>JAPMOQ010031113.1:456426-509151 GCA_026543055.1 Argiope trifasciata
GCATTAAAAATATTTTTATTAAACATTAAAATAAAAATGGGTTTGCTTTCCATGTTTCGAGCTCTTTCAGACAGTAAAATCAATTTTAATTCATATAAACATGTGTGCACAATTTTAATTCACATAACTCAATGTGTGCACAAATCTTTTTAAAAATTTGCATGAATTACAAAATTCTGCATTTTGTTTCCAATATTTTTTTATATAAAAAGGGAAATTTAAAATTATTTCATTTATATTTTAAAGAAGTTATATTTATGCACTTATTAAAATAAGTGCATAAATGCAACTTCCGCTTCAATTATTTACTAAACTGCCCAATAGTCCACCGGACCTTTAAATGTTAATTTACTCAATGCATAAGTGTAAATATTTCGCATCTAAACTGCTAAAGTTTTAAACAATCTTTTCTTATGATTCCTAGAATTTTAAATATAGATTGACTCATTTTGATCGTATATTTTCTCCGTAATCCAATCGCACCTCCAGTTTAATTATGATCCGTATTGGTTACAAGAGTTATTTTGTTCCTTCGTGGGAAATCTATTTTTCTTTCTTGTAATATTCGTATTTCATTCCGAGAATAAATTCTCGTATAAAAATTTCATTCCGTATCTTTATTTCGGGCTTTAGTGAACCGATTTAAGAATGCAGGTTTTATTTTCGGTGATTATCGAATGGATTCAAGAATTCATGTTTTATTTTCGGTACAGGATCGGATTAAGTTCTGCGAATGGTTATTTGGGCAAAGTAAGTTTAGGAGAAGGATTACGAGTCGGATATTTTTGGGTTCTATTTGATGCCTCTATAAAGTAATGCATACGACTGCCTAAAATAGTATTTTTTAATTCTATTTGGAGGAATTGGATAAGGGCGCATTATGTTAAAAAAAAAAATGAGAATTTTAACTTGATTGGTAAGTAAAAATGAACACGTTTGATTTTATAATGCTTTAATCAGGACTCTGACTTGTTATTCTGAACCGATTTTTTTTTCCCATTTTGCGTGTGAATTTAGAAACAAGGTAATTGTAATAGTCTAAAATTAAAATAATTTTACTTAGAATACGGCAATTGTAACGAAAACATGTAACTGGATAATCCTTAGACCTTCAGATCATTTCAGCGAAATTTTAAGAGGGGGAGGGATGCCAAAAGGTATGGCTCTCTTGTGATTAATTACTTGATAATCCAGTTCTAGTTCAATAGAATAAATTTGATTTTCCGGTTTTGGGTATAATTGAGATTTAAGTTTCCTAGGAAATAGTGGTTTAGAAATTCAGTAAGACTCTGGGGATTGATGCTATAAAGGTGCCCTCCTCTTTAGCAACTTAGTCTGTTCCAACATCTGAATGTTTGATTTCGTCCTGTCTGTCCAATTAGATGCGAAATTTTTCGCATGCTTTACATATAATGTGAATAAAAATAGTGCTTTCTGAAACTTGCTTAATCTGTGAATAAACATAAAGAATCGTTGTAGTTTGAAACCATTATGTTTAAGTTTCAGAATTAATGGATTCTGTTATGCAAATTATGCCGTTAATACAGCTTTTGGCTCCTTCTTATATCAGGAATTCTATATTTTTTGTTTAATAAGAATGTTGGTAAAGATATTTTGCTTTCTAAAGATTAATCTAGAAAGTACATTTTCAGATATATATCGGTTAACAGATGAGGTTCTTGGTGAAGGTGCCTGTGCTTCTGTGCGAACTTGTGTCCAAATTAATTCTGGGCAGGAGTTTGCAGTCAAGGTAAGATTAAATTCCAGTTTTCCTTTCAACATTTTCATATTAAAAACGACTAAATTTGTTTTGTAGATTTTTTTTCTATACAAATTTTAATGTGAACGAAATTTTTGCTTTTAAAATGCTTCATTAAATGTTCAGGTTGGCTTTTTAATCTAGCTATAAATTTCCTGCTTAATTTAACTTGCCTTAAGTCTTTATATTAAACTTTCTTGATATGCAATTTTATGGAGCTGGTCCTAATATGCTCAGTAAGTTATTTTGGTGGATATAATCAAAGATTTCATATTGATGATTGTAGTATAAAATGTTAATCATGTCTATTTCATTGTATCCTTAGTTTTTCTTTTTATGCATGCAAAAATTGCTTCAGGAACGGTTCATGTTTTAATATTTGTTGCAGATAATTATGAAGGAGCCTAGCCACCCTAGAGAGCGAGTGTTTCGCGAGATAGAAACATTCCATCATTGTAGAGGCCATCAGAATATTATTCAACTCGTTCAGTTTTTTGAGGAATCTGATAGGTTAGTATTGATAAATTTGTTCTTTAATTTTAACACTTTCACAATCTCTAACACCAATCTGGTGTCATGGGCAGGCCAGTCGTTGTATGCCGGTGACACTCATGTGGTGTCGTTGGTAGGCCAGTCGTTAATTGCCGATTATATTATCGTCCAAATATTGCCGGCCACTGGCGACGTTTTACTGCGCAAACATGCGGTTGTGAAAGTGTTAAAAGTACTCGATCAAGTTACTGAAAACTTAATTAGTATTTTGTAGCATTTCTTAAATTCTTCGTAATAAAATGCATTCCTCTTACGATTTTTTTTTTTTGTTATTGCAGATTCCTTCTTATTTTTGAAAAAGTTTATGGAGGTCAGTATCATTCTCTTTGCTTACTTAAAACAATCGTTTGAATTTTAATTTTAAAATTTGGGTCTAAATGTTATTATATTTTTAGGTCCTCTGTTGGCTCATATTCAAAAAAGGGTCCATTTTACTGAACATGAAGCTAGCATGGTTGTCAGAGATGTAGCTAATGCACTTAAGTTTCTACATCAAAAGGGTATGCTCAACTTTTTTCTTTATCGATTCATAGATGTATATTTAGAATCAATCCACTTTGAATATATTATGTTGAGGAACCCTGTTCTCTACAGGTGTTCAGAATTTTCAGCTGTTATTCTTGTATAATCCCTAATGAAATATTTCCAATATATGAAATGGTTGAATTCTGATATAGTTTATAGGCAAGCCTTTTAATTTACAGAAGGTCCATGACAATATTTAGACTTGATGATGCAAGAATAATAGTTTTCTTTGAAATAAACATGACACTACTTAAATCTGGCTGAAGAGCAAATATTCCCCTGATGTCATTCCACATCCAACTTGCATTACATGTTATCATTCTGATTGGAAATTAAAAAATGTGTTGCCAGGAGCATAAGTTATAAGCTGTTAATCATTCGAGGAAAGGTAATGATCAGCACCGCTATTTGATTTCATATTTGGGTGTTTTATTGCATTAGACTTTCTAATTATTTCGATTTATTAAATTTTCTAAGTTTAGATTAGCACTGTAACATTTCCTGCTTTTGCCTATCAGCGTTTCAGTTAAACTAGTATTTCTTTAATCTCTTTATAATTAATGTCCAGATTACCAAATACTAAAGCAGCAAATACTGAAAATGAACTGAAAGCATTTGTACAAAAAAGTTACCTCAGCGAGTCAAATTATTTAAATCATTATATTCATTTCATTCAGCAATTTCTAATCATGTTTTTTAATGCTTCATTTCTCTTGCAGGCATTGCTCATCGTGATCTTAAGCCTGAAAATATTCTTTGTTTCAGTCATGATCAGGTTAGTAATGGTTCTTGAACTTAATAATTTTTAGTTAGCAAGTACTTTTAATTTGTATATTAAAGAAAAAAGCAACCAATTTATATTTTAGATCTTGTCATTATCTGAGTTACAAATCGTTTTTATTTACTGAAGTATGCAATTCATTAGTTTTAATTTTCATGCCTTGATGCAGTAGTCTTGAAAAGCAAAAATTTATAGTAAATTCTATAGGTTGTGTGTAGTTGCATGATTGACTTTATAAAATGCTCATAAGGCTTTTATTACTTTTAGGTATGCCCAGTGAAAATCTGTGATTTTGACTTGGGAAGTGGAATCGTTTTCAACTCTGCATCCCCATGCAGTACACCAGAACTGCTCAGCCCTGTAAGTATTCTAAAATTTTGAAATTTTTAGCATATTACGAAATTGCCGTTTAATAAGGGAATTATATCATAAGAAAAAAACTTCAAATTGCTTTCCTAATATTGCAAAGAAATTTTTGAGTAGATATGGGACAATTTTATAATGTTCAGTTGTTCCTTTCAGGTTGGCTCTGCTGAGTTCATGGCTCCTGAAGTTGTGAATGGTTTTATTGGAGAAGCTACTCCTTATGACAAGAGATGTGATTTATGGAGTCTTGGCGTCATCATGTAAGTAAATAAAGCTGAACTTTTGTAAATTTTTGAAGTACTAAAATTTAAAGACGCCAATCTTCTTTGAAAACTGCATTTTCCTGTTATAAACTTTATTTTGAAATATATATTTTATCCTAATCTTAAAATTTCTGATTTGTTTAAGAAATGTTCTTTCCTATATGTATTGAACAATCCTTTCATTGATAGTTCTAATAATTTTGCTTCTTTTAGGTACATTTTGTTATGTGGATATCCTCCATTCTATGGTTGCTGTGGTGGCGATTGTGGTTGGGAGAAAGGAAGTGCATGTGAAGCTTGCCAGGTAAATTTATCTTACTGTTTCAAATTCCTTGGTTTTAGTAATTCTCTAATGTTTGAGCATTTAATCGATTACTGTACGCACTATATAGGCACCTAATTTTTACTGGCATCATGAATATACAATTCGTTCTTATTCCTAATACATTTGGGAAAGTTAGAAATGGAATCGGTGCAAATTCCTCGTGGAAATTATCAGCGGTAGAAAAAAATAGCATTTTATTGTGAAATAAACGCTACTTTACTCATAATTTGCCTAAATTTTTCAAAGCCCGGAGAAAAATTTGTTGCCAAATGTCTACCGCAATTACTTTTGTGCTTTATTTTTCCAGGAATGTTGTGTACCATTAGTGCCATCAATATTCACGATCTTCACTGTTAAGTAAGCAATGGAATCGGAGTAATGCTTTTATATTACAACCATATAACCAACCATATTTAGAATAAGCCTGACTGAAATTTTTTCTGGTATCGAATTCAGAGCTTGAACAGTGCTCAAATCTGACGGATTTGTCCATCTTTTTATATTCAATATTTTGCTTGTTGAAAGCTGCATAAGACGAAGATCAATAACATTGGTTTTTACATGTAATAATTAATAAACCAATTTTGGAAGGTTTTTTTAAACATGAATAACGAGCGCTGAGAAGAAAATAGTTGAAAAGTGAAAATGCAACTTTAACATGCTCACTGCCACTATCCACGCCTGATACATGGAGACTAACAACAAGCTCCATTTTATTTAACCACATTTGGCCAACTGGTCTTCAAAACTAAGTAGACGCTATGATGTAATTTTATCCCGACTACGTATTCGTCACACTCGCCTGACACATAGATTTTTACTTTTTTCCGAGCCTCCCCCAATATGTGATGATTGTGGAGTTATGTCACATTTTAATAGAATGCACTCGCTTTATTGACCTTCGACGTAACTATTTTAAACCCAACAATTTTAACTTGGATATTTTATTGGGCGAGACTCATCACCCACATTTTCTTGTATATTAAAGATGTGGGAATTTTACTTGAAATTTAGTCTGGTTTTAATAACTTTCACCCTTTTTTAACACTTGAGTAGCTTGAACACAAGCAATTACATTTTTTACAATGCAAAACTAATTTTATCTTAATGGAGAAATTTTACACTGTTTCGGCGCAGTATATTCTATATCGGGATCTTGCGCCAGAAATTCAAATCCAAATCCACGCCTGATATTAGGTCCGTCTAATTAGATGAACCTTTTGCTATCTCTTAGCTGTCTTAGAGAATGTGTCATCTAATTACATAGATGGTTTGGTACAATTACAAATTATTTGTAACGCACAGGCGCGTCAGTGGCAGCGAAAATGTTAAGTTTTTGTAACGGATGCTGCAGCTTCGTAATCCTAATAACATAAGCCTTCACATGATGTGTGCCACTGCTGGCATGATGAATTGGCGCTTTTGGGATAATGTGAATATATTGCTTATAATTATAGTGCAGCTCTATTCAAAGTTGTAACAAAACTTTCTTTTTATTTTTAGAGCATGTTGTTTGACTGTATTCAGAAGGGAGTATATGAATTTCCTGAAAGAGAATGGGCTTACATATCGGATGAAGCCAAAGATCTGATTAGTCACTTGCTGGTTAAAGATGCAAGCCAGCGATATTCAGCTGAAATGGTGTTAAACCATCCTTGGGTTGCAGGTGGTGGCCCTGCTACTCTTCTGGAAACTCCTCTGGTTATTCGAAGGTAGATATTTAGCAAGTTATAAGCATGGAAATTTCACCTCATTGATATTCATTTGAATAAATTTGACTTTTACTATTGACTTCTGTTTAATGATTTTCAGAAACATTTAATTGGTGTGGGAACAAATATTTTTTTTTTATACAATCTTATACAGTCACAAATATTCAAATGGTGTAACTTTAAAAGCATAATTATTTACAATGATAGTTTTCCAAATAGGCAACCACTTAGCTCTATTGTCAGATTTACTTAAATTTGATTCTCAACTATTTACCGATTAAATTTTAAACATAAGGGTAGTACAATTAATCAAATTCGAGTTTCATCATTCACTTGCTTATGACAATGCTTAGAAACAAAGCATCTGCTGAATCAGTTTTGTGTATTACCCTCTAGCTATATCCATTGGTAGTATTCGTGGACAATAATAATAAAAAAAAATATACGCATTGTATAATATCGCTGAATATTGAATAATACACTACTGTTCCATGGACTGTGATAGTTGAGACATGGGCATGATAATTCATGAAGTGCAGTAAGCTGAAACTTAAGTTTTCAAATATAAGGAACTTGTTGATTTTTCGGCAGGTACAGTATTTAATGCGAAATTAATGGGATAAGAAAATCTAAATAGTTTCTATCTAAATGCTTCAGCGCCTAATTCTTGTGGTATCGTATGGTCTATTGATTACATATCTGTTCTAGCTAATAACGGTTATGATTGCTTTTTGAAACAATTTTTTTATGTGTACTGGTATTTACCAAGTTTTTTGTAATTAGATGTACTTTATAATCGCAAAATTAAGACTTTGCTCATCGAGGAAATCCTGAATATTTTTTTCTTTGTAGAAATAACAGTGCTCGAGATCTGGCTGCATTCGCTGAAAATGCGAATGCCCTGAAAAGGTTGCATCTTCGACACTTCATCCACAGCAGTGGACCTTCTGTGTCAGTTCAAGAAGAAAACGTTCCAGCAGGCTCTTCATCCAACAGTTCATCAATGCTCTTCAGTTTATCTCCATTAAGCGATTCATCCTTGTACCAGAGACGCCGTGAAAGTCAGTCTCATAAGAGCTTGGAGCCATTTTAGCGATGTTCAGGAGCATATTGCGTCCTGATTATTAAAACGGGCTTTGGTATTTCTATTTCGAAATGATAAAGGGAAGGGAGCACATTTGTTATGATGGACATACAAAAAAAAATATTGCCTATATATGTGGTATTCAGATCTGCTCTGCCAGTAAGAATATCCCGCTTATGTTATTTCTTAAGAAAAGTTTTCTTTTCGTCATGATCCAACGAATAGTTCCTCTGTGTAATTATTGGCTGATAAATATATAAACCATATGAATCGAAACGCTGACGTATTTACAAAATCCATGTGAATCGAAAAGCTAATGTCTATGCAAAAAAAAACCATTCGTAAAACGAAACTGTGAAGTGTCCTTAAATTTTTAAAAGTTACAGCAGTAGCTGAAGTTTTTGAATATTGGTGAATTATTTGATTTCTTTTTGTATTTTCCCACACTTAATGATTTAAAATTTATCAGTTTTTATAGAATTGTGAAAAATTAGTTTTAAACTATACATTCTTGATTTAGTATTGGGAGTTACGAAATATTAAATTCAAAAGTTCTGTTGTAGTTGAATTGTATGCTTATTTAACAAGTTAATTATTCAAGAACGAATTACTATTTAGTTTTGCAGAACGATTGTGAATGACAGCTTCATAACTGAGAAGTGTTTAAAAACTTAATACCATTTATGCTTTGAATTGATATCTTCCAAGATGAGATGTTACTTATGTTTTTGAATCATCTAAGCTTTTTAGTTTAGGTGTTCATGAAAAGTGCATTAACCAGAGAACAGTTAGTTGCTTATTTGAACTTCAAGAGGACCAATCCTTTGTTTTTACAATTTAGTATTGCGCTATGCATTTTTTATTTTCCTCATTATGAAAAAAAATGTGTTGTTGCCATTTACAATCAGGAATTTATTTTATTATTGGGAGGATGTGCTTTTTTAAGAAAAAAAAATCCCTTGCCAAAGTTCAACTACTTGTTACTTCCACCGCTCAACTGAACAGTTGCTCGGAGCACTGTATTTTGAATGTCCTGAGTGATCGGGAATGGTGCTTTTTTGTATGTTTGAGATTGAAATAAAGAACCTACGTTTCATTTGATCCAAGTCTCTTTTTTTCAGAAATAACTCATGCACTCTGAAACATTATCTCATGAAGTGGTGTATAATTATATGCTTATTTGTCCAGTATGGTGTCTATATATATTATTGAAATATATATTGCAAGTATCTACATAATTGTATGAACAGTAAATTATGCAACTATAAAGGAATTAATTTACACATATAAGGAATTTTTAGCATAATAGAGCAACACGCAATATTAGTTAGTCCCAGAAACTTAATTCGGTCCGAGTATAGTGACATAGCCAGGCTAAGTAGCGTCTGTGATGCGGCTCTTGCATTGCTATCAGTGGTTTAACAAATGGGAATGACACTAAGGTCATCTTTTTTTTTTTTCTCAAGATAATTTAATGCGTTTGTGACTTAGTGTAAATTTTTTTAACGTTATAAATTTCTCAATTCCACTATAGAAAATATATGCATTTTACTGACTTATTAATTACATGCGTGACAGTCGGTAAATTGTTGTGGTAAATTTTACTATCGATAACTACATAGGTATAGGCTAATATTCTTGGATTTTCTGTAGCTTCTTGTTGCCCATTTCAGTTCACTTCTCTACAATTCTTGGTTCGAATAAAGAAACACAAGTTAAAATACAATAAAATAAATTTAAGATTGCATTCTTTTTCCACTATTATTCGAACTTCCAATCAAGGCGACAAAATACTGAAATAATTCTTCGCTTTTTGGTTCTTTAAGGTTTTAACACTTGTCTAGACCTATGTAGAAATCGCAACAAAATTCTATACAATTCTGCGATCGAGATTATTCTAGTTTTGTGAACATTAACGGTTATATTACAAAAAACGCTAGAAGGAAGAGGATGGGGTTAAATCTTTGATATGCCCCATTATTTGTGCTTACTAAGTTATCGGAATTTTTATTTTAAAATAGTTGGATTTCTTGGAACAAACTGGAATTCTGTATGCTATATAGATGCAACTGAACATATTGCTTACCATATACATATTAGATGCGGGTTCGCAAATATAACTCAACAACTAGACGGCTTTTGTACTTTAAAAAAAGTGTGTAGACATGTATTAGAATGCCTTATTTCAGACGTAAATGGATTTTTTCTTTTTGCGAAAATTCTGGGACCCCAGATAAACTCTCTTTGCAATAGAAAGTGTGTATGCAGTTTCTTAATCCCTAGATTCTTTTTCATAAAATATTGATGACAAATATATTCGGCATTGAGATAAATTTTACCAAGAGAGTGTTGGTTAAATATAGAGAATTGGGTACGACGCTGGTTGAAAACAATGAATCGCACAAGGTGTTCATTTCTCTTCCCGTCAGTGGCTCCTGCCTCTAAAACGTGCCGTCGAAACTATCAAGGAAAGATTTAATTAGATCGCTATTCAGGGCAGAAAGATCTACGTATTTCGTTTTAAACAAACTGCGTGGTATTTCATATAATTTAATTGAATATAAAGCAGCTGCTCTTGTTTTTAAAATGAAACCTAAATAGAGAGCAAAAGTTTGAAATTTAGTTTTTATAATTGGCATGGGCCAGTAATTTGAATTTTATGCATTAAAGTTCATAGATTAAAAGGGAAAATATGAGGACTACGGTTATTAAAAGGACACGCCTTATGTGCTTTTCATTTCGGTGAGTAGGATTTTGTTATTGCATATTGTTTAAAATTATTTATCTGTATTGCAGGGAATGATCGCATTTAAATTTAATCCTTCGATATCGATAGTTTTCCATGTTGCAACAAAACTTGTTTACATTCATATTATCAGTTTGGTTTATACAGTTTATTGATTTTAAAATTGGCTGAAAAATTCCCAAAATATGTAGTATTGAACATCTTTTTAAAGAAAATGCTCAAGATTATGTTGCAAGAATGAATTTAAAAAGAATACTTTCAAATTTTTTTTTAAAGATTCTTTTGTATTATCTAAAATCCATTAAATGAAGCCGCATTTTTACTTACAGGCGAAAGCTTTACTAAACTGACCTTTCAAGTAAACTTACTTAATTCCAATTTTGAAACGTATCCAGATAAAACTTGTTAAAAGCAAGGTAAAAGCTGATTGACACGAGAAAATTGAGGTGTATAAACTGATAAATAAGTAAATTTAAACGAAATAATTGAAAAAAAAATTGATTAATTTGGAATCATGGATTTTATTTTTCTCCATTTTAGAAGCTTAGCTAGAAAATTATTAACTATTACATTAGAAAAATATTAATTAGTTTAATTATATACAATTCCTCTAGGTGGTCCCTTTAATTATTAGGTGGACACTTTATTATACAACCAAAAGTTAATTAAATTAATCGTGAATAGAGCAAATAATAAAACATATCGAGATTCATTGTATCTTTAATTATCGAGATAACAGCTGTCAACAGCATTTCAACTGGTTAATATGAGAGCTCAAGTTAAAAATTGATTGCAAAATTGCATCTTCACTGACATTGAAGAATTTAAATAAAGTTTCTAGAAAATATATAATATGCATACAATACCGGGTATTACTAAACAGTAGATAAAGCTTTCATTTCCTTTTGTCTCTAAGCAAATACTTCCATCAATTGTAAATGTTCACCAAATATGATTCTCAAGTGTATGAAATTATTTCGGTGCAGATGATGATCATGTCGTGTCCATGTTACCACGGAAATGAGGTGAAGTAGTTTCTGCGGGTAAAGAACCTGAACACCTGAAGGTAGAAATCTGACTTCCAGCTCGCATGAAGAGGTAACACCCATACATTCGCTTGCACAGCCCCCTTTTACAGGATTGCACATTCATACATCTCGCAGATAAGACACCATGCCCGAACCGAGACTCGCGGATCACGGAGAAGGCATGCTACCGCTATGTCAGGACGCCGGGTTCGGTGTAGAGGGGAACAGCAAAATAATTACAAAAATTGTATTTTTATAGGGACCCAATAGAGAAAGAACGTCAGTGAGAGAAATGTTTTTCTTACATTCATCTATTAGAATACAAACTTATATGATTCTAGCTGTAAAACTTGGTGATATATTAAAAGGCAATTTACTGACTTAGACCATTTATCAATACCCCTGACCGGTATTTGAACGAAACTTTCGTTATAATTTTCAGAGATACTATGCATATCATAAAATATTATATAAAGGTCAGAATCAAGAAATAAAAGCGCTTCTATTAATTTTCATTGAATTAAAAAAATCTAATAATGCTATAATTGAAATCTTTGAAAATTTGTTAAAATGAACACCTTTGACAACTATGCAAAATCATATTCTTTAAATAATTTTTGCTCATATGAGTTCGAGTCCATCACTTTTGATTCAAAGATATGCCTTTTAAATTCGTCGGCTGAGATCGGGAGGGTGCACTTCCAAGGCCAATTTATCCCTTAGTTCATACATAATGCTAATTGAAACTGAATATGTCAGACATCATTCTGCATGCTATTGTACAAAATGGAAATCGGATTTCTTTGCTTTATCGTCACCAAGCAAAAGATAACTTGATTGGAAGAGGATTAATAAAGCATGATGCATTTATTGGACAGGTTTTTAAATCGTGAGTCCGAACTCAAAATGGGTTTGTGACGAACAATAACAGGAATTTTCATTATAAGAATGGTTCTTCTTTTTTTGGATTCTTCACTTTTCTTGATTATATGTCTTTAAAACAGAAATTTAACTGACAGTCTACTCTTTGAATTTCTTTACTTCATCATCATCAAGCAAAAGATGACTTGATTGGAAGAGGCTTGATAAAGTATAATATATTTATTGGACTTATTGGATTTATTTTATGTCGTGAATCGGAATTTAAATTTGGTTGTAATAAACAATAATGAGACTTTTCATTATAAGAGTGTCCCTTTCTTTTGGAATCTTCACCATTCGTGATTATATGTCTCCAAAACAGTAATTTGACTCACAATCTATTCTTTGAATTTCTTTACTTCATCATCATCAAGCAAAAGATGATTTGATTGGAAGAAGCTTAATAAAGTATAATGTATTTATTGAACAGATTTTTAAGTCATGAATCGGAATTCAAATTCGATTGTAACAAACAATAATAGGATTTTTCATCATAAGAGTGTCCCTTTCTTTTGGAATCTTCGCCATTCGTGATTATATGTCTTTAAAACAGTAATTTAATTTAGAATCTTTTCTCCGAATTCCTTTGCTTCATCACCATCAAGTCACTTAGCATCAGACAGATTTAATTTGGCATCTGTAATGTCATTTATATGACGGTTTTTTCCTGCATCTAGGTATAAAGCGTAATTTTTTACGCTCTCCTTAACATAAAACCGTTTGCAGGACTGGACGCTCCATACTTCCATTTCTCGATCTCTATTAGTCATTTTTCAATCTTATCAGTGCCGGTGGTCATGACTTGGAGTAAAGTGAGGTGGTCATGACTTGTAAATGGAGTTTGCAGTGCTGAGACTTGGATGCAAATCGATTTCGCGGTCTTCCGAAACTCACTCTAACCTCTAAAAGTAGTTCTGCTATATTTACATATCGTTTCAAAGCAGCACCATATCCTTGAAGTTTGTCTGGCGGTAGGGACCTGAACTGGCGAATCCTCTCCTAACTTGCACCCTACATGAAAAGGGTTAATTGGTTCTAAATGATTTAACGTCTGTTGGACGGGATTACATGGTGGATTTTCCCTTGTATTCGAGTTTTAAACCTGTAACCTTCCGGTTAGAAAGCCCATACTTTGCCAATGGACACAGTCAAACCTTTAGAAAAGCTCCCCAAATCATTTCGACGTACGTGTTGACGTTTTTTGGTGTCTCAAGAATTATTTGATTTATATCTCGAATATAATAATACGAATCGAGCCTATGGACAGATAATATCGCAGTGTGAGGAAGACCGTCCATGTTTAAAACGAATTGAAGTGAAGGACCGTTCACGAGCCTGCGAGCTTTTGTTCAAAACAAGTTAAGTTTCGGATCTGATTGTATATATAAGCGTTGTAAATAATCGTGTTTTGAGTGTGAATTAATAAAAATATGATTAACTTTCGATTCTAATTGTATAAATAACCATTGTAAATAATAGTGTTCTGAGTGTGAATTGATAAAAAAACACGTTGCGTCTAAATGAAATAAATATTTTAAAATACAAGTGACTGTATTTGCTGCTGGATTTTATCATATTTTTGAGTAACTCAACGAATTAAAGAAAAAATCTGGTAGATTTAAAGGTCCTGATATATCGAAATACTTCTGCAAAAAACTCAGATGTAAAATTCAGCCTTGCTCTCGATATAATTTTTTATACCATTGAAACCATCTCTAGTGTCAAATTCGTGATTCATTATGATTTTAATATCATTATTTACGATCAAACAATAAGTTTGGCTTTTAAATCACGGACCGTGAATTTGATTTATAAATTAATGAGCTGTTTAAAGTGATATTCAAGGACAACCCTCGCATTTATTAAGGATATCAGATGATAGGGTGCTACTTGAGACAGAAAACCATTTTCTGAATGTCATCATCTCTCTAATATGAGGACTTTTGATCCTCAAGAAATGATTTATCATGCGCCAAAACTACATTAAGAAGACAACTTGAGTTTTAAAATGATTCTATATACTCCGCAGCTGACATTCTGCCACACAATTATCGCAGGCCTTTTATCTAAGAAAATGAATTACAGTTGAAGGATTTTAGATTTAATTTTATCCCGTCCATGTAGAGCTCTGAAAATATTAAATTTAGGGCAAGACTTCCTTATTAGGGATGGAAGAAAAATTTAGGGTTAACGAAAATCCACTAAAATACTCACACACCAGAAAAATTAGAATAAATAACTTATAAATAATAAACAGTCTTTAGCAACTCATTTTTATTAACAGCAAAGGGCCGCTGTGGCCTGGTCTCGGCTTCGGAACCGGAGGGTTTCAGGTTCGAGACTCGATTCCACCGAAGAACCGTCGTGTGAGGGGATCTCTTGCACGTTAAATCTATCATGCCAAACGTCCTACCAATGGTGTGGTTTGGAGAGGGGGGTGCCAGTTCAGGTGTCATCCTCGTCATCTGACCGCGGTTCAAAATCACGAGGTCCGTCCCAAAAGAGCCCAAGTGTTGCTTTACAACGGGATGTTAAAATAATTAAACTAAACTTTATTTATAGCATTAAAAAGCAGAATCTCCTCCCTAATTATCAGTTTTTAAATGATGATTCATTTTCATAACCATTATAAATTACAGATTCTCAACTATGCGGTGCCATTCGTATCGATAGTTAATTACATGGAATTAAGCAATCGGCAATTATATTTGGTTTAATCCCGTTTTAAAGCAACACTAAAGCTGTTTAGGAACGGACCTCAGAATCTTGAACCAAGGTCAGATGATGAAAATAACACTTAAGCTGATAACCCCATCTCTAAAATTCCACACCAGAATTAATGACTTTGACAGATTTAAGATTCTTGTTTGGTGGAATGGGGTCTCGAACCTGAAACCCTTAGATTACGAAGCCTAGACTTTACCACTAGGCCACCGCGAGCCAGAAAATCATGAAAAACAGAAAATATTGTGTCAATATCGAAAATGCTCTACTGTACATTTCAAAACTCTGCCGCACCAGGAACAGAAAGAAAAATTGATCACAAAGTTTTATCTTTACAAGCATAAAAGGATTCAGGTACACTAAAAGTGTTTTAAAACAGAAAATCGCAAAAAAAAAAAAAAAAAAAAAAAAAAAAAAAAATTCACTACTCAATTTCAAGAAACAAAAATTTCAAATAAATAAGAGATGATAGTTAATATTTGAAAATTTTCGTCATTTGTTTAAAACAAACTACAACATTTCCGAAAATCAAAATTTAGCAATTAAATTTTCACAGTAGAATGGAAATTGTAACTAAATTTCGAAAGCTTGCAATTTATTAATGCAATATATATTTTTTTATTTGGTAAGCCAGTTTTAGTATTTCATATTTAAAAATATTAAAAACTAATATCTTTTTTAAATTTCGAATTCTTTTCTAATTGAAATTTACTGAAAAGTCAAAATTGTACTACAACTGTAAGTTTGATTTTATCAATAGGCCAACTGATTTTAGAGTTTAGAACCTGGGACAGGAAATTTGAAAACCTCTCTTTTGTAACCTAACAATTGTATCATGGGATAATAGAAATAAATCAGTAGGTTACATTTTATTCTGCTTTACATATTTGTAACTGAAATGAATTGAAAAGTTTCATTCTCGTAAAGTTTGCAAAAAGTTCATATATATATATATATATATATATATATATAGCTTTAATCAATATTATTATTTTCATTACCATGGCAACAACATAATAATCAATCACAGGAATGAATTCTTTTCGTTTTTCTTCACATTTAACAACACAGATTTAGATTTAAAAATATAGCAATATGTTTCATTGCATACATTTTTATCCTATAAACATGGGTAATTATTGTGCATGTTTATTTATAAAACGCATTCTATATTTGCATAAAGTTCATTTATATAAAATGCTAACGTGACGTGGAATAGAAATCATTCCTATCAATATTAAACTGGCAATAATCAAATGCAAACAAACTGATATGCGAACATTCTAAACTATTTCATTGAACATTTTGACCATTGCACTTATTCCATACTTCAATCTATACTTATAATAAAGCTCAATGTGAGTGTGTGTGTGTGTGTGCGCGTGTGTGTGTGTGCGCGTGTGTGTGTGTGCGCGCGTGTGTGTGTGCGCGCGTGTGTGTGTGTGTTGGCGCTCTACAGGCCAGACCGTTGGACCTACAGCTACCAAATTTGGTACATGTATACCTTGGAGATCCGGAATGTGCACCTCAGAGCCCTTTTTTCGAATTTTTAATTAGAATTTGAGTTAATTAAAATTTAAGCGAAATTTCGACGTTTTTCCATTATAACTTCCGAAAATACGATCGCATAAACATGATTTTTACATCAATTTAAAGATTAAAAAATTAGCCTTCAAATGGTATTAGTGTTTTAATGTAAAACTCAAGCTTCTATTTTTAGCGAATTTTTAAAGAAATATTTTAACCATGTATTTTTAGCACGTGACTGGATAAAATAAAATAATGCCGGAAGTTCAAATAAAAAAATTATCATCGCAAAATAAATCTACAGAAATGCAACTTTCAGCACGTGACTAGATAAAATAAAAGAAATATAAAATGTGATATTTTCTTTAAAAAATAAATGCAAAGCAAAGGTTTCTACAATCGTTTGCAATATCTATATCATTAACTTAATAAATCTTTACTTACGGTAAACCTGATTGAATTTAGACAGGATATGCATTGAAATCCCGACTTAATAGCATATTTATGTAATCGTTTGCAATATCTGTATCATTAATTTAATACTTTTTTTCCCTTTCACGCTTTCTTAAAAAAACATATTTAATATTTTGGCAACATCATCGAAATTTTTTTTTAAATATTTTGGAAGTCTAACCGATGGTTAAAACTGACTGATTTATAAAATTAAAGAATATTATTAGGAAAAGGTGTACTTTTAGAACTCTCCGTCCATCATCTTAAAGAAAATATTAATTTCAGGTCAATCAATGCCCGGAATTACTTCAAGGCTAATGAATATGTGATTTAATTGAAAATTTTAGAACGCTTTACTCATGGCGAACCAGCTGGTCGCCAAAGGCGGCTAGTATTTAATAGAGCTGCTAATTACTATTAGAAATGCCCTGGAGAGAGATTTCCGTGCGACTAAATCTTCCATTCAATAATATATTTTACCAATGTTAAATTTAAAATTTAAAAAATGATTTATTTTGGGAAGTTGAATTTTTGCTTTTGCTTTTATTTCACGTTATAATTCTTTTTAATTAGCACTCAGAATATTTAGTAGAGACTTAATTCAATTAAATTCATTATTTTCTGTCGTATCAAATATAAAAGCAAATTAAAAAAGGGGATTGCATTTTAATGGTTTAACAACGTAAATAGTCAATAATCTAGGCAAACAAGCTTGTTGCTATAGGTGACTAGTTTATAATCATCATGAATTTAAACAAAAAACTAAAAAAAAAAAAAAAAAAAAAAAAAGGTTTTCAAAAATTTTTTTTGTGTAGCTAGATGCCACAATGCATAATCTTTATTAGTTAAATATATTTTTTTATAATCTTGTACAACATCAAGACCTTCAAGATTTTTTTGTACCCTTTCCTGATTAAAGAACACTATGATGATCCCACTTCAAGAAACTCTCGAACTATGAAATTGGCAACTGCCTTAGGACTTTCGAAGTTTGGAGGGTCGGTCTCAGTCTCCTCCCCCCCCCAATATTTTCTATAAAAATATAAAGAAATTTACTATCTTAATATATTTCTTTATAATCGTATACAACATCAAAACCTTTAAGTATTTTTTTTACTGCCCTTTCCTGATTAAAGGACATGATAATCTCTCCTCAAGAAACTCTCAAACAATGAAATAGGAAACTGCCTTAGGACTTTAGAAGCTCGGAGGGTCGGTCTCAGTTTTCTTTTTCACCTCCCCCCTCCCCCAATATCTTCGGTATAATTTAATTTTGAGCTTACAAACATATTTACAAGGTCCTCGGACTCAGATTAAAATCATGATTAAATTTTAGAGCATTATTCTGAAGATTTTATTTATTTATTTATTTTCATATTTTCACATTTGTTTTCAGATCACAGTAATTCCTACCCTCCAATCGTTTTTCTTTTTTTTTTTCTTTTCTTTTTCTTTTTCTTCTTTTTTTTGTTGTTGTTATTGGTGACTGATTCATCATTCATCAGTCCTCAGAAACTTCGTATTAAAGTATTTAAATAGTGAAAAATATATTTTGTAATTTTTTATAACCATTTTTCTTAAAATTACTTATTAATTTTAATTAATTATTTTTAATATACAGAACACTGAAATATATCTTGCAAATAAACCGATGCCAAATATTTTGATATTTCAGTTTGTCATAAAATATTTTACTTAAAAAATGTTTATAAGAAGATTTAAAGGAAATCAATAAAAAAAAATGTTTTGAAAATTGAGAAGCCTTAGATTAGAAACAGTTTTTTATTCTTATTGGTTCTTACCTGGATTAACCTTATCCTAATTGTATCATAGCTAAGCAGCTAATTGTATAGGGAGTATATATTTAAATAAAATCTTCAGAATATCTTCTCATATTTCAAAAGTTCATTGTTTGAGCAGTGATAAACAGTTTGTAAGGAAATTGTTAACATGAAATTAATCAGTTAATTGATTTTCAAATTATATCGGGTAATTTTACCATCTCGATATATTTGTAGTATACTTTTATATCACTAGATGGCAGCATCAATCACGTTTTCATATTCTGCTAATTGTAGGTTTCATTTTCAAAGGAGCAGAGCACGTAGTTATTTCTGTGGTCAATTGTAGAGATTAAAATTGTATAATAAAAAATGAAACCTATGAATATTCTAGGTATTTCAATATGAATTTTAATATTTTTTTTCATATATATCATTAATATATTTTAATATTTTTACCTTACAGTGATGAGTTTCTTCAAAAAGAAACGAAACTGGAGATTTGGGGTCCGTGGGTAAAAGACAGTACTGGTTCTCTCTGTATTTTTCTCCCAAATTTAACCACATTTTTACTCGTTATATTAGATCATTCTATAATTTAATTTAATCGAATGAAAAAGTTTTCAATAAATTCCTTGTTAATGAGTGCAAAGTGGTTATTTTTTAATACATGTTAAATTAAATAGATTAACATGTTAAATCAAATGATTATCAAAGTTTTTTATATGTCATGCAGAGCTTAATCTGTAGTACACTTATTAAAATTAAGGCAATACGGTGACTAATAAGTTA
Organism: Argiope trifasciata; assembly: GCA_026543055.1. Taxonomy (NCBI): domain Eukaryota; kingdom Metazoa; phylum Arthropoda; class Arachnida; order Araneae; family Araneidae; genus Argiope; species Argiope trifasciata. The sequence goes on from JAPMOQ010031113.1 coordinate 475,766, forward strand.
TTTGTTTCTACAAATGCCAAAATCTCTGTTTCTATTAAAATAAAAATCTTTGTTTTTACCTAGGTTAGTTTTTGTTTCTAATTTTGCAAATTTTATTTAATTAGAAATAAAGTTTGTTTCAATTCCGACGAACAACTCCTCGGCGGAGAAGTAGAAAGGTAAATATCCTGATATTTAATTTTACATTGTTATTAAAATTATTAAAAAAATCCTATATAAAATTAAGGACCCAATTTCAAAAATAAAAACAAATACTTTACAATTCTGAGGTTTGCTTTCAAATGAACCAAATTAAGTTCGAGTTATAGATGTCATTTTTATTTATATTATTTGAGAACTCAAGGATTCAAAAAAAAATGTATTGACGAATTCGAATTAAAATTTTTGTGAATAAGACGAGCATAAATTTTATTCTACACTTATAATGAACAAATTTAAATTCAAGGTTAAATGTCAGAAATACCGAAAAAAAATTAATTCCACATTTTAACGTAATATGCTAATAAAAAAGATGAAATTGTAATTATTTAGTTAAAATTTCTTTTTACTTCCAGCAACAAATAATGATAATGAATAATAACAAAAGTGAATGGGTTTATTTTGACCGGGAAAGGCGCGAAAACTGGAGGGTCACAAATTCGAAGAAATTCTCTCTAAAAACATTGCAATAATAGAATTTTTCGACTGTTGTGGTCCTTTATTCGTTTTATATGTTAAATATTAAATTAATCATATTTTTGTTTGAGAATTTATACTCGCAATGCTCAAGGGCTATAACTATTTATTTTTTCTTATTTCTTCCAATCACTTATTGATTTGTACTATTGAAAGAGAGCCTTTTCTTTTACTTTCATTGAAATAGTTTAGTTACGAATAGTCCGGATATTTTTTCTCAAATACTTCACTTTGCAAAAAGAAATGTTTTACTTAAAAGGAATTAAAAAGAAATAAATTCTCTGCTTAAATTTTTTGAAGTTCATTTCAAATTATATGTGATGTATTTCAGCTGATTGATAGTAATTAACACATTAAAGGCGGGGGATTTTGACGAAAGTATGCTAGGTAACGCGGATCAATTCGTAGTACTACGACTTCGCCTTTAATGTGTTAATAATAATGATAAAGATATTTATAATCATTAGTCTAACAAACATTATCTTTATATTAAATCTAAATCAGTTGAAAAATAAGATTTAATTCGGGATATTAAAAAAGTGTTACTTTAAAGAATTCATTTAAAGAGATCAATCCATGTGAAAGTGGAAAAAAAAAATGTGAATAGCATAAAAATGTTGACATTTTATGAATCCTTTGTACCTTTTGTTATTTATTTAATGAGTCCATTTCTGTATAACTCAGTGGGAACACTGTATAGAGGCGATAATTTTACATCAATAAAAAAGATTATCATATACATATTATTAAAAAAACATAAATAATTTATTAATATCCCTTTTCGCTTCGTAATTTCAATCCAAGTTTGGAATTTTTTTAAAATCAAAGCTATATAAACTATAGGATGTCTTGAGCTCTATAATGTTGTCAAAGGCATTTATTGGATTGCCCCCAAAACCAAAGCATTAGCAGAAACAGTGGAAAGGCTGCTACAGTAGAGGAGAATTTTATTGAGTGAAGTATTTCAGTGACTAAATAAAATAACGTTCATTAACTCAGGTGAGTCAACAGGATGCTCTCGAGACAGAGTAGAGCTGTTTATCTAATGAACTGTCACTCTGATGGCCGTGCCCTCTTATTACCAGTGACACAAAGGGGGTTAGTGACACCAGGGGTGTAATATAAATTTTCACTTTCAGGTGTCATCAATGACAAAGCACAATTTGCATCCAGGTATTTATTACAATACATTTTTCACTTTCCCACCGTAATTGCTTTTTAAAAGTTCTTTAGAAGCATACTTTTTTTCTGTGACATCTCTAAAAATCTCTCCTGGAGCAACATCTCTTCAATTATGAGTTATCCTCGCTTCTTTAACCTCCTGTCCTGTCACTGTCTACGCCAAAGTAAATCATTATGCGAAAACATATCCTTTATCATTATCAAAACATAATTTTCTCAATGATTCAAATAGATTTTTCATGGTTTAGTTTTGTTTAGTTATATTAACGTCCCGTTTAAATCAACACGAGGGCTATTTTGGGACGAACCTCCTAATTTTGAACCACGGTCAGATGACGAAGACGACACCTGAACTGGCACACCTCTCTCCACACGACACCAACGAGAGGACGTTTGGCCAGACAGATTTAACGTGCAAGAGACCCTCTCACACGACGGTTCTTCGGTAGAATCGAGTCTCGAACCTGAAACCATCCGGTTCCAAAGCCGAGACCTTACCACCAGGCTACCGCAGCCCAGATTTTTCATGGAACGCTATGAATGGATTCATCACCGATGAATGACGAAGAGTTCACTTTTATGCCTCTTAGTGCTTTAAAAAGACATCTATGAGATTTAAAAAATCCTCCTCCGCTTCGGATATAAAATTCGGTTTACCGGCATTTTGCTTACTGGTACATTAAACAAAATTCTGTTTAATTATATGATATACATCATAATCATATAAAGGAAAATTGAATTGGTCGTAATGGTATGCCATGCTTTTTCCCTTTTGCTATTGAGAACTATACTAAACTGTATGAAATTTATATATATTATAGCAAACTATATAGAATTTTCTATGATTAGTTCTGTATAAAATTTGAAAATTCTCGCTCTTATGCATCTTAGTGCTCTAAAAACATATCCATGAGATTTAAAAAAACTTCCTCCGCTTTGGATATAAAATTCGGTTTACCGGCATTTTGCTTACTGGTAAATTAAACAAAATTCTGTTTAATTATATGATTATATAAAGGAAATTATATAATCATAATCATATAAAGGAAAATTGAATTGGTCGTAATGGTATGTCGAGTTTTTTCCTTTGCTATTGGGAATTATATTGAACAATTTGAAATTATATATACTATAGGAAACTCTATAGAATTTTTTAAAATTAGTTCTGTATAGAATTTGAAAATTCTCGCTCTTAAGATATCTAATTTGCAATTCTAGCTATAGTTTTAATATTTTGGCCATTGAAGGTTTTGCTGCAAAAAGGAGTTTATTCCAATTATTCAAATTTGCAGAAAGCCATAAAAAATATCTGAAAATTCTAAATTCCAATGAGACAAACAGCTCCATCTCTTGAGAAACTCGAGAACAAAAATTGGAACTACATCTTTTTGGCACCTAATGAACAAGGATTTCCTTTTACCACATGTAACTCTAATATAGAGCATGCAAATCTTAATTATCACAAATTGGAGTTATATCCTTTTTTCAGCAAAATCTTCAATTCTTGATAGAATGAAGAGGGATTTTCGAAAAGCACGCACGCACGCACACACACACACACACACACACACACACACACACACACACACACACACACACACACACACACACACACACACACAAACACACACACACACACACACACACACACACACACACACACACACACACACACACATACATATATATATATATATACACACACACACACACACATACATATATATATATATACACACACACGAGTATCTTGCCATACAATATTAATGAATTAATGAATTTTTCTTTTGTTAATTGTCTTAATTTTTTTTATATGAGGAAAAGTAGTCAGTGAGATTTATTCTTGAGGAATATTGTAACTTTGAAACATTTATTATGCATATTTGCTCCACATTTATCCATTGAAATCAACGTATCTGATGCAACTGACCCAAATTCATAGTATGCCTCAGATGATTTTTTTTCTGCCTAGTGTTGAAAAACCGAGTCCAGACTCTATGTCACAGATATAGGAATTGCAAGACTAGAAAAAACAATGATTGGTAATCATATATACACACATACTGAATTACTACAGCATAAACGATTATAATATAAATCAAAGTTTCGTAATTTTAATTAATAAATTCAGATGTTGAGTTTTTTTTAATCATCTTTAAACTAACCAATACAATAATTATTCCTTTTTATAATTACGAATTTTTTTAAATAAACAATACATTTCATATATAATGTATATGTATATACAATTAGTTATAATGTATATGCAATTAGCTATCATAATTGTAGTTTCTGGGAAAATGATGATTCTGTTTAATAATGGAATTCCATTTAATTTATTAAGCATTAATGGTACTGGGGAGTTGAGTATCAGCATGCGAATTAAGTAGACATTTCTACTTCGAGAATTTGTGTTTTCTGCACTTTTAACCAAATGGCGTTATGCTACACTTTCAAAAGTTTTTTAGACTGAAGAATTAATTGTATTACCTATAAGACAGAGAACCTATCTTAATATCAATTACTATCTGCGCTCTATCTTAATGAAAACGAATCACTTCTCTTAAAATTAATTACAATGTACGCCAGCTATCTCGATGAAGATACTGGTATTATTTTGACACACAATTATACTGGTATTATTCATGAACAATGAGCTGGTATTATTTTCTGAAGAGACAGCATCACACACCCACTTCCCATAGTTCGAAATCGAATTCCCCATGGATTTCTTTCTTTTTTGGGGGGTTGGTTTGCGTTAACCCTTAACCTGGGAGGTGAAATTTTAGGATTTAACTGGGAAGGTGAGGTCGACTAAACCTCATTTCATTTACACTCAAATTAAATTTTCTAATGAATGTACTAGTATGAAAACTGCCAATAAATTTTCTGATATTTTTCTTGATATATAGATATGTTTTAGAAATTTTTCAAAATATATTATCATTGAAAAAAGTAAATGCGTTGAAACATACATTTTCATCTCATATTATATGTTGTAATAAATAATATTCTTTAAAAAGCATTTTGCATTATACTTTTTAAATCATATTTATTTTTCCAGTATCTCGAAAACAATATAATGCAAAATTCAAAAATTATATGAAAAAAAATGACAATGGGTAAAATGCGTTTTATCCTCCTGAATAATTATGGTCAATAATTCGATATTTATAATAACCTTTATAAAAATAACTGCATATATTTTTATATTTATATAAATTAATTCTAGTAATTTGATTTTGACTATTTTATCTATGCAATATATATTCAAAGATTATTTAAACAAAAATGTATGATTAAAGTTCCCATTTTCTATACACTCTATAAATCGTACATCTTTATGAATGCTAAACAAATTATGACTGGCAGATGATTTTTTTTAAACAGATAGAATCGTATTTTTCTTTTTACAATGCAGGAAAAACTTTTATTAATGCATTTTTTTTATGATAATAAAAATTCCCATGTTTTCATTTATCGCAAAAATAGAGACTTGCATTTTTCTGAAGAGAATTCTGAATTATTTTTCCTTGTAGAAAGGACCACCAATATTAAGTGTAAAAATGAAGCGCAATAAATATTTCTTGTTTCATAGGATTTGTAGAATTATTTACTTTAATAATTTCTATGTATGAAAATAAATTTAACGTTTATAAGTTCGACAATTGATATCATCCGATATTTAAGGTTTATTTTATGTTTCGTTTGCAAGAATTATCTAGATGTAATTATAATATTGTCATCAAAAATATTAAGAACGGTTAATTTAAAGAGCATGCATACTAGAAATCGTTTGCAAACTTTACGAAATGTTTTTTCGAATGATATAAACATCTGTCGGTATTCAGTATTTGTTTATTCATATTATCGTTTGAAAAAAATATATTTAATAAGATAAGAATTTTAATTTTGTCAATTATCGAAAATCGTAACCATAACTGAGCAAAGAATATCAGATAAAATTTGTTTGCGCAATGCAATTTCTGATACAAAAATATTTGAAATGTTATAATAAGTCTTTAAAGATAGTTGTTTATCAAAAGAGTGTATTTTAATGATACAAATGTTTAAAGGCAAATAATCTGTCGTAGACGATTCGAGGTTTGACAAGCAATTATATTTCGTTCAAGTTGCTTTTTCGGAAACATCGAAAGTAACTCGGTATGTGGCTAGAAAACTGATGAGTTTTCCTCAAGATAATATGCTTTATGCTGTGCCAGTATTACTCATGAATTGTTGCCCCAAAAATTCAATAAATCTGGCTTCACGAGCTCCGTATTCACCAGATGTGGCACCGTATGCTTTTTTACTTCTATTTTTAAAATGCTTCTCCATAATCCCTAATTTGAGTCTATGAATGAAATAAAAAAATTATCTTCGAATTTGAAGGTTCATTACAGCATTTTTTAAATTTATTTCCTATTCATGGAAGCAAGTATAATTATAACATTTTAATAGTAATTTCTAAAATAATGAATTGTAAAGTTTTTCTTTACTTTAAAAACCATTTTGAGAACTTTAAATAATCAAATGGAATTAAAAATTAAATTAATTCTTTTATTAGTCGGCGAAAAGGATTTTTTTTGCTCAAGTTAATATCTATTATATTTTTTATTTTTGTTATTTTAATTCTTAATTTATCATTCGTTACTATAAATATTAATATAGTCTAAAATAAATTTTTCTTAATTAATTACCCATAATGTGTGTAATAACGATTTGATTAAATTTATAAATTAATGGATAATTAAATTATAAAAATATTAGAATTGCATTTTGCCATTTAAAACATTCAAGACCAATAATTTAAAAAATTCTTGGGTTAACAGAGAGTGAGTAAAAAATTGATTATACAGTTTACGAATATGAAATAAGACGTTAAAAAAGTTTTTGATAATAAAACAGTTTAAAATGAGATGGAATTTTTACTTAAATTATACGGGATTTTTTAGAAAAAGAAAAAAAATTGAAACATTTTCCAAAACAGTTCTCTTTTAGATTCTTCAATATCCAAAAGATTCTACTCAGGAAATCCCTTTGAATCAAAATTCTTCGATGATTTAATTGATACTTCATTCTTAAAACTTAATTTTTTATTAGAACTAGTCAATGGAAAAACCCTCTCTATAACGATTTTATTTGCTTTAAGCATAGATTCCCCCAGATTTTAAAGTTGGCTTCTAATTACAAAAATATTGTTTATAATTTTGTTGAAAATCGAAGATACGTATTCTGTCATTGGTGTAGCAAAGGTAAGTAGCTCCCAGGGTAAGATATGATATTTTTTTGTCTCTAATCACTCGTAGGGACTTTGCAGGTGCAAGTTGCACCTAGAATGGTATTATTTTTACACCTTTTCATCATATTTTTCATTCAGAAGTGACATATATGGAATAAAATTTTGCCTCCATGATTACCTCTAATACTGGCAGTAGGGTATCGATACCCCATCCTGCCCCTCAGTTAAATTCCGCTTCTAAATTCATTGAATGTGAATGCTTTATTGATTATTATTTTTATTATTATTGAAGTTATGTGACACATCAGAATCACTTCCACCAGATGGCAGCACTACAAATAATCAGATGTCAGAACGCCTCTGTTTTTTTTTTTTCGACTCTCCAAACTGAAACGATGTGACAGAACGTTGAAGATCATTCACATGTTTTTTGATGCTTGATTATTATTATTGTATTTATGTGACACATCAGAATCATTTCCACCAGGTGGCAGCACTACAAATAATCAGATGTCAGAACGCCTTTGTTTTTTCGACTTTCCAAACTGAAAAGATGTGACAGAACGTTGACGACCATTCATGTTTTCTGCTACTTGATGATTTAGTCCGTTATTTTTCAAAGGTAAACAGCATTCTCAACCCTTTTTCCTGTCAATTTTAATTATTTGTATTGGTCCAGTATATGTCCCCTATTATAAATTGAAAATTTTTTTAAGGTTGAATCCCGTGTTAACGAAGATGCTGCCTAGGTTATCAAACCGTTTTTATATTTCATTTCTTTGGTGAAGATTATTTGCTGTTCCACTGAATGCAATAGAAATAGCTGAAATTTCTGAATTTAAGAGGGGTAAATAAGATTGTGACTCTATACTCTATATTTACATATAAATTTGAAAGTTTGGGTATTTGGTTAGATGGATGGATGTTTGTTACTCGATCACGCTAGAATGGCTGAACAGAATTGGATGAAATTTAGCACAGAGATAGATTATAGTCAGGAATAAAAACTAACTTTCCCGCCAAAAAGCTGAGGCCAAATCCCGCCAAAGATAAGTAAGGCTCCAGTTTTTTTACCAACAGATTGAAGTTATGCTTAGGAGAATTTCGACCGATTATTTCAAACGATTCTATTTTTTTTTTTGTGTTTGATGCATTTAAAATCCAATGTTGTTAATGAATCGATCTTTCGGATTCATTTTGAAGTACTTTTAAATTAAAATAAAATATAATAAAGGAAATAAAAACTTTCTAATCTGCATTGCGTTGCCCCAACTGGCGTAGGAAAGTCAGACATGTGCGTTACGTCAACTACCATTGCAAGTTTGCGGGCGATTGTTGATAATTGTGTTTTCATTAAAATTAAAAGTTTAAAAATTATGTGTATTATACTGTTGTAACTATCTTAATCTCGATCACTAAATAAAAAGGATTTGAAATTACTTGATTCGCTGTTTTGCTGTTAGGTATACAATGTTTTAAATAAATTGTTTTTACGTTAGTGGTGTATTTTTGTTATTAAATTGTATTTATGTTATATATTTTTCGCATATGCTTATACTTTTAAATATATCGTTTTTAGGTCAGGTTTAATTTTTTTTATTTGTCATTATTTGATATTTTTTCTTACCTATACATGAAAATTTTTACGTGAACTGAGTCGTGGGCAATAGCTAGTCTATTATATATAATTAAAAAAAATGACAGCAATAAACATAAGTGTATAGAATTTTATTTATATTTGGATTTGAATTGTACAAAGGGATGTGACCCGTACAATGAACTGTATTTAAATTTGAACTGTACTAAGGAATGGATCCTATATACAAGTAGCATTTAATACTGAACGAACAAAGAAATGAATTCTATACACAAGGTAATTGAGTAGTTGAGTTTGAAATGAACGAAACAAAAGGGCCTATGTTGAAGGCATTAGCTGACATAGAATAAAAGAATAAAAGTGGAAGAGAGTGCTTATATACATTGTTGAAGTCGACGTGAAGATGACTATTATGTACAAAATTGAAATTTGTAGTTGTTTTGACTCTTCCAATGTATTCAGGTTTGATTCACTTCAGAAATGCAGATGAAGAATCTGAAAATAAGAATGAAAAAACATGTACATAGTTATGTTGATGAAAAGTGTTTTGAATTTAACATCCAAACTGCTAACTTTTTTATGATACATTTTTAGAATAGAATATAAAAATAAGAAGAAACCAAAGCTTTATTTATATATTTTTTCATTATCGTATAGCAAAATTCGTTACTTGATTCTCTATAAATTGACCCACTAAAATAATCATTATGAGATTATAAAGTGTCATCTTTCGATTTCATAATTACCATAATTAACCCAGTGACAATGATTTTAAAATCGCAGTGTTACGAAACATTAAAGAAATCATAAGATAAAAAGCAAGGGCATTTAAAAGACAAATCATTATATTTTGAAGGACAAATTCTATGAGCGCAAAATTGTTATGACATTCTTTTAATATTGCATGACATTCAAAACATTGAACATCGTCGCAAAAAGTTTGTACAATACTATGTGCTAATGGAGAAATGTCAATGAACAGAGATACTGGATTTTGCTTCCACAGTGGGTTTTTCATCTATATTATTGAATTTAATTCATTTCTATTGGATCAAAATTGTTATAATATTTTAATGATGTGGCATGACATTCAAAATATTGAGCATTATGGGAGAATTATCGTATAGTAGTATATGCTAATGGAGAAATGCCATGGAACAGAGATTATGAGTTTTGATTCCACAGTGGACTTTTCATCCATATTATTGATTTTAATTCCTTTTTTATGGGCACAAAATTGTTGCTTCCACAGTGGGTTTTTCATTTATATTATCGATTTTAATTCAATTATATGGGCTCAGAATTGTTATAATATTTTTGTAATATTCTATAACATTTAAAATATTAAACATTATCGTAGAAATATCGTAAAATACTATATGCAAATGGAGAAATGTCATTGTACAGGGATAATGACCTTTGACTTCACAGTATTTTTTTTATCAATATTATTGAGTTTAATTTAACTCTATAGTGCAAAATTGTTATAATATTTTTATAACAGTGGATGACATTCAAAATATTGAGCATTATCGTAGAAATATAGAACAAACTAACGGTGAAATGTCACTGTACAGGGATAATGAAGCTTGTTTCCACAGAGGATTTTTCATCCATATTATTGATTTTAATTCATTTCGTTTTGATGCTTCATTATGAATTGCCATGAATGGACATTTTATTTTGAACTGAAGTTTCATGAGTAAAGGATATTCGGGACAGCACTTCTTTTTTGCTACTTTTACTGAAAAAACGAAGGACTAATGTGTTTCTATAAAATTAAAGAATTCCATCCTCCATAGGTCATGTGAGGGAATTTAATTCGAAATGACGATGCTATGTTCAGGAAGCTTTCTATGGACCATCATGGCGATTAAGCGCGAAAAATAGTCCAGTTCCATCATCTATCTTTTCAAGAAGGGGGGGGGATAATTTTCTCTTTCCGAAATTTCCCCCTTTCTCATCTTCTCGCATATGAAGTATGTCAATCTCTTGCTAGGTGAGGCTATGCTATGTGGAGAATTGTAAGAGTCATTAGTACATTGATGTGTCTAGTAGAATCGTTTTTTTTTCTTATCTACAAAATATAAAAGAGATTTTTTTTCTGTCGTAGAATAACTTTTTTTTTGCCTTTCTAAACAGTAGCATCTTGTTTACAATGGCTAAAACATAATCTTCTTTGATTTCTTTGAAATTTATCACCTGTCCTTTCATATTCTCGTGAATAAATAGGAATTTTGTCAACACAGTTTGTTATTTAGCATTTATGGAATATAAATAATTGCCTTGGAAGAAACATTACTCGCTCTATGGCCATTATCACCTGTCCTTTCATATTCTCGCGAGTAAATAGGCATTTTTTCAACACAGTTTATTATTTAGCATTTATGGAATATAAATAGTTGTATCTGAAGAAACATCACCTGCTCTATGGCCATGAAAACTCTGAATACCTAAAAAACGTTTTATTTTTTTGCAACGTTTTATTCCATTGATAAAATTTTATATTCTAAAATCCATATATATACATATATATATGCATAAAAATAAAAGATTTATATATATTTGAAGCAGAATAAAATGTGAATTCTGTGCCAAAAATGATAGCTAAATATTTGCAGCATAAATCTTTTGTGGACTTTATTGACAATAATTTCTTCATTTACATAAGTAATGTGTAAAGAATATCCTACTTATTCGAAGTCTTTGCCCTTAGATGATATAAAAGTTTAGATTTTGAATTTCATCAACTTTGATTCTTTCTCTTTTTTTAACGATTTTATTAAATTTTACATCTTTTTGATCCAATTTTTTACTTTTAACATATATATATCTACGATCATATTAAAAAAAAATTAAGCACAAAACAAAAATTTGTTGTATATTTTCTATGTTCGATATTTTTCTATTCTTTTCTATATTTTAGTGGATTTTTATGTGCCTAGCCTCACTTACTATTTCCTTAAAAAAGATTCATTTGTTTTTTCTCCTTTTTTCATGAATATTATTATCTCAATTTGATCCAAACGATTTTCGGCTCACTTGTATGCTTGCAAATTGATTTGGTTTTCCTTCTTTCTGTGAATAAAATTTTGTTTATATGAATGGAATATAATAAAACTTTCTTACCTCATCTTCAACCAATGATTATTTCGCATTAAGTCTGATTAATAAGTAATTAAAAGATGGTGCTTACCTTTCAAAATCAAAATAACAATACAGCTAGTCTATTACATATTTTGAGAAACAGAGACTTATTTCATTGTAATATTTATAGCTATGATGGAATAGTTATGAAATTTATATTTTTGGTTGTCGATTTTCGATTATATGTCGAAATTCGGATGACGATGTGATAGTAAAGTCAATGTAGGTATTTTTGCAACAAAAAAGCATATAACCAGATGCTGTTTTGGATTATGGATTATGTTTAAAAATATTTACCTAGAAAATTTCGAACAATTCTTTTTCTTGCGAATGCTTTTGAAATTATACCTTTTAAAATAATAAATACAAAGGAGCCGTAAAAATAAATTATACAAACATAGCTATGTGACTTTGTAATCTTCAAAGAATTTGATGAAATGTAAAATGAGAATTTACAAACACCCAATGAAATCAACTGAATAAAAACTAATGAAAAAAGCAAAATCATGCAGTTTGTCTTGGTTTCTTGAAATATTTAAACTGTTGGAATATAGTCACGATTTCCTTTAAATAATTAGAATTATAATTTTATAATTTTCGTTGTTGTAATGTTTGGACATGTTAAGGATGCAGAAATGAGTTTTGAAAATTTTTATGAAACTGCAAATGTTTTTAAAACACTGTGAAAATTATAAGCAAAATCAATAATGTTTTAAAACGTTTAAGGAATTAGTTTCGCCATAATTCAAAACTCTGAAAAAATATGATTTCAGGTATATTTTTGATGATTATTAATCTTACTATAAGAAGATGAATGTTAATCTCAATATTTTTTTAAAGAGAAATTCACTATACAGTTCAATAAATTAATAATTGAAAAGTCGTAAATTTGAGTCTGTGTTGTTAAATTTTTTAACCTTAAAATATCACATGTGAACTTTTGAAAATATAAACTTGCAATTTCTTTGAACTTTATAAATTGATATATGTAAATATAATACTTAATAAATATTTTTTTAACAATACAAAATAAATATATATCGTCTAGCAAAATTTCTTGATCAAAAATTTATCCATTATAAGATATGTCATGATATAAAATTAAACTAAACGCCAAATAGAAACAACTTTCTATGGTAAAAAAATGAGAATTTTCATTTAAGTATTAGCTTGCATTTATAATCATTGTAGTCAGAACTCAACGCTAGCCGAGAAAACTGAATTTTAAAAAACTATTTCAATTTTTAAGATATATTTCTGAAATTCTGGCTTATTCAAGGGCATTTATCTATAACAATTTTAATGTCGAGAAATTAAATGATTATTGAAAACGTCTGTAATAATCTTGAGTGTTTTAAGAACAATTTTATAAGAAGTTTTTATTGCACATAATGACTTCTCTTAACAACGTTCTATTGCAATTATCCCCACTCAATATTAAAAAAAAATATGAATACATTTTTTTTGTGAATTTTCTCTGATTCATTTCGAAGAATTTCTTACATTAACTATATCAAGTTAATGTAAGAAATTCAGTTAATGTTAGATGCTTGACATGCTGATGTCATTGAGTTCTGACATTATTTGGAATTATTTTCTGTTAAGTAACCTACCTTTAATAATAAAAGTGAAATTTAATATCCACCATGACCACCATGGCCTATGTGTGGGATATGGATGCCGAATCCACCATGTCCACCTCCATATCCACCATGTCCTCCATATCCGCCATGACCTCCATGGTGTTCTCCATGGTGTCCAAATAGATTAGCGATATCAACGAATCTGATTTTGATGAAGGGAAGGGGAACGCCAATGGAAATTCCATGACTACCAGCGACAGCTGCGGCAACAAGAAGTGAGAAAGCGGCTACGCAGAGCTGTTAAAAAACACTTTATAAGAATTTATTACGAAAAAAATTAATAAAAGAGCTTTTATTCTTGCATCAAAACTAATTATTTTGTTTTAATTATTTTTTTAATTCATGATTCTCAAACTCACTACAAGATGGCACCATATATAAAAAATCCAAATTTAATTAAATTAATGATTAATTGGTAATTAAGTTTTGAAAATATTAAAACACATATATTCTTTTATATATATTTTAAGTTTAAAATTAATTTCTTTTATACATATTTTAAATAAATTAAAATTATAATGAAATTAGTTATTTTTTGAATTCTGTATCCGTAATTATTAAAAAAATTCTAAAGTAAAAATTATTTAGACATATCGCACATCTAAATGAAAACTGTTCTAATTCAAAATTGTACTTCTGGGTTAAAGTTATAGAAAATAAGCCTCAAACAATAACAATCAAGTATAATAACGCATTAGTAGTGAATAATTCTTATTGCGCTCTAAACAATAATATCGATAGCAGTATTTTCACGATTTTAATTAAGCTAAGTATACTTTCTGACTTTTATAATGGATTGTCGGAAAAGATTATTCAGAGCTATTCCGAATTTTGAAGGTTTGTTTCAAAAGGAATGATTTCAGGTTTATTCACAATGAGCTTAATTCTAAAACTTAGCAAATTCTTAATATAGCTAGAAAAGAAAATTTTACGGTGTTGATAGACCTCAAAAGGATATTCCAAGCAACTGAGTTTTGCTGCAATGATAGAAATCATGCTGTAAAACAACTTTTACAGAACTAGTCAGGCATTGAATATTTAAGGAAGAGGGAAAGATGAATTCACTGAAATGAAGGGAAATGTTAGAGCTTGGAATCGAAATGACGACAATTTGATGAATACGAAGCATAAGCAAACAATATTGCTCTGAAAGACAAATTCTGTTGCTGGAATCATAAATAAAACAAATACCAGCTCATTTAAAATCATAACATTTTTTAAGCAGCTGTTCTCAAATTTACTATTTGAAACCATAACACTTTCTAAGCAGGTGTTTAGTAAATCTATTATTTTATATCATAGCATATTTAAAAAAGCTATTTAGAAATTTACAGAAAAATCATGTAAATGTCGAACAGAAATATTTGTTTTATTCTGTAATAATAATTGATGAAATTTTTATATTCTTGATGGAATATAAACTTTGAAATATAATATAAATTAGGATTTCTATATCGTTTTATATTCCGTGAAAACGAAGCTTAAAATAAAATACTCCAAAGTAAAAAAATAATTTAACTAATCATTTTCTAAAATTGTAAAAATACAGTTTTTAATTATTTTACTAATAACAGAGTACCTTACACTTCGAATTACAAAGTACTTATTTCAATTTTTTTCAGCATGATTTACTTCAATGGTATTTATTTTAGCTGCACAAAAAAAAAATTTAAAGTTTGCCACATTAAATGAATTCAGAGTTATGGTATAGGAAAACACGTTTTTAATTTTTTAAAATTTCAATTAAAGTTATTTCATATACATATATGCACAATGAAATAATTGTTAAAGCTTAATTTTTTTTCTTTACTATTAAATTAGATGGTACTTTCAATTTTGAAATTTAATATCGTTTTAATCCTATGCATGGTTTTTGGACATTTTCAAATGCATAACTTTGTCTTCAAAATTTAAAGGAGAATTAAGAAGTGAAATAAATTAATGCTTTAAATAATTTATTATCATTAAATGGTATTATTTAAAAATTGATTTTGGCTCAGTTTGGCTAAAGTATTAAAAAAAGTAATTGAAAAGTTTGGAAAACATATTATCAGAAATTAAATGTTGTTTTTCACAATCAAAACTAAAAACGTTTTGAAGTAAACAATACTTTATAGATGAATCAACAAATTATAAAAACAAAAGAAGTAAAAATAAAGAATTTTTTGGAATTTTCATGGCATTCATTGAGAAAAAATTTTTAATTTTATCTCATCTAAATAAATAAAATCAATTAACCCATAACATGTAATTACGCATGACGTATACCTTCTCATTGCTTGCTATTTTACGCAATGTTGTGATGTCGCTCATGCAAGATGTGCAATAGATTAAAATAGAAAAATCGATTTTCATGCATGTTGAGAATCATTTGAATGTGAATCAAAATCACTGCTGTCCTTTAGACGCATTTAATACCTCATTAGCTTTAAATTGTCCAGTACATTATAAACAATTTATGTAGTATGTTCGATCAGTTTTAAAATTATGAAATATTGATCATTCAAATGAATCAATAAAATTTATAATAAGTTATATGCTATGATGATTTTGATACTAACAAATACTTTAAATATAGGAAAATAATTAAGGATAAAATTTCTTAAATTTTTTTTCTGAGAGATGCATTATGGTTCATTGAAAATTTATATAAAAATTCCTGGAATAGCAACGAATCGTGATAATTTATAAATGTGAATAATGAAATTTTTTCCAGAATTAATCATAAAGCAATTTTTCATTAAAAGAACGAATTAATCGAATTAAATGTCTACATAATTCTTTGAAATAAAATAACAAATAATTCTCCGATATTTTCTCCAAAATCTATATTTTAACACAGGTAGAACTAAGTATCTCTTATGGTTTATAAATACTTTGAAAAGAAAGAAAGGATTAATATTAAAAAAAATAACATATCAACAAAATCATTCATTTCTAAATAAAAATTTTAGCTATATGAAATAAGATATATATATATAGAAAATATATTATTAATTATTTAAACAAACTCTATTCTGCTAAAGATTAAAAGATATTGAACAGCAGAACATTTAAAGATATTCAGGGTAAAAAATAAAAACTCTAGCCAAAATGACAGCTTTATGCAATGATAGTACACAGTATACTTGATGTGATTGTAGAAATCATTGACCTGAGTATGCGATTAAAATTGAAATTTGCTCAAAACATGCTATATAGTTGGCAGAGAAAACTACTTTTAAATAAATTGTAATTTCCGGAATATTACATGAATTCCTGAATAAACACTAGGGCTAAATCAAATTATTAAATTGAGTTTGCTTTCTCCCTTTTCATTTAAAAAATTCCACTATTATAATTCAAGTATTTATCTAAAATATTACAAGGGAAATCGACAAGAAAAGATTTTTAAACGATTTAAGAATTGAGCGATAAGCTCGAGAAAATAAATTTTAAGTAAACAGCAGATACTTTCTTCTTATATACAGCCGACTACCCCGTCACAACTGAACGTAGTAGTATCGACAGGATTTGTTGTGGTCGACTAAAACTACTAGTCGCAAGCTTTAAGACCAAACAAAACGGCCTTCAAATTATTCCGAAGAATCATTTTGGGTTTTTCTAGACGAAACATCTTAAAATTTACTATAGTGAATCTCTTTTATCAACCCTGAAGAAACATTTTAACTCTTACAAAGTATTTTAAGACCAGATATAGCGGATTGCTCCAAACTGCCTTGAAAATCCACATTAGCCCTATTCAAACGCTTTAATATCAAATAAAGCGGTATCAAATAAAATCCTTGACGAAACCTCGCTAATTCCTATTCAAATGTTTTAAGATCGATTCAAGCGGTTCACTCGAATATCTTTTGATGACATTAGCGGTTAAATCCTTTGATCCATAGTTGCAGAAGTCGTAACAGTAGCAAAATCTTTTCGAATACACAAGCTCACTTATAGAATACTATATGGCTGTGCGATATACTCACGAGGAATTTCATGATGGCTAGTTCAAGTCACCGAAGAGGGTATCCACACAAGATAGAATGACTGAAAGTCTTGACAGGTTTGTTGTCCACTGCCGAGAAAGCCGGCGTTTATATACCAGTCCACTGGCGCCTTTCGCCATGCAGTTAGTCCAGATAATCAAATAAAAAAATAAATTATAACTGTTAAATACTTCCCTTTAACCTACACCCTGCGTAATACCTTTCTCTCTTACCGAATCCGTGTTTGCCCCCCGGGTTGGAGTGGAAATAAAGGGGAGGGAAAGAGATTGGGTCATTCCTTAGTAAAGGAAGGAAGTTCCGTAAAATAATAAAGGGCGAGAAGACTCAGTTGGAAACAAGTTTGGAAATCATGTAGAAAAAAAAAAGGATACCATCTAGGGCAGGTGAAAGTAAGGAAAGTGCTCTTCACTTTCGATGGAATTATCATCTGTGATCGCATGCGTCCTACTTTCTAGTCCAGACACTTAGTCGATGAATTGTATTGATTGCGCAATTCGTGAACGATGTATTTCAACCACCGAAGCTTAAAATAGAGAATTTAACGCTTATCTTTGCGGATGATATAACTTCTGAAGGATGATCGGTGGTGTATGTTCACAAGATGCTTGACAAGTAGGCGGACTCAAACACAAATGAATTGGCGATCCTGTGATGGTTATCGGTGTAATTGAGTTGGACTTTATTAGGATTCATTGTTTAAGGACAATGAATTTTTGACCGCAAGTCATTCTTTTTTTTAAAATCTTTATAATATTTATTTTTTAAAAAAATTGTTTCTTATTAGATACAACCGTGAATGTTTGGAAGGTTACCATAGGGTTCTTTTTCTTCTTCCTTTTTTTGAATACATTCTTCAAAATAGTAAGTGCTTGTATTGAGTTAAGAATTGGAGTTATTATAATTGTGACAGATTGTATTTTTCTTGTTTAGTTTTGTTCGTTTCATCATTTGCATTCGTTTATTATTGAATGCAAATTATCAATTGGTGATGATTTGATTTATTAAAAGTATAAAGTATAATGGTGAGAATATATGGATTTATAGAAAAAAAGTATAAAAAAAAGTGTTTTGTTCATCTACATTTTTGCTCACTCATTGAAAAGATGTTTGGCTTTGGTTGAGTTAAATAAGATTCAGATTTAAGAACTAATAATAATAATAATAAAAATGAATTTTGTTTAGTCAAATCAACATCTTTTTGAAACAGCACGAAAGCTATAAAAATAAAAATGTGATTACATTTTTCAAAGGCTTTTAAACGAATCACGCGTTTTACTTCAAATCATGACAACTGCAATAAAAAATATTTTTCGAAGCCTTTACAGGATCAATTAATACGATCTCGCTCGTAGAAGAAAATACGATTAAAAAAGGTGTTTCAAATATGTAGCTGCATTTATAATACAGTTTAAATACATAGTTAATTTCAAATAAGAAATTAAGACTATATTTAATTATAATTTCTCCCCAGAAGCAAAAAATTAACGTTGATTTCGATTTAAAAATTTAACGTATATTTCTATTCATAGAAATTATTCTAGTTTCTTTAAAATGATTTCATTATATTTTAGATTATATTTTTCTACTTTCATTTGTTTTAAACTTTTTCCAAATTATTTTTATATATTATAATAGTAATTAATTTTTAAATCAAGACAAATCAAGCAAATTTTTACTGTTTTATAAATGGATGAAAAACTCCAAACTGGTTTTTAAATCAAAAGTTCTTAAATATCTGATTTTTATTTCAATTAAAGAATGCTGGCATTTTCACTCGTATTCATTTATTGAAGCGTATTTAATCTAAATTTAAAGTGAGTAACGCTTAAAACAAAGCACAAAGAAAAAATTGCTCACTGAATTTTTGGAAACACAACATGCAATTTAATCTTTAAAATACTTTCAAAATCTTCAAATCGTACCCTCTCTTGATTGCTAATTTTTTACTTCTTATTTTTGAAGACCTGGCGAACATTTCTAATCATTCTTCTAAACTATATATAATGACTGCATAAATGAATAATTATAATAATATACGTTCCTTATCTTGAATTATCCTTGACTGTTTTTATCTAAGTTAAAGAGAGTTGAGAAAAGACTTATCCTTAGAAAATTTGCTATTCAGTTGTAATGGGACATTTAAGAGGTGTCCACATTATAGGGAAGCATTACTTTATTTCTACTTTTGATTATATTTAACGAAAAATCCATTATGTATCAGCACAGAGAATTCGATCAAATATCCCTTCGCTGGAGTGGTGTGACATTTTGAAAACGAGAATGCTGCCTCAGGTATCAACTAAAAATCAATTTATTGGGGCTTAAAATTACTAGGTCATTTCCAAAATTATCTGATGCAATTGCAAAAGTGAAAGTTTTTCTAATGAAATTGTTTAAACAAAAACAATGTTTGACAACTTTTAGATCATTCCCCAAAAGCCCTTATATAGCTCTAAAAATTATATAATTTAGTTATAATGACTATTTCGAAACCCCAAGAAAGGTTTCTTTCAAAATCTAAAAGAGCGTGACTTATTAATTGTCGGAGATATCTCATGCATTCTTTATTTATTTTTGCTCATAATGATAAACTATCGAATTTCCAAAAACGAAACAGCTGCCATTCTTTTCGCACTTCTTCCAAATTGATTAAACACCTGGCGGAAGTCGGAAAAAACAGAGAAAAAGCTCAAACATACAATAATATTAGTATTAAATTTTCCCATGTATTAAGTTCTTTCTAAATATTTAGAAAAAAAAAAAGGAAATAAAACTATCGTTATAATCCATCATCCGAAATGTAAAAACAATTTCAGCTAAAATAATTAATTACTTCTTAATCGTCTGGTGTGGAAGTATTTTATTTTTATTATAAAAAACATCAAAAAAATTTTGAATCTGGAAGTCCATGATTTTTCAAAATTTTTTTTTTGAAACACATGTTTTGACAATCCAATTTCAGTTCATTTGAAATACAAAAGGTGCAATTTATATCTTTAAGTCTAAATTTTTTTCAAAAGAATTTTGAATTCCATAATTGAGGAATTCAGTTTCTAGATTTAATCATAATAATTTGGAACAGCATAATTAAGAAATTCAGTCACTATAATAAATAATTTTGAATTCCATAATTAGAAAATTGAATCTCCATAATCAATTAAAAAATTTTTTGAATACCATAGTTAGATAATACTATCTCCATAATTATTCAAAACAATTTCGGAACTCGTAAGATTGAGTGTTTTGAAAAAGTCTTAATCAACTATACAACAATGGAAATGGAGTCAGATTAAGATCACTTCATACACATGTCCAATTATTACAACAATTCAATTTTGGAACCCCCTGTGCGACTTTCAGGAGAAGAAAGTAGATAATGATGTAGTATAGAGTAAAACGACCTTCAGTTTCAGATCATACTTGTTAGGATTTTGATGATTATTCCTGAACTGCAAATAATTAAGCATATGAATTAGTTGTATTGTAAGAATTCCATAGTGTAAATAATTCACATATTTTAAAGCGACTGAGAAAATGTGAATTATTTATATTATGTAAAATCCATAACAGTTGGTAGATCTGAAGTTTAATCATATTTTCTTCATAAATTTCAGCATGCTCACCAAAAAAGGAAATTAACATCCTTTTGCTTTATAAATATCCACTCTGATTTAATTTATATGATCCTCTGTTTTTAAAAAAATGTGTTGGACAGCAAGTCTTTAAGTTTGGAGCATTTTATACTGTAATAAATCAATGTTGTAGCTTGAGAAAGAAGTTAAACCCTTGAAGATGACGCATTTTTGGATTTAAGGATTTTCTAAAAAGCCCGGAAGTGGATTATCGTCAATTAATCAAATGATGAGGGATATTATCATTACAGATGTAGTTCTTCAGGATTTAATTCAAAACGGTTCATTTTAATCATTGTTGTAAAAAGGGCGTTATATATTCGTCAGGTTATATAACAATGAATTAACTAATTAGTACCTTTAATTAATTAAAGGTACTAATGAATTAATCTTTAAATGCCTGATTTTTTCTTTTCAATAAATAAAATTTGAAATGAACCGAGAATTGGGTGTAGTTAAGGGAACAAATACAAAAAGAAAAAAAAAAACCTCGCAAGATATTTTTTAAATTAAAACAAATCATTTTGATGTATTTCTACATCATCATTAACAATTATCCTTGAAAGTTCCCCAAATATACTGCGTGTAATAATTTCAAACATAAATAATACCTCTCATTACATTACAAAACATGAAAATTCATGAAACAATTATTTTCAGCATTTAAGTATAAAGAAATTTTGCATTTGCTACATGACCACTACCTGGTTCTCCTACATAGTGGAATTTTACATCTCATTCTGTTTGAAAATATAGTCAAGAAATAAACGCCGTCATAGACGACAAAGAATGCGATGACCCTTTGGGGTTTTTCGCCTGTAAAGTTTAATTCATTAAGTTTTTACTAGACCGACCTCTTTTATTACCCTTCAAATGCATTATCAGTATATGCAAAAATATAAATATTATTCGTTACTTTTACATTGTTTCTGTGCATAAACAATTTTAAAGACAAGTTTTTTTTATTACTTTTTATGTAATTAATTGTAATTCTTGACCTAAGCCGAAATGAATTTGAAACTCAGATTGCGCGTCAACAATGAAAATTATCACAGATAAGCCATATTAAGGGCCAGTTACACGACTGGAAAGCTTCAGACGAGCCACGCGTTCCCCCTTCAACCCTTCTTGTGGTTTACTGGGCTTCTTTGATGCTGGTCGATTCCACTGACAATTTGTCAGTAAAATGTTCAGGCATCAAAGGACGCCAGTAAGTCGCAAGAGGGTTCTGAAGGGGGAAAGCGTGGCTCGTCTGAAGTTTCTCCGGTGGTGTAACCGGCTCTTTATTGACTCTCCGTCCTTCCCAAAAGCACTCAGAAATAAATGCTGAATGGCCGAACCACTGCTACAGCAACATTCGCATCACCGGCCACGGAACAACCCTCCCCGATGGAACTACGTCCCGTTATCGATGGGAGGAGCCAGATACCCCCACTTTTATTGTACCCACCGGGTTGGTGAAATCCAACCACCATGCTGGAAGCATTTCATCTCCAATTACAAGGTGTCCCCCCCCCGGAGTCTAGTTGTCACAAATAAAGAAAAATATTGTCAAAAATTATAATTGCATTCTTAAACTGTAAGATAGTTTTGTTAAAATTAAAATAATAATAAAAACACACCCTCAGCTATGAAAAATTTGCTACATAAAAATATATATGGTTTAAATTATCCGTCGCAGGTCTATATTGCTGTGCATTTATGGGTTAAGGCATGGTATTAGGGAGGAACATGTATTGGGTGATAGACAATATCACTTAAAAAATTTGTAGGCCTAAATTTTTATCAAAGTAAAAAACAACAACCAACATTTGTATTTTTATTTAATAATTTGTAATTTTGTTTTTGCTATTAATTATTTCAGGAAAATTAAAATTACAAACAAGCATTATACCCATATGCTTGACTGAAGATTAACCTTTATTTAATTTTCATTTGCTGAAAGAGGATTCAGCATTTATTATGTTTAGTAACTGGCAACTTAAAGGATTGTAAAAAATATTACATTAGTTATAGAAAAAAGTAGATAGCTGATGATTTCCAAGTCCATTAGAACCCACTCTCAACCTCGACTTCTGGAAGCCGGGCACGCCGCTCTGTCTTAACATGCCTGATGGGGATTTCCTTATTCATAAGGGAACTTTCCCCACCTTTTTATAGATATCACTGCGATCTTTGCCTAATAATGTTCAGCCAGGCCACAGAAACAAGCTTGTAGACTTTTTTTATGCGTAATATAATTATTGTTCAGAGCACTGTTTTAATTCTTAATCATGGTGGGGAGCCCCCTCAGTTGCGGGGTCCTGGTGCATAGCAGCCACCGCACTCCGCAGATGGCCGGCCCTGATACATGGATTAATGGAATGAATTCCCTTGCAGACATAACAGAGAATGTCATTTAACGCCGAAAGATACTTGGACAAACATTTTTTCTGACAAATCCTGAAGAATTCTATATACACTGAAAAAAAAAACACACTTTTTAAAATCATATTTTTCATTTTTATATTTTCTAATTCTTCAATCTTGAGATTACTTGATTCCTAAATTCATTACATGGTGACACTAGAAGTACGAAATCAAATTCTTATTTAATTTATGAAGAAATGATAATAATGTCTTGAAAATAATATAATTTTGCATCGTCATCGCAGGTGTACAAATGTACAGAATTTCTAAGTCTTCAGCATAAAAGACAGTAAATGAAATATCGATTACATTTTTTTTCTTTAGAAAATAAAAGTTCAAAGTTAAATAAAGGTTTTTGCTTAAAAAGGAATTTTAATTTGATCCTTGTTTCTGATAAAATCAAATATAATTAGCATCCTAAAAAATTAAAAAAAAACTGAAATAATATTAAATTATTTTCCGCACAGCTATTAGAAAAGAATTTAACATTTCAGACCATAAAAATTTTTGGAGTATTTACGTTAGTTTAATAAAATGAACTAATTACGCAATTATGGACGCTAATTACTGACTGAATCAAAAACATTTTTACCGCTGAATCAAAAATATTTTTTCTTAAGTGGAAGCGGAAGTAATTTGTGATTAAATTGCTTTCACAGTAATTATAAAGCCAGACGAGTGATTATTATTGAAAAAGAAAAGAAAACATTGATTTTTCTTCTTTTTTTGCATTTATGAATAATCGTTATTGCATCTTCGGTGATGAGTTCAATGCTCGGAAAGTATAACACTTTCTTAAATGGAAATTTTCAAAAGAACAATTGTCTAAAGATGATTGACGTCCTGTGGTTTACAGTTCAATTCTATGATGGATTTTTCAAACGTCTATCACAAGAAAGAGAACATCTTGGCGATGATGGTTTTGCTCGAATGGCATTCGTAATTTAGGTTTAAATTTTACGGCTTCAACTTTACGAAAGGTAGATAATTGAGGTTCACGCGAGAACGTCAAATACGTTGTATAAATTTAATTTTGGAATCCTCTGCTCATGTTGCAAGAATTTTTATTAGTCAGTTAAACCAGTGGAAGTGGTTTCTCCAAAAACATTCTTGCATAATCTCTAATAAAAGTGTAATCTAGGAGAATACCTAGCATAGCATTCGCGTACAATAAGAATGAAATATTAACATTAGGTATGAATTTTGCAGTTTTACTAAATCTATGGCGTGATCGTTGGCAATTTTAACCCTGTTTCACAAGCGTTTTTTCAAACTGATTGAAATAAAAATTTGATATAAAACTACACTTGTAGTTCCAAAAAACCCCGTAAAAATGTGAACCATTACGTTTTTGAGTTATCACTTTTATATGTTTATAAAGGCGTGTTCCAACAACCTGTGAAGCGGTCTCCCTAAGTTCTGTCCGTTTGTGAACAAGGCCCGCTATCCCCTGTTTCCCCTCTCTTGCGGTTTACTGAGGATCTTTGATATATCTCCAGTTTACCGTAAACTAGAGAGACATCAAAACACCCTGGAAAACCGCAAGAGAGAGGTAATGGAGGAAAGTGTGCTCTGTCTGCAGGATCACGGGTGGTTGGAATGAAGCTTAAAAGTACAGATCGACAGACTGTCAATCCCTTGTTGGATTTGGCTCGAATTTCAAACGGTGTCTACACCACAGACGTTAAATATGTGTGACGAATTTTATCTGTCTGATTCTCTTCATTTTGTAAGTATCAATTTAAATTATATTTGAACAGCCTTACAGACAAGCTTCCTTTTAAACGGATTTTGTCTAAAATTCGATAAAAATATACACATTTGACTTAAAGTTCTCATACCAAGTTTCAATCGTCTAGCTCAGAACGTTTTGAGTTACCTTCATCACAGATAGACAAACAGATATTTTCCAAAGAACGTGTTTTTCGAACACCAGAGGGTCGCCATAACGTAAAGATTCGTAAATTCTCAAGTTTGAATTTTTTGATAATTACAATATTTTTTCTATACTATATATACAAAAAAATAGAAACAGAATTTCCAAGAAATGCGTCAGTCTATCATTCCCTGTAGTGAATTTCATTTAGTTGGGAGAATGCCATCAATGAAGCAACTAGTAACAGAAGATCTATAAACTCCTCCCCCTTTCGAAACACCAATTACACCAGATGTTTTTACTTTCCCCTTCAGAATGCATAAACAGTGAATGTATTGACAATAACTGTACCTCCAAATGTGTGTAAATGAACACACTTCAGATCTCTCTTAGCTCGAAAAACATGACAAGCAAAAGCACGTTGAGCCAGGTAGATAACATTTTCTACGCGTTTTTTTACAACAAATGTATCGCTTTTGCTCAAATTTTGAGCGAAACCCATTTAGAGGGTGCCGGTGTGTCGATCCATTCGTGTGCATGTGTGCATCATAATTAAAAAACCATGAAGATCTAAATTAATAAAATTTGGGATACATTTATGTATGCAGTTTTATCTTAGCTGTACATGCATCATTAGAATTACAGATTTGTAGTTATTTGGATCAAATTTGTCATTGTTTGTCGATTTGTTTATATGTGTTTATGTGAGCTCTAATAATGAGACATAATGATTTAAATTTTGTATACAGTCTTGTAACCAAGATTGTAAATCTGGAAAAGATTTTGGTTCAATTAATAGAAAATAAAGCATCCAAAATGCGTTAACGGCTGTCTTCAATATACTAAGGAGCACTAAACATATATTACATTCTTATCAATTGAAATCGATATGAGGAGAGGGAAGAAAAGTTCCCGCTATCGAACTTTATATTACCTCCGAGATTTTGTGGTACTCTGAATGCAAAAGATAGCTGTTTTATCTAAATATGTGAGGAAGTCGATGAGTAAACCACATTAGTTCTTTATACAGTTGTATTTATCAATAACAACAGTAACCTACGATGTCGTATGCTAAAAGAAAGCAACCCTATTTGTTTCTCTTAAATATTTTCTTCTAATTATTTTTTTTTCAGTCATATGTGCACCTGATGATGGAGCTTGTTGGAGAGGAAGCTTGTGTGTGGGTGGAGGGGGGTAGCCGAAACTGACGCGTACTGCAACATAATTACAAAACTGAAATGGCAGAAACTATTTATTAAATCATCAGGAATTTTATTGGATTTTACGTGTATGATTGTGAGTTGACACATTTATTTAAAAATTATTTTCATTAAAACTACAATTTTTTGTAAAGGAAAAAATGATGCAAATACTCAACTGATACACATACTCATTCCACATTTGAAACGCGACCAACGTAAGTTAATAATTAAATGTAAGATGACATGCATAACTGTATTTGTAACCAGGATATTGTATAAACGGACTCTATATTTCATATTCTTATAAGTGTATAGTCGATTCTTATTTTTCAAGATTTGTGGCATTCTAAGATTACAATCAGAAATTTTGACAGAAGAGGAATTTGGTTAATTAGAAATTGGTGACCAAAATAAAAATTCGATACACTAAAAGTTCGAATTAATAAAAATTGCGTATAAAAATAATTACTAAAAGAGAAAATGTATATTTTTAAGCTATAAATGGCAGTAAAATCTTATTATCAAGATTTGCCAATAATACATAATTCATGATTACACAATAGGTTACTTTAATGATTGATGTAATTATAGGTATAATTTAAAACAAATTCAACAAATTATTCAACAAATTTTCAAAAATAAACAGCACAATTAACACTTAATTGTTCAAAATTCTTAAAGGTGGGCCATTATTTTATATTCAAATTTTTTTAATTTCTCTAGTTATCAAAGATTATAATGTAGTTCGCTTAAGGCCACTGAAGACTTAAGGTATTGATGAGTTTAATTAATGAAAACCATTCAAGATTAAAATTTGTCTAGTTTTAACATAGAATTGACTAAAATAAATTCTTATTATTGGCGATATATTAGCATTATGTTGGTAGGAAACTAAAGGAACAGGTGAAAATTTCGAATTAAAAATATACGAAGGAATCATTTGTATAGCATTACTTTTAAAGAAAATAAACCAAACAATGTTTATTTGAATAAGATTCAGGGGATTTTCAAATTCTCAAAGATTTTGGAAAATATGAATAATAAAAATTAATAACAACAAATAATATAAATTTTTTTAAATTCTATTCCTATTTAGGTTAATAAAGGAGAATTTTATTTTAATTATTTTTTATTAAATAATTCTCAAAAAAAATTATTAAGTACCAAAAAGTTCTTGGTTTCCGCAAGAATTGAACTCACATTCTTCATCTTCACTTGAAAAATACTGAAATCCTTGCATTTTACCTATTGAGCTACTGCCTGTAGATTTCAAGTTTCAATTTAAGTGCTAAAACTCGATTTAAAAATTAATCAAATTTAGTTAATCAATTAATATTTGAAAAAATCGTATTAACATCAAGTAACTACAAGTTTAACAAAATGTATTTGAACTTGAGTGGATGAATAAAAAGTATTTTATTGACGATTGAAAATTTTAATAATATATAAAAAATATATGTGGAGAGAAAGTGAACTAATTGTAGGAACTGAAAAAAAAAGCAGCTGAAATAAGTCATATAATATTTTTAAACAACAACATCACGTTCTGTAAAGTAGCTTATTTTACATCCATTTTTTGTCAGACGATAATTTCCTGTGGAGAAAAATAATAATAATAAAAAACTACTCAGAAACTTGATCTTATTTAAAAACAACTATGTAATTGAACTTGCATCTGCTCCTGTTTATGCTAACAATCACATTCGAGCAACTGATAACTAGTTGCGTTATTCAATATCACTTCCTTGACTTTCTCACGAGTAATAATATTACCAATTACCCTTTTTCGCTTCTACAATCTTTTATAACAGAAACTATCCCTTTCGCCGAAATAAATAATTGCCTTTCTCTCCATTACATTTCTAATGGGCCGTTGAACTTAGGTTCTAACAAAAGCTGATTTCCGTGTTCTGGTCACCTTTTCCCTCTTCCTTTTTGGCTTTAACCAAATATAGAGCACCCTTTCTATTGTTCTTTAATTAATGGTCACTCCTAATTATGCGATTTAGTATGAAATTCTGTGTCGTTAGTCTTACTAGTTGACTGTCATCTTGTGTTCTTTTCCCCATTGGTTTTTTTTCGGTTATGTGAATTCTTCATTATCCATGCTTGTTGATCCTTTAGTCAAATACTGAGAAATATAGAATAATATATTATTTAACAGACCTACTTTTTGGTGTTATATCTATAAAAAAAATATTTGTGTTTGTTTTGAAATGATAAAATAAATTTTATGTTATGTTAAAGAAAGTAATCTGGAATTCGAAGAAAAAATTATGGATAAACGTGTTCTGGAGGTGTAAAAAAGATTTGCTCTTTAATAGTTATGTTTTATTCATATAGGAGTTCTTTTAAAGATAAAAAAAAATAAAAGAATTTCAAAAATTCTTTTGAAATGGATGGCATCAAATGAAAGGCGGTGACTTAAAGAATTTTCTCCTTTTTTTTCTTTTTTTCTTTTTGTTCTTTCAGGTATAAATTTATTAATCTTCCAAAAGTTAATCACAGCAGCAACAAAAAACAATTCATTCACGTTTGGTGTAATAAACTTTGTAATAAATAAAGTAATTTTTGAAATGGATTTCATCAAATGAAAGGTGACTACCTGTAGATCATTTTCTTTCTTTACTTCCGGTGATCTTGGGGAAAACTGCTTTCAACTTTGATTTTATGAACTTTGCAATGAATTACTAATTGACACAGAGTAGAAAAAATTTCCGCGTCAGATTTCATTTCCTGTCTTACTAACTCGTTATTTTTCTTTCGCCCTGAATGTTAATTGAATGAATATTTTAAAAGAGCAACAAAATTAACAATGTATGCGCATCGTCTGAAATTAAACTGGAACTGTGACGTATGGAATGTACATTAAGGCGTAAGGAGGTATTAAGGTTACCTTTTTCGGCACACGCATTTAACGACTCAATTTACTGATGTAGGGCTGCATTTTTGATTTAAGTTTAACTTCCGGAAGGGAGAACCACCATGAATACCTACGATCATGTTAAAATCTTTAGCATCTATTCAATGGGGAATTTCTTTCCTCATTTACTAATCATTAAACTTTTTGGTACTTGTATAATGGTGGAATCTTTTTTTCTTTATAGCATCAAATTGTATGGAATTTGCACAATGGAAGATATTTTTTATTTAATTTAACTTTATTAGTTTTATGTTTGTAAAGATGGAATTTTTTAATCGACTTTTTTTTCACTGATTCCCTAATATTTTAGAGCATTGGAATTTAATACTTTTCTATATTTTCGATGATAATACAGATTTTTTGTTTTCTTAATTTAATTATCAGTAAATCGTTAATTAAATTAAACCTTAATTTTGTAATTGTGATAATTGCTGATTATTTTTGAGAAGCAATAGGTATTAAGATAAAAAGTAGAAAATAATCAATATAAAAAAATTCTGTTTTTCATAATACAAATAATGTGTTCCATTCATTCTTCGATTGTTCACACGTTAAAGTGTTTGGTATTTATATAGCGCCGTAGAAAGTTATTATTCCCATGCCTAAATATATATGAAATAGAGAAGCAGAAACCTTCCTCAAATTTTGAAATTTTAACCCCTCAAATGCGTATTTTCTCTACTTTTTTTTAAAATAACATTGTTGCTTTTGGAAAGATTTAGGTGTATATGATTCATCTAAGTGTTCACGAAATGTTTGTGATGTTAAAGGATTCTTCAGAATTTTTGCGTGGAATAATAACATTTGTGGATGATTTGATTTTACTTTATTAGTAAAGAAATATGGTTATTTGATGCACGAACCATGTTCGGGCATCACAGTTAAGGGGTTAATAAAAAAAACAACTTTTTTTATTATAAAACATTTAGCATTATGAACTCTGAGCAAAATATCTATCGAATGGTTTAATACATACTCACGTGACATGTGACAAGTGCATTATTCTTAATTCAACTTTGTATCCACTGAACATATTGTAGAGGGAAGAAAGTTGTAACTTCAAAGTATTGCTTCAGGTAATGAGACGCACGCCATTTTGAAATTGCGAGGGAGACATTTGGAATGTTGCTTATGATAATGAATGTTGCTTATGATAATGAATGTTGCTTATGATATGAATGTTGCTTATGAGATAAAATATGAGCCATCTCCGGACATCCGTACCACATCTGTGGGAGAGTACTTGGGCAAAGATACCATTGTTACATGAAAAACCACTATTGGGTATTCATACATGATTGGTTATTCATACATTCATACATGATTCATACATTATCTGAAAAACCGTTATTGATTATTTATTCATATTACTATTTTTACCTGAAAACTCTTATCGATTATTAGTACATGATGTTATATTGTATGCATTGTTGCAATATTTATTTAAAAAACATTAATTATCAAACTCTTATCTTTTCCATGATAAACTTGATATGTTGCCATCGAAGCCACATTAGCAAATATTACTATGCTATACTGAATCTAATAGTATGTTCAGTTTTTTTTTATTAACATGCTTTTATAAGCAATATGAGAGTGCTTTATAAACACTATATATGTTATATACGCTTTATAAGCTTTATATACGTTATATTAACATTACATACGCGTTATAAACATTATATACGTTATATTTACATTACATATTACATACACTTTATAAATAATATATAGGCTATATTAACAATACATACGCTTTATAAACATTTATCTCAACTTGAAACTTAGATTGCAGATGTTTAGTTTATGCGATTTTGCCTCTATTTTGTAGTCATACATAAATTAAGAAAATTCTGTTTTTATTTTTTATTTTTGTGTATATAATCATCTCAGTATGGTAATATAGCGTATTTATCCAATTAAATATTCTACATTTTTCTAAGAATATCATTTTATTTTTAAATAAAGAAATATTACGTTCAAATATGAAACAGTTTTCTTCTTCAAAAATAAGTTTTAATTTCCTTTTATTATCGTATGAATATAAGTTTTTAATATTACATCTGAAAAATCCCAGGTTACTTCAAACTAGTAAATTTAATTGAATGAATAAAAAGAAATTTTAACTTACTTTTGACTCAACATATTATTTAACATATGAATTATTTTGCAATTTATTATTTAACATATTTTTGATTCAGCATATTAACAATATATAATAAATTATTTTGATATTGTTTTTAAATATAACAGTTGATTCATGGGCGTTACTCTAGTTTGAAAACTTTCATTCATAATATTGTTACGAACATGCGATTTTGCTTTCCCGTGCTAATACTATCGTCGTAAGGAAGAGAGTTTTACAGTAGTATGTGTGGAATAGTAAATGGGTGTGACGTCAGAGGTCCCATGGCTTGGCGACAAACTTGGCGATCATTTGGCGATTTGGCGACAAAATGGAATGTACCCGAAACATAGAGAGTTTTCCCAATCCGTCCACTAGGAGCCGAGATACATCTTGAACGCTCCTGATTGGTCCAGAAGATGTTAGCCCCGTCTACCACCGGTATATATAAGGCAGGCGGCTGTAGTGAGTCAGTAGTCAGTCAAGTAGAAGCGGAGCAGCGGAGAAAAGGGAAAGAAGACCTGAAGAAGAATCCAGAGGAATCAAGCCGAAGTTGAATGGCCTGGTGTTCAACGAAGAAAACAAATTTACGGCGGAAGTAATCGAGAAGACCTAGAGATATAGAAGTCTTGAACTGAGGAGTCCTGAACGGAGGACTGCTGTGTGGCCTATTCTGACGAAGCCTGTGTCGTAGCCCGTTGTGCCGTCGTCGGGAACGGAGCTGTCCCGAACTAAGGAGTAGTCCCGTTGTGCGAAGTAGTGAGTCGACAGCAAAGGCAAGAAAAGATAGAGGAACAGTTTCTGCCTGTTCTGGAGAGACTCAGGTGTTGTAAAGTGAGATTCCCTCTCCGGCTGAATCCTGTCTGGCTGCTCTGTGAGCTGTGGACATTGTCACTACGGAATTTCTGCCTGTGGACTACTATTTGTAGTGTGTTGTCGTGTGTGTTCGTCTCGGCTGTATATAGTTGTCTCCTGTACATAATTGTGTTGTGAATATTTGTCGTCTGTGTGCTGCCCTGATTTCGTCCTGTAAATAAACGTCTGTGCTGTGTCGTCTACTAAAGGACGGATCATTATCTGTGTCATCATCGTCATCTTCTCTCACACCATACACACCCGCTATACGAGGTAAAAAGAACCCGACAGATTAATATAGGAAATCCGCTACAATATTTTCCAACACTAAAACTATTTTTGATTAAATTATTATAATATACACAATCCTTTCATTATTGACTATCACATGATGGATTGCTTTTGAGCTTTGAAATCTTGTAATAACTTGAGGAAGAAGGATATATTAGTTCTTTCTTTTAGTTTTAGAAATAACTACTTTACATTAAATATCTACTTAAAATAGATAAAAAAAAATTCCGAAACATATGATACAAATATTTCAAAAAGCAGTGATAGATTAATTCAGAATTTTAAAGTTACTGTATTTCAGGATCACCAGTGTTAAATTTTTTAAATAATAAAAAATTAAGAAAAAAATGCACAAAAAAATTAATATCACTGAAAAGGTAATATTTTGAATGTTAAAGTGATATTAAAATATTGATCAAATAATTTGCTATAATGTTACTACAGAAAAGCAGCAAATTTTCAGTTAATTTCTAATAAACTGAATTTTTAATTAACTTTTGCAGTTTGAAAAGTTGACGATATCCTTTCACTTGCCCTAAAAATTAGATACGCAAAATTTAGTTGAAATCGGCCCAGTCGTTTTAGATGTGAC
>JAPMOQ010031113.1:509251-525324 GCA_026543055.1 Argiope trifasciata
ATTTTTATTTTTACTAAGACTAATGAAATGAATATGCAAGTGGTTTTAAGATTCAAATGATAATTACCTTTCTGTTTTCATTGTTTTTCATATCATAAATTATATAAGTATCTAAATCCTATTTCACTGATCTGTAAATTAGTTTATTTGAAAAAGAGTGTAACAAAATATATAAACATTCAATAAGGAAGTAAAACAAGTTCAACTCGTTATTTTTTTTATCTGTTTATACTTAAGTATGATAAAAGTATTGCTAGCATTGAAGCGTCCGTTGTGTTTTTATATCAATAACGAGTTATGTGATAATCTGAATTTTCTCATTAGGCCATATTTGTTTGAAATTTTAAAAAGTGTTTAGAACATTTTCTGAATTTTAATATGAAAAAATGAATGCAAGCGATAATAATTATATTGCCATGATCCAAAAAAAAATACCGAATGTAGAAAAAATACTTTTATTGGTGTAAATTATTCGTGTTGTTTAGCTACATATGCTCTCGAATTGTTAGACTGGACATGCGATTGTTACTGGTTACCGCAAAATGTCACATGTCGACAATGATTCCAGCTGTAACATCAAAATTTCCTGTAAAAAATCGCACAATGAAGCTAGTGTATAAGCAAAAGATAATTATTTACATCTGTCAATGGAGAAACTGTGAAAGAAAAAGCGACAGGAAGTCATATCAACGAAAAGCAAACCCAATTTAAAGCTTGTTTACCATTTTGTGGTGTTTATATATTGTTTTGAATACTTCATGGGAAGGCAATAATCTTGGATATAAAAAAGCAATCCGGTTATGTTAATTGTTTTTCTATTACGTAAGTTTTAAAAGAAGAGAATTATTTGGTGGTTTTTTAATATTTAGAACTGTTTTGATTTTTTTCGAGAATTATTTATAAATGGAACTATTTTAAGGATACGATGCCGAAAATGGGTGTGACAATTTCAGCGTTAGTTTTGAAAACGTGGAATAAAAAAACACCGATAGCGGATTTTTCATAATTGCGTTTCCTGGTTTTGAAAGATAAATAACTAACAGACATTCGTCTACTCTATTATTTCTAATATCTCCACAATAAAACGTGTTTTCATGCTTAGGTTTGTCGTTACGTAAATAAATTTTGAATCTTTACCTGCTGATCGATTGCGATAAATATTTAATTCTAACCCACTATTTTGAAATTAGCATCACATGCAGAAAGCATAGCCTTTACGGTTTATTGGTGCGTTGTACTTTTGAACTATCGAGTTAACAATAGATGTCACGACAAACGGACAGTCTTTGTCGAAATTTTCTAAAATTTTGTCAGATTTATAATTTTGGTATAGAAATTACATACAAGTACTAGATAATCCATATTGTTATGTTTTTGAATTATCGTGTTCGATGTACTCAAACAAAGTATAATAAGTAGATGTTGTAGATGTGTTAATTTCAATCTTCGATGTTTTTCGTAAAAAATGTGTGGTTCTATCTTTTAGATTTCTTAATTTCTAGATTGTGTTAAGTTTTGTTTATTTAATTTCCGGAACATAAAATAATTTGTCTGCATTAGTTAGTTTTCTGTTGTATTTTTATAACTTTTACAATGTTACCGATATTCTAAGATAACACATATTTCAGTTATAATTTTTTTAAATATTTTATTCTCTAACATTAATCATTATCACAAGCATTAATTTGCTCATGGTCTTGTCGTCATTTGAGTACAATTAACCTTTCCGTAATCTTTATCTTTTTTTAGAAATTTTTTTTCTTCGGGCCACTCCTATGTATTTATGTAATCAACGCGTAAATCTGATTCCACATATATTGATAATTTCAAATTCTGCTTGCAATTTTAATGAATGCAACAGCACATATTTTTTGTTTCTCAGTTAGGTGCACGAATGAGCTGGTTTCTTCTGTAACAACCAATTTGTTTAATTAACTCTTATCCACTGAGCTCCTTTTATTTATAGTTCTCTTCTGCGCATGCTCATAAATATGCTGCCATTTAAATATGCTGTAGATATAAATCTTTATCGCTTAATTAGCATAGAAAAGTCATGACGCCGTATTTTTAAATTCATTTTTTTCTAATTCAGGAAGTGTTCTCTACTGTATACTGTATTTCAGGTTTCATTGTTAATTGTCATTAATTTTTATCTTAATTATAAAACTAAAAATGCAGAAAACGTCATACACAGCATGCATCTAATTTAAAATTAAGCTCTTTAAAACGTAACTACATATGCTAAATTTTCTAATTGTTAGGTATAAAAGAAGAAAAGAAAAATAAGAGATCTAAACATTTTATTAATATTACAAAATGATTATATAGTTTTGTGTCATCTTAAATAAAGACTATACCGATCTTTTTGTGGTAGATTTTGACGCTCATGAAAAAGGATGTTATGCATTTTGTAGCAGCAAACTTTACTGAAACACTTAGATTAATATTCTGAAGCATGATTTAATATTAGAGATATAAAATAAATATAATTGAAATAATCTAATTTTGGATGTAATTACAGTTACCTTAACGTAGTAGTAATAATGAATTATTAGCTTTTGATCTAAAGGTATTATATTATTCTATTAAAAAATCTAATTTTTGCATGTTAATTTGATCAGTAAAAAAGAGAGTAAAAAGCTTATATCGATTTGTACGAGAATGTATTTTGCGTGCAAACAAAGCAGAAGTAAAAAGAAATCAATTTTTTTTTATTTTAAGGAAATCACTTCATATTGCATCACACTCTCATGGCTTGGAACTTGACTTTGTTTTTATTCGGACTTCCGTTAAATGATGAAATCATGTATTTTCTTCGCAAGATCTGCAGTGTATTCTAGAACTAGAGTGGCTTGCATCATTTGATAAACTTGTTCAAATTAGAATCCAGTGCTTTCTTCATATTTTTATTCTTTTTATCTTCCTTTTAATCTACTTGTATCTTTATATATGTCGCTTTCTTAATAATATTTAATTCCTTCTCGATATTTGGTACTTATATTCTCATATTCAGTGCTTTCTTTATTTTAATGAAAGTAAAATAAAGTGATGTAGTGGCAAGTGGGGTAAAAATGTTGCTCACTTGGCAAATATATTATTTCTACTGTCTAATAATGAAAGAAGTTTCTCGGTAACTGTCATCGGTTTCTCGGTAACCATCAACCACTACTATCATTCACCAGTGCTAATAAAAAGCATATATTGGTAAAAAACGGTGTTAATACATTCTCAACGAAACTCATAATTTTATAATCTCGTCTTATCATAATATAAAATACAAGTACGGTGCTAGCTGTGCGGCGCTTGCTTTAAAAATTATTTTGTTAATGACTCTAATCTTGTGCGTTAAAGAGCCGCGGTGGCCTGGTGGCAAAGTCTCGGCTTCAGGTTCGGGACTCGATTCTACCGAAGAACCGATGTGTTAGGGGGTCTCTGGCATGTTAAATCTGTCAGGCCAAACGTCCTCCCGCTGGTGTGGTGGGAGAGGGGGGTGACAGTTCAGACTCCGTCCTCGTCATCTGACCGTGGTTCAAAATCCCGAGGTCCGTCCCAAAATAGCCCTCGTGTTGCTTTAAACGGGACGTTAATATAACTAAGCTAAACTAAACTGAACTTGAGCGTTAAAAAATAATCATTTTAGTATAAAGGATTAAAATTCGATGGAATCAATTTATGCGCACTTGATACATGTCAAACCCATTGCATCAAATATATTTTGACATCCATTATTTATTTTACAGAAGGGACAAAAGCGAAATTTTACATTACAACTCAGGACAGCGAATACACAAGCCTATTTATGTTAGACTAATGACTAGGATGCCATGAAAATTGATTATATTAGATAGTTTGATAGAAAATGGAAACAATAACTTCTTTCACGTCTAATACATATTAGAAGCAATGTGCAAAAAACCGTGCTAACACAACCTCATCGAAGCTCAAAATATTATTACTTTGTCTTATTGTAATACTAGCCGCCTTTGGCGACCAGCTGGTTCGCCATGAGTAAAGCGTTCTAAAATTTTCAATTAAATCACATATTCATTAGCCTTGAAATAATTCCGGCCATGTATTGGCCTGAAATTAATATTTTCTTTAAGATGATGGACGGAAAGTTCTAAAAGTACACCTTTTCCTAATAATATTCTTTAATTTTATAAATCAATCAGTTTGAACCATCGGGTATGCTTCCAAAATATTAAAAAAAAATTTCGATGATGTTGCCAAAATATTAAATATGTTTTTTTAAAGAAAGCGAGAAAGGGGAAAAGGTATTAAATTAATGATACAGATATTGCAAACGATTACATAAATATGCCATTAAGTCGGGATTTCAATGCATATCCTGTCTAAATTCAATCAGGTTTACCGTAAATAAAGAAGATTTATTGACTTAATGATATAGATATTGCTTTGTTTTGCATTTATTTTTTAAAGAAAATATCACATTTTATATTTATTTTATTTTATCCAGTCACGTGCTGACAGTTGCATTTCTGTAGATTTATTTTGCGATGATAGGTTTTTTTTATTTGAACTTCCGGCATTGCTTTCTTTTATTTTATCCAGTCACGTGATAAAAAACATAGTTAAAATATTTCTTTAAAAATTCGTTAAAAATAGTAGTTAAGTTATACATTAAAACACTGATACCGTTAGAAAGCTAATTTTTTTATCTTTAAATTGATATAAAAATCATACTTGTGCAATAATATTTTCGGAAGTTATGGCGGAAAAACGTCGAAATTTCGCTTAAATTTTAATTAATTCAAATTCTAATTAAAAATTCGAAAAAAGGGCTCCGAGGTGCACATTCCGGACCTCCAAGGTATATATGTACCAAATTTGGTAGCTGTAGTTGCAACGGTCTGGCCTGTAGAGCGCCAACACACACACACACACACACACACACACACACACACACACACACACATTGAGCTTTATTATAAGTATAGATATAGATAAAAGCTAAAATGGCTTGTCCTAGCCAATACGGTGCTTTCTTTCAAAGTTAATTTCGTTAATGATTCTAATGTTGTGCGTTAAATAAATAATCATTTTAGTATAAAGGAAAAAAATTTGATGGAATCAATTGATATGCACTTGATACATGTCAAACTCATCGCACGACTGTATTTCGGAATCTATTATTCATTTTACAGAAGGGAAAAAAAAGCGAAATGTTACATTATAGTGAAAGATAGCATATACACAAGCCTATTTATTTTAGATAAATAACTAGGATGTCTCGAAAATTGACTTCATTGGATAGATTGATAGGAAAGGAAAACAATAGCTTTTCACTCGTCGAATAAATAATCTCGAAGCAGATGGCGCGTATAAATTACACAGTAAATCATCAGCAGGTGAAAAAAATGGATTGTCGAACAATGAATAAATTGCTTCTATCATGCATTTCTGTTAAGAGAAACAGATACAAACAAAGGTAAATTACATTTACTTCCTTGCTAACACTCAATATCTTATAATACTCTTTGTTTAATATATTTAGCGAGGAAGTCTTTGGTCGATTCTATGATAAAGTTAGCGGAAATTGATGGATTATTTTTATTGGAGACTTGAAATCGCTTAAAACTTTTCTAAAAATTTCTAAGGTTCTGAAACAAAGTCCAATTTTATTTCAATATTCTTGATAGAACTGGAGGTAATAAATATGTTTTTTTTTTCATTTTGTTTTTTTTATTTATAATAAAATCATTAAAAAACTGAATGGTTCTTTAGAATTAGCTCATGACATCGTAGAACAATTTTAATATGATTCATTGTTCCATTTAAAAAGATTTTACAGAACTAGTTCATACACGCAATGTACACTATTTTTAAGTCATGCCACGCACTATGACAATAAAGATTGTAAGACAACTCACATTACCAGACGTGATGAAAAAGCGCTATGTGTTTATATGAGCTTTTAAATACGTAGAAAAGAAACCAAAATTTAATATTTCAATGGATTTTGAATTGCTATGTGGAAAAAAATATTATTTAAAATTGAAAGCAAAATCGAACTTTCCAAACTGAAGAATTTTTTTCTAACATTTCAGAATAAAATTTTCAAGCAAAATTTTGTCTCATATTTTTATTTAAAATATATGGGTTGCATTATTTCTCGAATCCCAGTAGTGAATTAAATTTTTATTCAGAGAAATATGAAAGAATGTTAATAATAATAAAAAAGGTATTCAGTCTTATTCTACTCTTTGGAATAAGCTTTCTTTAAAAAATACTTTGTGAGCTTCAAAGTCATGAAAATAATTAAAAAAAGATTTTAAATAAATATTTTTTTGACTATTTGTGTTATAGTGGGAATTTTCAATGGAAAGTTTGAAACTTTAATTGTTTCATTAACAACTGTAATCGTTTCTTGTAAATTTTCATTTACTTTCGCTTAATATTTAGGGATGTAATATTACCTTCTAAACATTCTCAAATACTTAAATAAATTGGTATTTTTTATATTTACCTTTATGACTCATTCAAGAGAAATGAGCAAGCAGCTTTAGCTCTGAGAGATTCGAACCTAATTCATAAATAAATAACATAGCTTTCCAGAAGCGTGACCGAAAAGAAAGCAAATTTGTTATCAAATCCATTTTTTTTCATTGGAAGGCATGGTTTATACATGGGGATGAAAGATGGAACTTGTCTATTCACACTAGAAAGCAAGAGTGAAATTTAAGAAATATTTCTCCTAGTGCTTTTACTAAGAATAGATTCTTATTATGTTTTCCTTGGCACGTGTTGATGTAAGAAATTGAATCTTAAATATCTTTCAAAGTTATTTTATGGCTGCTAGGGAGTTTTATCCCTTCGATGAGAATATGAGAATTCCAGACATAGCAATTCTATTTAACTCATGTTATATATATTATATATATTTATACAGTTTCCATTAACTCATATACGATATTTCGGCATCAAAAACAAATATTTAATTTCTATTGCCCTTTTTTCATTGAATTTTTATGTTTCAAAATTTGATGGGAATCTATGGTTCTGAGAATAAGATAAATAATTTCATTAGAAGAATAAGATAAATAATTTCATTAGAAGAATAAGATAAATAATTTCATCATCTAGCTCATTGAATCTTTAAGTTATCTTGTTCACATATACATAGACTGTGAGACAGACAGATTTAATATAGATAAAAAATATTTTAAAAAGCTTTTTTAAAGTTTTCTAATCAATAGACTTTTTTTATTGTTTCCCACTTTTTAATATTTAAATTCGGCTTAGCTTACAATGGAAACATTTCACAGAGAAAAAGGTTACATCTTTCCATCAATTTTTAAATTAATTTTTATTCTCAAACTAACAAGATGGCACCACAAGTATGTAATCAAAACTAATTTATATTTTAGGGTCACATTCGAATCCAACAACGAACATTTTCCACGTCCATCAAATTTAACAATACAGCAATACTTCTAATTTAAAAAAAAATCTTAAATCGATTTTAAAATTTTTTAAACATTCATTGCTATAATAATGAACTACAACATTCACCACTGACTAATTACTATTTGTCTTAGATCGAAACCTACGAAAACTTGGATTCTACTTGGTTTATTTTAGTACTTGAACTTGCTATTCTTGCTTCCATTAAGCATACGAAAATATAAATCTATATGAATAAAAATGAATGTTTATCTGTATGTCTATACCTTCCTAAACTGTTCATCCGATTACGATGAAATTTGGTCAAGTTATTCTTTACACCTACGGGATGGTATAATTATCTAATTTTTTTTTTTAATTTCGAATCTCAGTCGCATTTATTTACCAAGGATTATCTCCAAATAACTCGCCGAGGAGACAAGAGGTCCTGCAGAAATGCTAAATCCAAGTTAAAGGTTAATATTTTGTAGATATAATACGTAAATGTCATGCAAGTCATTCTCAGAGGTAACAACTTAATTACAGATTATGCGAGAAATTTTGGAGAACCAACCTAGGTAGTTTAGTTTTAATTAAATGTTAGCGTTTTTCGCCGTAATTACCAAAAATATTGTAGTACAAATAATTTCGCAACATCTTAATTTTTAAAAATTATCTTTGCAACTATATTAACGATTTTATGGTATAAATATATTTTCTATGTTGAATCAATTTTAAAAGAAATAATAAAGTGACAACTTTATTACAGATTATGCGAGAAAGATTTGGGGAACCAACCCAGGGATTTTTAAAATTTTAATTAAATGTTAGCTTTTTTCACGGTAATTACCAAAAATATTATAGTACAAATAATTTTGCAACATCTTAATTTTTAAAAATTTATCTTATCTTAAATTTATCTTTATATTAACGATTTTATGGTACAAATATATGTTCTATGTTGAATCAATTTTAAAAGAAAATATTTTAATCACACTTTCTAAAATTGCATTTGAGAATTCCGAACGAATATTAAACGAATCACGTGATACAATAGATAGTTTCTTTCATTACCGTTCTGAAAGAACACCTAATATTACAATTTAAAAAGAATACACAAATCTAATCTATAAAAATGAACATTTGTTTGTTATTATTTTATATACTATCGTACCTTTCATCCTATTTTGATGAAACATTGCCAAATTATTGATGGATTGCACTTAATATTGTTTTTTTGGCGGCTGCAACACGCCGGATATCAGCTAGTATCACATAAAAAATGAGCGAAAAACATGAAGTAAGTAATGTTAAATATAGCTGTTTAAATACAGATTCATTGAAAACATATATTTTTAATTCTTTGTTGATATTATTCCCTCTAAGCTGTGAATCAGGAAGCAACGAATTATTTATTGAAAAGTGAAACTTTTCGAGGCCACAACGGGAGCGGAAGAATGAAGGAAAAAAGAAAGTAAAACTTCCGAACACCCTGAAGCAACTGACTGTCCATTGAGATTCAGGCAATTTTCTGACCTACTTGAATCCTTCTATATTATATTATTGAAAACTTGCTGGAAAGACAGATGATTTCTTAATTGTTACATAACACCCAGCGAAGGAAAAACATAGTCTTAATCCAAATTAAGTAACGCAAGAGAAAATTGGTAATTGCTATTAAACACGATGCTAATAAATAACTTTAGTAATACTTGTTATAAGCTAATAATTAATAAATAAGCTAAGCTGTTATAAGCTAATGTAAAATTATGAGACACAGCTTCATCTACAATTTAATAACCCTTATGAAAGGTTATTAATTATAAATAATTTATTGTAGTGTCAACTAATTAGGCATTTTTACTGTTATGTCAAAATGTTCTATGTTACGTTTACCCCCAAAAATTAATATTGCCAAACGCTTTTAGATGTTATAACTTTACATATTTTGATAATCTTTTTAGAAAAGTGGTAGTTATAAAGTAAATGACTCATTTGCTGTGTCAGTTGATAGTGTATTGTTACGATTGGCAACAGCTAGACCCGAAGTCGTAATCTTATGGTTCGTAGCCAGATAACATACCACAAGACGAAAAGTGATCACCCAATCTTGAGGGTGTTGTCTGGTTTATAAATCTTCCACTACAATACTCCCCCTCCAGTGAGTCGGACTGAGACGAGCGATGCTTGTTGCTGTTTACAGTAGTGATATAATTGGCTGTTGATTCTAATGTGTCTTACCCTTTTTTATTGGCTGATTATTTATCAGCTTCCTTTTTATTTTATTGGCTTATTATATATCAGCTTTATTTTTATCTTATAGGCTGTTTATTTATCGCTATTTTATTTATTTGCTGATTATTTATCAGTCTTTTATTTGCTGATTATTTTTCAGTCTTTTTATATTTGACTGATTATTTATCAGCTTGGTTTTTTATTTTTGCTTTGGGTAGAGGGCGCCACAACAACTGCATGAAGGTTATGTTTTTATTTTCATCGTCCTAGGTCACCAATGTTATGATTGGTGATAGTTAGGATCGAACTCACGATCTTATGGTTCGTAGCCAGATAACACGACAACAAGTCTAAAACTCATCACTCAGTCTTGACGGTGTTATCTGGCTTATAAAGCTTCCGCTACATATATCGTTGTAATTTCAAAATGTCGTATGTCAAATTTCCTAAAACATTTATTGATGTTTAACACTATAAAACACTTTTATAGGCGGAGATATCAGATTTCAAAATGTCATATGTGTTTGTCGTATTTTGTTCCAAAGTACCATATGTTTTTAGTGAGGTAAATGTTATCTCAAAATTTCGTATGCTTTGGTATATGAGTTTTGACATACGACATTTTGATACAGAATAACAATGACATAAATGTAATTACAATAATATATGAAAATTACGCCACACCTTATTATCATACTTTTTTTAATTAAAGCTCTTTCAGAATTGTGGATAACAGAAATTAATTTTGTAGCAACCGAAAAATTAACAAATGCATTTCCCATAGATCCATAAACATTTTTTTTTCATACAGATAACTGCAGACTATCCGGTTTAATATGATGGAAGGTCGGTCAGATAACAAAAGTGTTTGATAAGTTGGATTTGAATTCTCATTTTTCTTTCATTCATAACATTAGAAACATTTATTTTCCATCAAAATTATTTCTCATTCACATTTACTGACTTTATAATACATGCTATAATTTCATAAATGCCTGTTATGTACTGAAAGTTC
The DNA here is from genome assembly GCA_026543055.1 of Argiope trifasciata. NCBI lineage: Eukaryota > Metazoa > Arthropoda > Arachnida > Araneae > Araneidae > Argiope > Argiope trifasciata. The sequence goes on from JAPMOQ010031113.1 coordinate 519,906, forward strand.
AAGAATAAGAACAATATGGCTTTTAAAAATAATTTTCATAAAATCTGATTTTACCCTTTGAAATATAAAATCACGTACGTTAACAAATATGAATATATACATTTTTGAGATAAACAAACTATTAAACTTAAGTGCATAAGGATGGTTCTAAACAATTATTTAAACATTTTTCTGTCCTTTGATAAATAAGTATACCAATAAGGACTAAAATAAAAGAAACAAAACTAACAATTTATTTTTTTCTGGTAAATTTATCGATAAACATCTGCTCTTCTTTTTAGTCTTGTTCCTCAACAAAATTCTCTTCAATTTAGTAATGTTCCTCAACGCAATTTTCATACATTTACACAAGCAGATGATATCAATGGTTTCGACTTCTTCCTGCTCTTTAGTGTACTGCAACCACTTCTCTGATAACAAATCATGTAGTTGAGAATCAAATACATATGGATAATGTTTGGTATAATTAAACACTATTATTTTGAATCATTTCTTTAAAGATGAAATTTAATTATCTATTTTTTCAGTCATTTTTTGACGTGGCAGAATTTTTGAAATTCTGTACACAATTTGAATTTTATGTCATAATATAGTAATTTCATATTTTCAGAACCTAATGATTAGTAAATAATTAACTAAATTAAAATATTGCTTTTGACTAGCAGTGCTGACTAGTAATAAATTGAGAAACGATAAATTTCAAGATTTAAAAAAACTAGAAAATAATTACAATTTAAAAAGCAGTATCAAAAAGTGTAACAAATATCTCCTACAGCTATATCGCCTATTATTACACATATAACAACACATTTTTAGAAAATTTCTTTATTTAATTTTTTTATTTTGATTTCTATGGTAATTTTTCTTTTCGAAGTCTTGTCATTTCCTATTTAGTGATTGATCACTTTTTTATAGTTATCTCTTTTCTGAAGGAGCCAGTAGACGTTCAAATGTAATGAGGATCAGTAGACAAATCTAGTAAAGGTCCTCGACCAGAGTCATGCAGCAAGCTAAAAAAATATATTATATATAATTGATTTATTGACTTTTAATTCCATGAAATATTTTTTTCAATAAACAATCAAAGTTCATTTAACATTTTTTAGATAATTTGCTAGCTGCGCACTTTGATAAGTCGACAGTTGCAAATTTGACTTTATATGGAAAGGAAGAGTAATTGAGAAACTGAGCATTTAAAATATTTTTCTTTAATTTCTTTGATGCTTTCTAAGCTTTAAAAACTTTTATACGGCTAATTTTCTTGCACAGAATAACTTTCTTAAAAGTGATCTCATATCAGATTATATTTATCATTTTTATAATGTTAGCATCTTTTATAGGAAATCAGATATTGTAATTCGGGCCTCACTAAGTTTATCCATTAGGGAAAGCCAATTGTGCTAGTTATTGTAGAGTTATGTCATAACAACCATTATTAAAAACATCTAATGGTTACTTCTATTTCCAGTAACCCTTCAATTTCCTCTGAGCCAAGTGTGAATTCTAATTTGATCTTGTGACATTCACAAAAACGTGCCAAAGTGTCCCTCAAAATAGCCTGATCGTCATTCATCAAGTAGTAAAGCTTACCAAGTGCCAGAGACTTTAGACTGGACACTGACCCGCTAATAAAGCTCGGATAAAAGTAGTTACAGCTGCAGGCATCTGACCTCTTCCATCTAAACTGGATCCTGAAATCTCCTTCCGTATTTAGCACGATTTCTTCCAGATACTAGTTTGCTCGAATTTTCTCACTTTTTCTCCCACGGCTAAAGAAATCCACTTTTCCTCCTAAGCATGGATGGACAGCACAATGTGGGATGGGGAAATATCTGATTTCTCTACATCTCAATGGAAATTGAGCAATTGATATCAATTTCTACGTGGTGCCGCTGGATGTTTCTATACTCAAAGCTTCGGGGCTTCCGCCTATATATTTCCCCATGCTTTCACTTTCTAAAAGAATCATGCGGATGGACTGGATTACCAATTATGGAAGGGTCATGGCATACTTGGATTCAGTATGATTTATCTTCCAGTTTTATTGGAGGATATTGTGAGTAGAGGAAATTTTTAGATGAGAGTGCACCATTTTTTTTTTTTTTTTTTTGCATATTGGGCCTCAAGCAACGATAAAATGCTGCGATTAAATTCATGCTGGTATTGTAGAGATCTAAAGATGGTTATATGAATCGGTATATCATCAAATCGCCAAAGCCAACACAGAATTGCCGGCACCCAGGAAAAGATTTCTATCCTGTTATGAAAACGTTTAAATGATGGTTTCGAATGCCTTCTGAATATAAATTGAACAATCCAATAATTAGCTACTCCTAAGTCCTCCCTTTTCACCACATTAACAATATTTTTCTTGCAAAACTGATTTATCCAACATAAAATACAAAATCTTATATTAAATGTTATTCTTTTCCCTTTTGACTAGCTTATTGATCAAAATTCGTGATTTGATATAGTATGTAGATAGCTTCTTCACACACATAATATGTAGATAGCGTATATAAGTCAGGCAAACAAATTAAAACTATTTTAAACTAGATGCACAGAGTTAAACCAAAGGTTTCAAAAAAAATAAAATTTATGTGGCATAAAATAGGAAATCTTACGATAAATGCTCTGTTTCTTTAATTTAGTCAACATTTTGATCAAAATAAATGTTTTGAAACAATAATGCTGAAAAGAATGAGGAAATACTGTTGTCTGAAACTTCTCATTTAAATGTTTTATATTCAAGCCAGACAGATAAATTTTGATTTTTTGAGCTATATAATGTCTAGAAAATAATGAGATATTTGTATTTAACTTATTAAAATTATTTTTGACTCCACACAGAATTTCGGAAAAGCTTTTTAATTATTTTTCAATTATCAATCGAAGATTTCAGCATTTATCAAATGGTATTCCATTTATTGCTTTTAACAAAAATTAATATAAAATATGAAACAAGCTAGGATTAAACTGGCATATTTGTGTTCTTGTATATGCTGAACTGCAACACAAAAGAGTTCAAGATTTCAGTCCTTGGTCAGAGCAAAAAGAGAGTTAAAAAAATTCGATCGAGTGGAACTTTAAATGATTGGCAATATGGGATGCAGGGATGATTATTATTATCTTTCAGATTACAATGATGTTAAGAGTCTATGATTAATAAAAAATGATAAATTAAAAATATATACTAGTACAAGGTATTTCACTACTAAAATATGGATTGTACATTGTTTAACACCTTTTTCTTATAGAAAGTTGAAATTTGTCTAATTTAAAAAGTTCCAATGTATGTATTATGAAAATGGAAATACATAAGAACGCACTTAGTGATATAAAAAGAATGAAGGAAAAAATATTCTACAATTGAAGACAGCAAGTGTAAAACTCTAGAATACAGTTATAGCAATATATTTAATACCTATGATGGAGAATATACAATGTATTCTTCATATTCGATTGAAAATTGCAATTAAATTTTTAACAATAAATTATATGACTAAAAATTTCATTTGCAATTTGGATGAACTAAGCCCTTGTACTTAAAGTTTAACAGTTATATATAAATTACTTATTATATGTTTTCAGATATCGGGGACTTTTATTTGAAATTTATTAAATATATTCACTTGTGTAAAAAAATCAATATCCTCTAAGCCCATTAAAATTTATTTTAAAACTATTTGTTATTATTTTAAACCGAAAGAAATTAGTGTTTATCAAATGTTCACCATTTTTTTGGTTGTGTCATCACATTAATTATAAATTGAATACTTAGTTTGATTAAATTGTATTTAATTTAGCTTGTTTGAAGAGTTCAATATGCAGACGTTCTTCTGTTATCAATCACTCGGAAATAATAGAATGACTTTTTTTGCACACGAAAGCATATTATTTGCAGAAAGAGAAAATCTTGCAACATCTTGATTTTCAAAAAATTTCTTTTCAACTATATTAAAAGATTTTATGATATAAATACATTTTCTATGTTTAATAAATTTTAAAAGAAAATATTTTAATCGCCTTTTCTAAAATTAAACTTGAGAATACTGAACGAATCACGAGATACAATAAGTAGTTTCCTTCATTACCATTCTGAAAGAACACCAAGCTTTACAATTCTATAGGAATACACGGATCTAAGGCATAAAATGTTTGCCTTAATGTTTGTAGAATGCCTTTATGTTTGCGTTTGTAGGCAATGAATGTTTGTAGAATAGAATAATAAAAATAAAATAAATACTATTTATGCTTCTCCTTTAATGTCCTTCAATTTCAATGAATGTATTCATTGTCGACAAGAAAATAAATATCATTCTTCCTATCAATCTTAATTAAACAAGATAGCTATTTCAAGTTCCAAAAGATGTTTTCAAGATTATTTCTTCTGCGGTAGCAATGCGCCAGGTACTAGCTAGTATTCAATAAAACTTCCGTTACATTTTAAGAATAATATCATATGAATGAATTGTTGAAAATTATTATTCGTGTTTTAGATAACATTTATCTCCTTTTCTCCCTTTTGATACCACTTCTCCTTTTTTCTTTCTTTCTTTTTTTTTTTGATAACATTTATCTCTTTTTACAGTCAACATGAGTTCCGTTTTTAATGTGAATCAGAAATAACAATTCCATTTTACATATTTTAAAGAATATCAAGAACAGGTGTTAAGCATATCCACATCGTTGGTTGTAAAACTGCCAGCTCACTTCTTCCCCTATTTGCGGATTTTTTACGGATACAATAGAAAGCAGTTCGGATATACTCAACATTTTCATCTGACATATAGAAACAACCAGCTTTGTATTGTATTTCTCTGATTATTGAATAATTTGCAACAATCTTTTCTTGGAACATTTTGGAGAATGTCAGGAATAAGTTTTAGGCTCAACTATCCCGTTGGTTGCGAATTTTCAATCTCTATTCTTTCTCTGCTTGCAGGCTTTCTGAGGTTTTATTCAGGAGCAGTCCGGACATGCTTAACAATTTTATCTCTTATGCAGAAATAACAGTATATTTTCCTTTGCACACGCAAATATCTTTTAAGAATTTCTTGTATCATTCGTAAATCTTTTATGAATTTCTTGTACCATTTGTAAATTTTTTTATGAATTTCTTGTACCATTTGAAAATCTTTTATGAATTTCTTGCACCATTCGTATATCTTTTATGAATTTATTGTACCATTTATGACGAAGCGGCCGTTTGGTTGCTTTACAACGGAATCTAAGCTGCAATTCAACAATGGGTCCACTCGATGTACAAGGTGGTTATAATTAAAGTTCCACTTTGAAATGGTCATAAAAGGAAATCCAAACCACTGAACCAAATGTTACCAAACTTGGTAATAATTTAAAGGGGGTCACAAAAAAATTCTGCCAAAAAATTTCTGAAATCCACCATCAGGGGTGAAAG
>JAPMOQ010031113.1:525334-536138 GCA_026543055.1 Argiope trifasciata
TTTTTTTTTATAAAAATAGGGATTGTACAACATAGGCATGTATATAATTTTAAAGCATAGTTGTCATAGATAACAGCAGTTTATTACTCTGACAGGACCATTTGTTTTTAGTATATTTTCAAGAACAAGGATGTCAGATTCGTTTTGTTGTTTTGTACTTAGCTATTTTAGCATTTAATAAGGTTTTAACAAACAAACTTAATCATAGTTTACAATAATAAGCCATCTTTGTCGAAATTATTATCAATTTATTAGTATAATCAATTGAAAATCAATCAATTTAAAATTAACATGAACATGTTAATATAAAGAAGATTGCGATTCTTGGTGAAATAAAAAAAATTACTTATTAAGCAAAACAAGTTATATCTCAGATCGAATTAACACTAAAGAATGATGCCAGTTTTGAAAATCTCATTTTAAGAATAAAATTATTTCTCATTTTTTGAGTTCTAATTAACTTTTTGAACAGAAATAACTTTTATAAGCCTTATTAGATATCGCTGTGTATGCATTAATAAGGGTATAAAAGGATATTGTTCATTACCACTTAAAATTTGTTTTTTGAATTAGGTTCGAAACCGTTATATTAAATTGAATATTGGATATTTGTGTATAAAAATTGCTCAAAATTGTTAAATGTTGGTTCATGAAGGCCATTCGGCTTAGAAATGGCAGTGTTTTCTGACATCATTAACAATGTGACGTAAATTGTTGCTTATCAATACCTAAATCATTATGTCGTTATATATAATATTATATATAACGACATAACGTTATATATAATATTTATATAAAATGTCTACCTTATTCATCAGCTATAAATCCAAGCGTAAGCTGTCTTGGAATTGTATGATAAATTTGCTTAATTTGAACTTATGAACATTTTGTTAAATCCGAAAGACAATATCAGCCTCAAACTCACAATAAGTGACGCATTTTCGGAACATAAATAAATAAACAAATTTGTTATTCTATCTTATACTACTTATTTTAGTAGTTTGTGTTATTAAGTTCTATATTAATGTTCTATATAATAGCTCTGTAGATAGTCAGATTAGAAAACATTATCCATCAAAATTTTTGCTGATCATTTTTAATTAAAACAAACAAATTAATAAATAAATCAAATAAAAAGAATGGTTCGAAAGTTATTTCGGTTCAAAGTTGAAGTTGATTAAATCAATCACTGCATTTCCGTTCAGTGCCATCGTAATTAGCGCCACTATCGTATAATTAATGAAGATCAATAAAGTCGGAAAATCTAAAAAAAAAAACAACATGAACTTACTAGGAAGAAACATAATTAAATGTTTCCTTGGATGACCTATGTACCAAAAATTCATAAGCCAACATACAAAATGGGGAATTTTTCTTTTGTTCCTGATTCTAATGAAGAAAGAAAGCGATTGAGGCCAAACAAAACATTATCAGCCATCAATTGATTTACAGATCTAAGATCATAATTTCGATTAATCATTTTTATCAAACTGCACAAGAATAAAAATGTTCAACTCTATTTTTGAATAACTGCATTTAACACTAATCATACCAACACTTATTAGATACCTAGTTTACCATAGCGGGTCAAATGACCCGAAATTTACGTTTCCTACTTTTATGTATGAAATATGGATGTTGGAAAGGAAATAAAAATATAATGATTTTAAAATATGTATATAATTATATGAAATAGTATTTTTACAATTTCTATTTCAAACGCAAAAAATAAGAGTTGTTCTTATACATCACATTTTTTATACTTAAGTGTTTCCGTCGCACATTTCCCGCAAACAAATTTTTTACAATTGGAGCAAATTTTATTAGTTTTATTCTCTTTGCAGTATCCTATTTGACACCTCTTACGTTTATTAGAATCTGTATCAGGGTTAGGCAACGATCGTTTAGTATTTGCTTTTTCTTTTGGTTTTTCACGGGCAACTCGAAAATCGTCGGCGAGTTCTATTGCTAGCTTGAGTAAAAAGTCTTGTCTCGAGATATTATCTCCTGTTGTTTGCTTGTATAAAATCCAGGCATTTATACCAGCTAAATCAAGGATATTGAAAAAAACTTGGAGTGGCCATCTGCAAGACTTAGACTTTGTAGTAAATTTCCTCGCCATTTGATCGGTCATGTCTAAAATTTTTATATTTTCTTGAATTATTCTCAGCTATTTTGATTGAACTACTTTACATAACAGTCTTTGCATACATTTGCAGTTTACTGAATATAATAGGATAAGCAATATGTATTGATAAGCTTATAAAACAAAAAAAAATGTTCTCATGGTCAAATGACCCGATGTGGTAGAAAACAGTATACGACAGTTATTACTCAAAATAAACAAAACAAAAAATTATAAAAATAGTATAAGAACAGTAGACTTAACTAGTCAGAAAAAGTCAGTAAGTTAAATTTGGAAAAGTAATAAGATAATACGTGCATTATCAATGCAAAAGTTCAAAATGGGTCATTTGACCCGTTATGGTATAATTAGTGTTAATATGTATTAAAATAAAGAATCGATAAATTTTATTTAATCGATTTTGAAGGAATTTAGTGTAAGAGAAATGAATATTTCATTGACGTTTCTTATAAAGCAATAGTTTTAAAAATCCCATGATGCAGAAAAACTGAAAATGTTTTTAAATTATTGCAAAGAAATTTCAAAATTGTCCAAAGGGCATATGGAGTTTAAAGATTTTGTTAGTAATAAAATTTGTTTAATGTTGCTATTAATCAACTATGGATTAAATAACTATTATAAACTATGGATTAACCTTTAAAAGAAAGCTTTTTATCACGAATATTGGAGACAAAACTAAAATTTCAAAAGAAGACATAAATAATCTTCTAAGTATTTCTCTCCGTATGCTTTCGAAATTTAAAAAAAAGCAAATTCTAAGTATGCAAAGTGGAATCACAAATGAAAGCATAACTTTTTATGATGAATATTAACTATACTTGTAACAAAAAATATATATACTTTTGTTTTTTGTTATAAGTAAATATATAGACACATGTGAAATTTATAATTTGCATATAAAGCATTAAATTGCATATAACTGCATATAAAGCAAACTTTTATATGTACATGCACATTTCATTGATTGATGCATTCATGAACTTTACTCCCGTAGAAGCGAAAAACAAGAGATACAAAATATATATTACAAAGAAACAACAACAACAAAAAAACCACCCTAATTTTGTAACGTAGTTTAGAAAACGAAAAAAATAAAGAAATTCCAATAATCGAATCAAGGGGTTAAGATGAAAAACTAGGAAGATTTAGGGTGGAAAAAACTATTTCCCTGTATCAAAAAGGAAGCTTCACTCCCCCATTCTCCCAAAAGAAAGAAACTTTTGAAACAATTTTGACTAGCGCCTATACAGTTGCTGTTCAGTTTAAGATGTCAGACAGATATTACTGAATGAAAGATCTAGTGACCGAGAAGTCTTAAAAATAATGGAACTTGTTTTAAAGCGACGAATAATTAAATAATTAATAGGAAATTTAAGTCTATAACAAGTTAATAAAAAGTTAAATAACAAGCGAGCTTAAATGTCTTTGTCAGCCCTCAAACCGAGACCAATAACCAGAACCAGACGGAAGCAACAATAAAAAAAGACAAGAGCAGGTGGAGAAGAACGTTCAAACTGTGCACGTGTTCTTGTTTTGAGATGAAAAAAAAAACTGTTAAGTCACGAAATGCCCGCCTTCACATATTGATGTCATTGACCAACGACTGCAGCTAATTAGAGACACAACTAAGTTTTCCAGAAATAAAACTAATATTCTAGTTTGATTGAAAAAAAATGAGTGAAGTATTTTTGCGTTTTGAAATGTTAAATGTGAATTTAATTTCATCATTTCGCTTCATGATGGGGGATAAACTGTTTTTGTAGAAGGAAATTTATTTTTTTAGGGGTTAAAAGATTTTATAAGGGTTAAAAGATTTTTTTTTAAAAATGAGTTTTGATAAAAAAAAATTTTTTCGCATTTACCTTTGTTGAGAAGTGATTCCAATCAGCATCACCACTAGCAATTTCAATTATTGTTTATTAATTAAAAATAACTGAATAAACCATTAATAAAATAAATTACCATTTATATATTTGATTTAAATGGAAAATATTTAATATAAAAATGGCAATCAAAAATAAATTTTAATGTAATTTTTATTTCAAAACTAATTGAAATAATTTATCCTACATTATTTATTCTTGTTTATATAAATTTATTATAAATGCCAATGGAAAATGAATAGCTTAGTATAAATACTGAAAGAAAAAATATTTGTTTCTCTAATTCATTCCTCATACTTATGCTGCATGTGTCAAATTCCCATCACCAATTTAATTTTGCATAACTACCACAGTAGAAAACATTTATAACGTCACAGTATAGCATATGCAAATATGCATTCTGTATTAGATGATATGCATTGCTGTATGTGTTATGTGGCTGTTACTTCAGATGAATTACATAATTAAATAAGTTTGTCAGGGCTTAAACAGTGTTTGCAATATCGATAAACTGAGAATTTTAATATCAAAGTTATCGTCGGTAATTATAGAGTGTTTTTGCTGATAATTTCGAAATTTCTGTACAGAACCATAACACAATTTTCTGTACATGTTTGCTGGATCATGGCCTCTGTGGTGATCAATTACAGAGACATTTTGTGGTTGGTCACACGTTCATAACTATTCTCTGCGGCCATAGGCAGGTTGAAAAATGTCTATTATTATGGATTTTGCTGCATTTGTCTCGGGATTAACTTCATGTGAATTTGCTCTATTAATTAGGTTTGTTTGGATCTAGACTAGTTTTGAAACTTCGGTAAATTACGATTTTTAATATGAAATTATCATAGATAATTTTTAACTGTTTTAACCAGTAATTTGGTAATTTATGTAAAAAAATATAATATAATATTTGTACATGTTCGTTGTATATTGTCCGCTGCTATGGCAGCTCTAAATAACAGTAGAGGCACTGAATGATTGAACATATTTTCATAACTAGTCTCTACAACAATATGCTGGGTGAAAAAATGTCTCTTGGTATAAATTTTGTTGCATTCGTCTCGTGATTATTTTCATATGAATTGACATTTAAATTAGGTTTGTACGTATGTAGACAGGGTTTGTATTGTTCAGTTGAATACGAATTTTAACATCAAATTATCATTGGCAATTCTAGATTGTTTTTCAGCTAAACTGGTTCTCATGCACAAAATTCTAATATATAAATTATTTTTTACTTGGCCGCTGGGCTGTGGTTGCTGTGGTGGCAGTTCCGAACAAAATTAAATATGCTTTAGGGTTGATTATATGTTCGTAACTATTCTTGACAGAAATATGCTGGGTAAAAAATACGGTTTATTATTATAAATGATCAATTATTATAATTATTTTTCACATTTACTATTTTATCGAATAAAAGATGTAAGTTGCACAATTTTTAGGATCAAACAGATGCATTTGAGTTTGAAAATTAGTATCCCGTTTGGAGAAAGCAGACATACGAGATATTGGAGAGTAATGACTAAATTTTAAACTACACCAGATGAAAAAATAAGAACCTGAAATGCATTGCTTGCAGTCTCGGTTTTTTTAAATAATGAGCTCAGCATGTTTATCCAACAAAACTGTTAAATTCAGATGAATAAAATATATAAAGAGCAATTTTCAAAAGAAAGAATTTCTCTTCGAAGAAACGAAAAAAGGGCGGGAAAACTGGAAATGTTTCTTCGACGGCTTCGTTTTGAAAAATTATCTGAAGCGAACAAAAATAAACTGGAATAAATAAGAAAAATAAAATCTGAAGTTAAAACAAACTAGATCTGAAATCGAAACTTGAATAATGTGAAGTAAGAAAAAAAGTGAATTGTCGATATTAATTACAGGAGAGCGAATTGTGATCAGCAATTGAATACTCCCACATCTTAATTCCGGTAGGTTTCATATATCCTCAAAAAGAGATAATAATTTAATACACCCACGCTTTAATTTCATGTTTCCGCTACAATTTCTCTATATTATTCCATTTCATGACCTTTAAAATTATTGAAAAGATTGTAATATGATATTAAAAAGTATTTATTATTGAATGTTGTCACTCCCAAAAATTAGAATTTCTGTTAAAAATTCTTTTATTTCGATATAGCAAGCTCAACTTCCTGATTTTTTAAATTAATCTTTCAAGTTGTAAAAACAAAAGATGTTTTTTTGCAGTTTGAAAACAGACTAATAATAATAATAAGAAATTTATTTGTTATTCAACCGGACTTTTTCAATCCTTCGGATTATACAAGATGCAGAATGCCCAGCATAGTATGGCAAACTTTATGCCTTGTAACAATGATGTAGAGTAAATATTCATTTACACTTTATATACAGTAGTATTATTAGTTTTACATTTCTAACCGGTCTCCATACATTTAAAAGCCAAGTATGGTATATCTAATGGCGGAGTGACAGCTGGACGTCTGGTCACAGTTTTATCTTCTTATAATTAGAGACTAAGTATAGAATATCTAAAGGTTGAGTAGCAGTTGGACATCTGGTTAGTTTTACAAGAATTAGTTAAAAGAATTCAGTGCACAATTTCTAGTATTCGGAAAATAGGGAAATATCTCAAAATTCTCTAGGTAATTCATGATATTTTGATCCCTAGTGTCCACTTTCCCATCTGGATCACATCTGAAAAGTATTTGGGAAAGTAATAAACATATATTTCCTATTTGTAAGGATGCAGAGGAGAAATAAGTTTAAAGGTGGATCCTAAAATATCTGTACTATATTTAGACGTCGAGAAGATTGATGCTTCCACAATTAAAATATCTTATAAGGAGTTAATGATCATGATTATTACTTTCATCTGAGAGAACGCGATTAATCTGTTTGTGTTGAAACTAAGGATATTCCAAATCATTTACTTCTGTCACCTAACTGTCCTCTCATAATAAAGCATGGTGCTCGATGCCTGCGAGTAAATTATTTAGTTATGACTATTATCTTTAGAGCTTAGATGGTAGATTACAACTTTGTAGGATCGGACATTCTAATATGTCAGCTCGACGGCCATATACTTAGGGAATAAGTTTCTATATTGGGATATGTCAACTCATTTACATTTCTCACCTGATTTTCCTCTCATAATAGAACATGTTATACGATGTCTATGAATAAATCATTTACTTATTACTCTATTATCTTTTGAATTTACACGGTGGATTACTATTTAAGGAAATCGAATTTTTAATATGTCGGTTCAATGACCATATACTTAAGACATAAATTTCTATGTCCTGATACGTCCACTCAGTTACATCTCTCACTTGACTTTCCTCTCGTGATAGCACATGGTATGCAATGTACACCAAGGAATTATCTACTTTCTTGGACTACTGCTCTATTTTTCATGGTAAATTACTACTTAGTAATGTCAAACATTTTTGTAGGTCAGTTGAAATATCATACATAGAACAAATTTTTACAAAGTATGTTGCATGCTCCATATACATCTCCGGATCATGTAACAAAATATTAGGTTGTTCGGAAAGTGATTTCGTTTTTTCCTGACAAAGGATTTAATTGCATTTTTCGCACCCAATTTCATACTTAAACCGCAAAATCATTTTATGTTTTAAGAGCTGATATAGCAAGGCTTGAGTGTGAAAAAGTGCAGCTGATTCTTCGCAGTAGTTTTTGGATGGTGCCCTTTTAAATATGGAGAGCAATAAACAGCATTTTCGTCATTTTTTTCTTTTTTGCTATATAAAAGGTAAAAATGCTGTTCAAGCCAGAAATAAATTAGCCAATATGTGTGGAGAAGATGTGTTAACAGTACATCAGTACCAGAATTGATTTGCAAAATTTTTCCTTCAAATGAGGAGGCCAAAAACCACCTCGATCAGTTTTTTTTTACAGCAAAGACCAAAACTTTTATTAGTGTGTAATCATGTTACTACCAAAAATATGGCAAAAGGTATTAGACCAGAATGGCAATTTTATAATTTAATAAATAATTTATTCATTAAACGAAAATTTCTTTTCATTTTGACAAAAAAATACGAAATGACTTTCCGAACAACCCAATATAATGGCAAAATCCATTCTGGAAATGGCAATTAGCACTAGTGGAGCTTAGAAACTTAACTTGCGATGATTTCCGCTGCCAAACTAAAGCATCGTTCCCGTCTACTTTTTTATTACAAAATCTACTTATTTTTGTTCTTTTTATATTCTTGTAAATTTATTCCAGTTATTTTGAAATTACCTTGAAGGCAGAAAAAATAATTTATTAGAACTTTGTTTTAAGAAAAATGAAAACGATATGAAAGAACATTTAAAACATTCGTGGTTGAAATTAATATTTATAACTTCCGGTCACAGCCAGAGGCTATCCGAGAAAGGCGTTTTTCTTTACAAATAATAACACTTGTAGGAAGCTCAGTTTTCATATCCGCCACGCCCTTTCTTTTTGTGTAGCAGAGAAGAAAACTTGGTCAGGAATTTGCAAAATGCAGCTTGGGCATTTTTATGGCATTCGTTATTAATTACAAAGTTGTCACATATGTTTATTTTTGTGTTATATAGCCTTTAGGAATATCTTTTAAAACTAAGCGAAACTTTAAAGATGAAGATCACGTAATAAATCAGAAGATTTAGGGGCAGAGTTTTAGAGTTTATCCAATTCCATAAATACTCAGAACTAGAAAATTCGGTTCTAGTTCTTAAGCAACAGAGTATAGAGAGATTTGTTATTCAGATCATGGGAATTTGAATATTTTTAATCACACCTAATTTGAAAATATTTTTATTATCTTAATTGTGCCTTTCCTCTAACTAGTGAATTAAAGCATGGCATGATTGTAGGAGAAGCCATTGAGGAAGTTGGTTGTGGGCTCTAATGCATAGCCGCATTCATAACTGTTATTATTTAAAAATACGTGACTGTATGAGTAATTTTTAAGAGAATTGACAACATTCACATTGTGGTCCGATCGCTTGCAACTTGCTTTGGTCAGAAATCCCCAATAACACAAGATCTAAAGGGAAAAAAAAACTTGTGCCAGATTTCTCATTAACAGCAATCAGGAAGGCAACTTACTGCCATACATGAAAGTTAAGTTAGATATGTGCCTGAGGCTGTACTTCGGAGTGCATTAACCATTAGCAGATGCCACACTGTCCATTTAACTTTGGTTTATAATTTGCTCATAATCTTTGATGTATTAAAAACATAACAAGAAACTCATTCTTTGATACGTTCAAAACATAATAAAATACATAAATGGCTATTATTAAAAGATACTGTAAAAATAGTTCATATTTTCTTCTCTGCCGACCACTACTCATTTCTATTAGTACTAGTATAACAAAGAAATATGGCATTAATCTAATAAATAAAATTAGGGGTTCAATCCCTTATTTGTGAATGATCGTCTACCTTCTGGAGGATCGCATATGGAAACCCTATTCGTTTCGCTAGTTGAGATAAGGACATGGCGTAAAAAACAATTATTTTTGAGTTTAATTCATTTGACTTCAATAATTTAATTCAAATAAAACCGGAATGCAAGATTTTATCATTGAAAAAGAACACTCTCATCATCCATTATAAATGTTCTCATCATCCACATAAAAGGGAGATTCAAAACTTATTATTCAAATATCATTGGAAGTACAAGAACTTTATTCTAACAAGGTAAAATACATTCGTTACCTACTGACAATGAATACATTTAACCTTGTTGGAACATAGATCACATTCTTTATCATTTAATTTTACTGTTTCCTTATTCACTTCAGTCGTCCATGTAAATGAAGTTTGAGAGCATACTTTCTTGTGTAAAATCGATTTCCTGAAATATTCCTTACACCCCACCAAATTTGAACGATGAGATTTGAATCGCTTTATATATACAAGTATACTGAGTGTCTTAAAATAATCTACCCCTTTTTCAGAGCCCCTTTAAAGTTTTTTTAATTGATTCATTTGCCTGTTGAATTCATCTTATTTCACAGTTTTGAAAATGCTTTATGGTAAAGCTGGGATTCACATTTAAATAATAAAGGCAAACAGTCAAAATAACTTTTAAACCAAACATTGCGAGTGCTCACATTTTTGAAAACAAAAACAACGTGATCCTGCATGTAGGTGTTGCCAAATCTTATAGCTAAATAACGCGTTTTATGGATGATGAATATTATTTATGCAGATTTCTCTTGACAAAAAGTTAGAAAATTCGAATCGTCGTGTTTATTTTTCTACGAAACATCTGCTCGGAAACAATATCTGATCTAGCATGTGGAGCAGATTTTAACTAGGACGTCAAACTTTCTTCTTTGGTGGGATGCGGAAATTAACCATTTATTCATTTGATAAATCACTTATTGTTCACTAAAACGATTTTTTTCACAGAACCTTTGGGATTTGGGGACGCTTTATTTGATTATTCGTAGCTCTGTTTTTTTTTCTTCAATCACTTTGATTTGAATTGTATAAAATATTATCGTTATAGTCGTATAACGCAGACAGCACACACACAGAAAAGGAAAAAAAAAAGTTCTTTGTTTTCCTTGTTCGTGTATCAACAAGGAAAGTCCCTTTTTTATATAGGTACAAAATGTCGATTTTTATTTTTACCATAACGGTATTTAGGTCAATCTCAGAGTTAGTATTGAAGGTAATGGATGGTTGATATTGGCTGATGTTTCAATCCATTACTTAACGCAATTTTCTCAACATCCTTCTTTTAAAGAAACCAGATCGTTCTGCACCCAAGGC
>JAPMOQ010031113.1:536148-576300 GCA_026543055.1 Argiope trifasciata
GCGCAATAAAATTAAATTTAGCAAATAATACTGTTGAAAAAAGGAAAAATAGCATCATCATCATCTTGACTCAACTGATAGCATCATCATCTTTGCTATTGCATTATATAAAAGTAATTACGTCATACTCATGTATAAAACAAAACCAAATTTAATGTAGTACATTTTCATAGATGATGTTATTTTCGCTTCATCTGAAGCGAAAATAACATCAGTTCTTACATGATAAAAATGAGCCTCAAAATGTGAAGGCAAAAAATCTTTGGAGCCTGAAAATATGAAGGCAAAAAAAATTTTGAAGCCTCAAAATGCATACGCAAGAAAATGGCTATTTTCTTGGCGCGTCAATTCAGGGCTGCTTAGATTGTATACTAGAATCTTATGTATAATCTAAGAAGAATGATGTTAAATCATGAAAGCTTCCATGAGGGCTTATTTTATATTTGTGTGGTGGTTTCTTATGGTACTTGAAATTGGACAAACCTGCTGTTACGAAGACAGCGACTTAAGTCGATAGGGCGCGTATCTTCTTTTAATAGCGCCAACTAGGGCCAAGAGTATGACTTTGCTACTTATGCATCACTCATTCTCTAGCACAACCCCTTTTTACAGGAAGGTGCATTCGCACATCTCACAAATAGAACAGTGGTAGAACAACCATGCCCGAAACGGACTCGACGCCCAGATCACGGGGAAGACGCCCTACCCTTACGCCAAGATGCCGGCTAAAAATGAAATGATGATGATGCCATATCCATGTTAACTTGGATACGACATCGTCATACGACATAAGGGAATGCAGTGGCTTTTGAGGGTAAAGACCCCTGTGCACCCGAGGCAGAAGTCTGACTTCTAGCTCAAATGAAGATGAGATACACACACATTCACTTGCACAATCCTTTTTTACGGGGATGGGCTTATCCACACGTCTCACAAATAGAACACAAGGGAAGAACAACTATGTTCGACCCAGGACTCGAATCCGGGGCGTCAAGATCACTGGGAAAACGAGCTACCCCTAAGCAACGAGGCCGACTCGTATTTGTCTGCAGCATTTATAAACAAAGCCCTTTATTCAATTTCAATAAAATGTATCACAACAACAATTTTCAATTTGAAGTTGCTCTTATCAAAAAATTCTCAATATTAAAAAATGCTTCAATTTTAAATTTCTACCTTATGGGGTCAAAAGAAATGCTGGTCATAAAAATAGGGTGACACATTTTTTTAATGAAAAATTTTTTTAAAGAAATTCTGAACTAATTATAAATCTTGCTCTTCTAAATGGTTCTTTATAATTTAATG
Organism: Argiope trifasciata; assembly: GCA_026543055.1. Classification (NCBI taxonomy): domain Eukaryota; kingdom Metazoa; phylum Arthropoda; class Arachnida; order Araneae; family Araneidae; genus Argiope; species Argiope trifasciata. Next base: position 537,454 of record JAPMOQ010031113.1, read on the forward strand.
TTTGATATCAATTTTTGTACATTCTCTAATTTTATTTCTTGGAAACTTTTGATTTCTTTACAAGAAAATTTTTTCATGATTTCTGATTTTCTTCAGAAATAAATGAAAATTGAAATTTCAAAGAGAATTTGATCCCCTTTGGAATTTTGAAATCCACTTTGATCCAATTCGAAAGTGAAGTTTAAAACTGGACGCTTACCGAGAGATGTTTCCGTGTCTGCTTGTAATAATAAGTAGCAATTAGATGTTCTGTAATATATTTTAAAGCTTTTCAACCATTGTTCGTTATCAAATGAGTCCCATTCATATGAAAGTAATATAAAGACGTTTTTGTGTGTTCAGTTTTCTTTAGTGTTTTTTGACGCATGAGAAGTAAATTTTTTGTGTATTAGTTTATTTATAATTAGTATAACTATGCTAACCAGACGTATGATTGGCAGAATGTCTAGACTGTTTCATTCATTTTCAGAATAGAACATACTTTTGACAGGAAATGAACAGAAAACCTTCTCTCGAACTAAAAAACATCTAGAGCACTTCACTTCCGTATATTTAAAAAAAAAAAATAGGCGAACTTACTTTAAGTTGCATCCATGTGTATATGGGAAAGAGTTCATCAGGTTGACGAGATAGTTAGTTGACAAATGACTGTTTGTATTTGAATACATATTGTTGTAATTATAAACTTAACAAGTAGTATTTAAAATTTATTAATTCAATTCCTACTTAGATCAGCAAAGAAATTTTTTTATTTTAGTAACGTTTTAGTAAATAATCATCAAAAAATTATTAAGTATCAAAAAAGCATAAAAAATTATTGATTTTCTCAATAATCAAACTTACTTTCTTCACCTTCATGTGAAAAATACTGAAATCCTTGCATTTTACAGATTGAGCTACTGCCTGATGATTTTAGTTTTCATTACAAACAGTTAAATATCTATTTAAAGTATTAAAAATTAAGTTAACTTAATTAATGAATTAATATATGGAAAAAAAACTGTATTATCAGTAAGTGCCATCCACTGCAGCTTTTGAAAAATGTATTTGAACTTAAGTGAATGAATAAAAAGTATTTTATCAACGATTGAAAATTTGAGCAATATATATTAATAAATAAATATAAAGAGAGTGTGATATAATAGCAGTAATTGAAAAAAAACTGAAATCGAATCAGAAGTTTAACGCAGAAAATTAAATCTAAAATTATGCTTTCTAGAATTTTTTTTAAAAAAATCCAATTTTTTCTTATTTACCAATCATATAACTTAAAACGAGCAATTCTTGTATCTATATAAATTTATTTATTTCGTGTATCTCGGAAACGGTTCTAATGACTTGGATCAATTTTTATACTTAGATAAGGTTTTTAAGTTTATCTACACACACACACACACACACACACACACACACACACACACACACACACACACACACACACACACACACACACGCACGCACGCACACACATATAAATAGATAGATATAGATATAACTTTTTTTTTCAAAAAAATCTATTAGAGCATTTTTCTAACTGCTTTCATGCTGACAATGTTATAAAGCGACATCTCAGACTCGATTTCCCCATGGTAAAAATGAGTGCAAGTTCAAAAATATAAGTTATGATAGATAAACTGTAAAGGGAATACTATACTGTAATATAGCAGATAGTTTCGAATAACTAGTTAACTTATATCATTTCAATGAAATAACATGTTTTATTTCATTGAAATGAAAGTAGATGTAAATGTGGATAAGATTGAAAAATATTCATATGTAATTGATTTGTATGTGATTCGTATCTAAATATTTTCTCCATCCGCTCCCCCCCCCCCCCCCGATGTTAAAAAAAAAAATCCTGCCGAACGGGGTTCCAATTTCCAGATATTTTTCTTTAATTTACCAAACCACCAAAACTTTTATATAAGATTCTTTAAATTAAACCATTGTTGCTATATCTTGGGCAAATATTTTCCCCATCTTCTTCACACTTCGAATCGATACTGCTTATGAATGAGTATAATATATACGATATATTTATTCATATGCTTATAAATGAGGTATCCAATCTATAACTAAAAAATGAAAATGTTTTTGAATTACTATTAATCTAATACTATAATACGAGGAATGGTTGCCAAGTCGAAAATCGCCCCAGAATTAATAAACTCCGGTAAACTTGGGGGTCTGGGGGTTTTGGCCACGAGGAATCGATTGGCGCTGGTTTTGAAGCGCTACGGTCGAGCAGTTCGGAGTTACAGATAGGATATTTTCAAACTTTATTAGTTCGCCATAATGGCTACTTAAATTTTCAAGCGCTAACGTGCTGCCATCTATAGCCAATATGGCGAACTAATAAAGTTTTATGTTTATGCTGTTATAGGTTTATAATATGTTTCTTATGTATGTATATATGTTTGGTTTTTCTAAATAAATTTGTCAAAAATATTGAACTTCAACACACTTCAATCTTTACCTTTACTTTACCTTTGTATAGAATAGTTCCCTTTCCAAACTCTAACTTTGTTTAGAATAGTTTACAATGGTGCACTTTAACCGGTTATCTTTTCACCAATGGTTTCACAAATTTTCTTATGGCATGTATTGTTTTGATAAATCACAATTGAAAATTTAAATCTTCGAGTTGGCTTCGATACCTGTTTTCTCCGAGCGGAGCTCGGTCACCCGCTGGTACAATATTTATGTTATATTTCCATACTACTGCTAATTACTTTGCAATTGCTACAATATTTATTTCATCAATTCTTCCTCAGAAAAGTTATTGTATTATGGAAAGCTTGCAACTACTTGCAAATACTTGGAAATTATTGTTTTGCATTGGAAGTTTTCATTGTAAGCTTTTTACTATTGGAATAAAAGGGCATTCTTGTCATTTCCTTTCGTTTAAAGAAAATATTTTTCATTAAAAATAAATCTACATTTCATTACACTAACCTTCTATCCTTTAGATGCGGTTAGATAGTTTTTGATAAATATTATTCAGATTGCGTTTAAAAATAAAAAGCAAGAACATTTCTTATAAGAAAGTGTCTTTTTTCATTAATAGAACGAGTATCAGGAAAGTTTTTTCTTATCGGAATTAACTGAAAGTAACTAAAATTAATTGTATATAAGAGCGATTACCAACATTATGCGACTTGATATGTAATTGATATCGTGGCATCTACTCTTCTAATGCTATGCATTTGATCACGACGTCTTCTTTTCCTGCACTTCATAATTATATGTTTCTGAACGACGAACTTTTTAAACCCTTTTCAGATAAATACTTTCAGTATGATTTCTAGTTGAGAATAATGACTTTAAATCATTAACCTAGACACTAACCATACTGAAAATTTGGAAAAGAAGTCATAAAACATTGTAATAAAAAAGTATGATTTTGAATATTTTTGCAATTTCAGAATATGTTAACAAATAAGCCAAATGATAATAATAAACTCATAGTTTAAACAAAGCATATGGGAACGGATTTCGGAACTTGAGTTTATAAACAACAAACAGGGAACCAGTTGGAAATACCAGCTGTTGGAAATAGATGATGGTGTTTACAGCTACAGTCGCGATGGTGAATGATCTCTGCATCAATTTGAAAAGGAAAAATTAGCCGGAATTCGTTCCCGTCTTCAAACTGACAAATTTTTTTAAGTCCAGTTTCTCCATTATGTAACTGGTTTTCATTGTGTGTATATTTCAACCACTTAATAACTAGCATCTATATGATGACATATGAAAAAAAAAAAGATTCTTAAGTGCTTATTTTCTTCTTCAAGCTGCTAACTGTATTGTTAAGATTCCTTACATTTATATGCAGCTGCGACCTATTTTGACTGAAATGAGTTAATTTTACTCAACATCAAAATCCCGTTTTATAAAAAAGCAATTTTAATTTAATTTGAAAGAATAATTTATTATGAAAAGCATTCCTGGACCCTTATAAAATTTTTAAAGCTATTAATTCAAACAATTTTTATTCATAATTAAATTAATAATTATTATATTGTAAATGTAAAAACTATTTTTACTTACTGTTTTTAAAATATTTTTTTAGAATTCTGCATTTTCTGAATTCTGTATTTTTAGAATTCTGCATTTTCTGAATTTTTTTTTCATTTCTTATTAGTAAAAAGGAGCTGTAAGAAACCAGTTGATTTTTAAATGGTTCATTAATTCAAATCAACTATCAGATGGATAAAATATCCATTAATAATGTGATTTGTTTCTCCTGGTAAATGAGTTTTGGTTTTGGGAAATATAGTTTCAAGATTCCACGTCAAGGATGACGTTCATCAATCGTCCAATAGTTTTCAAATTGGTATTAGGCAAAAGTTCGAACGAACAGTGTTGTTTTAGGTATCTCGCTCTCTTCAGTAGCTTCAAATGATTTCAAAATGGCATAGTCCGCCTTGAAATAATTCACTTAAAGTCTCAAAACTGGATGTTAATTCAGTTGAACTGTAATTATTCCTCTATACATTGCAAAATCTCGCTGCTATAACTTTAATGTATTAAAAGAAGAGAAAAATACATTCGTTGTCAATATTATTTTTATATAGAAATTATTATTTAGTTGCATATTTTTTAAAAATATTTATGGTATTAGTTTCATAACATTTTCATTTTGTTAATATTTGTTAAAGTATTTCCATATTTATGGTTATTAATGAATTTGAATTCGTCCCTTTTAACAAATTTAAATGGAATATTAATTTTTTTAGAATAATTTCTGTTTAGTTCACCTTGTGCTAATTTTTGAATTCTATTTTCTTATGCATTTACAATTCTTTCAAGAGATATAAAAATAATAATTTCCCTTTTTAAGTACGCTTATTACCTGAAATAGCAAGTAAATTTGATTTTAAGTCTCGAATTACTAAAATATAAACAAAAATCGTTTAATTTGAGAATAATTAAAAATGTCTTTAACACCAAACCCGCCTCAAGCTGTCAAATAACCATTTTCCAATTAGCATTTTATTCTGAACAAGTCAATTATCCTTTACATTGGAAATAAATCACTTTTTAATTTACTTTAAAATTACTACCTTGGAAATTGTAATAGTAAAAGAAATGCATCTGAATATTTGAAAATACTCAAGTACTTTTCCTTTAGTTTCATTTACTCTTTAAGATGATATAATAGATTAACTACTGCAGATTTAGATTATATCAAAGACAAAAATAGTTCCCATTATGCTCTGATATTAAAAACAGATTACCTTTTGTAGTCTTTCTGGCCTATTTAACAGTTGATGTTCTCATTCATGTTGCTGTATTAAGATTGGATGTTGAACAGACATGTCTCGCTTTTGGGAACATTGCGCGTTTGAACAGACATTCGAAATGGAAAAAAAAGTTTTTGTACTGTCTCCGAAATTATTTTTTCGGTCGTTAAAAAAAGTAAAAAATTTAGTTTTTTGAGGTTATTAAGTTTATACTAAAATGATGTAAAATTCTTCTGATAATTGAGGGATAAAATTAGAATAAGCACTTTTCCCTGTTTAGCTGTTTAGGAATTTTCAGAATTTTTTTAAAGTTTTTTTTAATTTCTCGTATATACGAAGAATATAAAGAAAAATAATTGTAACGGTAAAAAAATTACTATACTGTGACCGAAATTATTTTTTCGGTCGTTAAAAATAGTAAAAAAAAAAAAAAGTTTTTTGAGGTTATTAAATTGTACTGATATAAAATTCTTATGATAATTGAGTGAAAAAAATTATAATAAGCACTTTTTCCTATTTAATGTGTAGGAATTTTCAGCTTTTTTAAACGTTTTTTACTTTCTCGCATTCGAAGAATGTGAAGAAGAAGAATTGCAACAGTAAAAAATATCGAGTTCATAATTTTGACGAGTTTCCATATTTCGCATCCCTCTGCCTTCGAAAAGCACACCTTGGAAATAATGTCTGTTTGTCTGTAAAAACGAGCACTTGAAAAAGCATTAAGCTAGAAATACGAAATTTAGTATTTGGTATTAATACTAAATTTGTAGTTTTTCATCAAATTTTGATTGAAATTCCTACTCAGGAAGTCTGTCTCAAAGTAAGTGAACATGAAAATTATAAAAAGCTAATAGCTAAATAGATGAAATTTGGTAAACAGATTTCGCATCTGAAGTGCAGATCTATATTAGTTTTTCAATCAAATCCATCAAAAGATTCCCCATCTATAGATTTAATCTTTCGCGTGCATGTAAACGTTGTTATTGAAATAAAAGAATTTTGATACAGACTAATTTGATACAAAAATTTCGCTTCTAAAGTGTAGATTCTTATGAAATTTTAGAACCAAATCTATCAGGAAATCGACCATCTGTCAGTGTGTAATTTTGCATGTATACAAACTCGGTTATTAAAAAAACGAAATGACTTAGATAAACGAAATTTAATATTTGATTTTATAACTGAATTTGTTGGTTTCAGTTTGTCTGTGTTTGGTTTCTTAACTATGTACAAAGCGTATACATTTGTATGAAGTACAAAACGTGTATTGTGGTGGAAAACAAAAATGAGACCAGCAAAAAAAAACATTTGCAAATTTCAAATTAATAGTTGTAGTATATTACAATTTTTAAAAAATAAAAGTATAAATAGATGCAATATTTGGAATTGTAAATAATATCCCGTTTTAACTTATTATAGTTTTACACATATTTAGCTTTTACTCAGAACGAAAATTGCAAAATAAAATAGGGCCAGTTACAAATTTGACTCAAAAACCAGTTATTACTCAGAAATGTGTCCTTTTTTGTAAGATACTTACCAATAAAGATGCCAAAGAATCCGCAAGTCTTTTTAAAAGTTGTTCCGATATTTCTTTTCTACGAATTTCCAATCGCATACTGTAACACATATTTATTGGCGTAACAACGCCCGCCTGTATAAACATCATGAATTTTTAAGCCTTACAGATTTTACTTAGGGTTGAAGGTGGGGCTTTTGGATGTCCAATCCAATATTTCTACTTCATTTACTTGAAAACACAACTTTGTAAATGACGACACATTTGAAAAATATAATACCGAATTGTAACTAGAGAAGTTTTTGGTAATAACTTTTCAGTTCCGATATCTTGATGTCCTTCAGAGTTTCTGGTTTCAAAAAAGCTATCGGGATTGCCTCATTATGGTCAAATTCCCCCAAATCATAACATTGCCAACCCCGGATTGGAGTTTAGAAAACACTGCTAGTTCAAGCCGTAATATAAGGTCAATAATATCAGTAGCCATTAGAATTAAATTTCTTTTCAGCTGAGAAAATTACATTTCATTTATTTCCAAGGGAATTATGCTGTTTAGCCCATTCTACCTGATTAATCATTTTTAGTTTTGTTACTTAAGGCTCTTTTCTCATTTTGATATATCCACGAAGATTTTAAAAGTATATTACTCTCACTTCTGCTCAAACAGTGGAACTCGACATTCTACAGAACAAATTAAATTCTTTTTTAATTTGAGTACAAAATTGGTGTTGAGAAAGGACTAGATTAATAATGACTCTTTCAAATCGAATATACACAGACGGTTTTCTACCAGATCGTTTATACATAGCATAATGGTTAGGATCTTTCAAGAAGTTTTTCGCAATGCTTTGTGAGCGTCATAACAGTTTTATAATTTCTCTGAGTGACAAAATACATTCTCTGAAATTAAGAATTTTACCTCATTCTGCTTCATACAGCTGTTTTCCTTATTCCGTAACTGAGAAAAATATTATTATTTCGTCAAGAATGCTTTCAGTCGAAAACAGAAATAACGATAATAAATCAGTATTTTTTATAAAAATAAGAGAAATAAAACACCACAATATAACAACGAAGAACAAAGAATATTTTTTATCAAAAGAATAATAAATATTTCAGTGCCAAAGTATATGATGAAAATAAATATCGTTTGCATTAATAAAATTAACATGTGCAGTTTAAAATTTCCTAATATCGTTTGCTTTTATGACTGAATTCTAATAGGCTAAAATCGTTTGGAAGAGTTATTTAGATATTTTAATAACTGATTCAGGGTTAAAAAAATCCGGAATAATGCAAAAAAATGAAATAAAATTGAGTGGTCCTATTTTCGTTTCCAACTTTCACTCTGTACAAATATTTTAAAAAGTGTTTAAAATGTAAAGTAATAAAAAAAATTGCAAAACTTTACTAAAAATAATTTTTTTTGCTACATACTTAATTCCTTAAAATGTATAATATTATAAATTTGAGTAAATACCGGGAAATTACAGCTGCTCCTATTTTTTTCCCCTGCCATTATATATGGGATACTTGGTACGTAAAAATTTGAGCACTCATGCAATTTACGGCCTTTTTCAACGTCTCCCTTTTTAATTTTTATGAGACAGGGTTTTCAATATTATTGGGAAATATGCGAGAAAGTTATAGAGATATCATTATCGTTATTTCTATCTGATAAATAATAACATATATCTATAGCGTGATTTTTTAAACTTGTATTTACCTCACTTTGAATAAATGCTCGATTTTTGACATGTTCATATATAAGTAGAAAATAAATATTTATGAAAAAGAAAAGTAAGTTCATACATAAAAGAAATAAATAAATGAAATATTTGTTTGAGCCCTCCATGTGGGAGTAAATTGCCTTTCTGAAAGAATTTCGGAGAAAACTGGTTCAGTTTAGTTTAGTTATATTAACTTCCCATTTAAAGCAACACGAGGGCTATTTTGGGACGGACCTCGTGATTTTGAACCACGGTCAGGTGACGAGGACGACACCTGAACTGGCACCCCCCTCTCCACACCAGCGGGAGGACGTTTGGCCTGACAGATTTAACAGGTCAGAGACCCCCTCACACATCGGTTCTTCGGTAGAATCGAGTCTCGAACCTGAAACCCTCCGGTTCCGAAGCCGAGCTTTACCACCAGGCCACTGCGGCCCTCCGAGAGAACTGGTCCAAGTTTTGAATTCAATAGGTAATTATTGCAACCTGTCCGATATTAAGAAGTAATTAGTCGCTAAAGCTCATACTAGACTAGCTTTTATTGAATAATTCTTTTCAAGAGGGTATCTAAATAATAGAACCCATTATCATCTTTTATCTCTGGTTAAAATATATCATGTCTTGAACCTTGACAACCGTTGGGGCAATATTGTTATAAAAAATGGATTGTTATAAACGCCTTCTGTGTCTTCAATGCAAAAAATTTAATTTCAAAACACTGCTTATGTCCTCTTTAGACGTTGTTTGCAATTTTATTACTTCCTAAATTATTCTAAAATCCGATGCGTTTGAACTAAATATTGACAAAGATTTTATTTCTTGTCTAGACATCTAGACATTTTCATTTGTTCTGTTGAAGATTTGTAAATGGATTGTTTCTGCCCATGAAACAAGGACAAAGAAAAACATCGATCTATTTTATTACAGATAAAATAAAGGTATTTTTCATAAAGCTTTCCTTGAAGTCTCGAAACAAGACAATATTGAAGCAATTTAATACAGTGACATTTACCTTCTAGAAAGCTGATATAATTAAATTTGGCAATTTTTTTCAAAGTTTATTGATGGAGGAAGGAAACACAAAAAGTTAAAATTGGACACTGGCACGATTTTAAAATAATATTCTAAAAACTGATTCGATTTTATTACTCTAAAAGACTACGCTAGTAGTGCAATTGGTTTTTTAACAAATTTTAACTAGTAGGAGAAAAAACAATTCTTTTTCCTTGATGGAAAAAAATTATGCGGATTTTCAAGAACTGTCGATATAAAAACAGTTTTCTTGTGAAAGCTATTTTCAAACTTTTTACATACGTGAACTTGACATGAGTGGTCATGTCAAATGCTGCCTTAAATTTTTCATGGATCTCTATCAATGTTAAAGCGTTTAGTTTAGTTATACACTGATGGAAAAAAAAATCTCAACACCAAGAAAAAATTATTGTACAGTAATGAAATTTTAGGAATACATTTGTCTAGGTGACATATTTAATTGATTAAAGTTTCAAGATCACAGGTAGAGCCATTTCAAATGTGAAATGATGGCACGTTAGTAACCGGTGTAACCACCAGAATTTTGAATGCAAGCATGCAAACGTGCATGCATTGTGTCGTACAGGTGTCGGATATCAGTTTGTGGGATGGAGTTCCATGCCTGTTGCACTTGGGCGGTCAATGCCGGGATGGTTAATGCTAGTTGTGGATGACACTAGAGTTGTCGGCCACTGATGCCCCATACGTGTTCGATTGGAGAAAGATCTGGTGATCGGCAGGCCAAGGCAACATGTCGACACTCTGTAAAGCATGTTGGGTTACAACAGCGGTATGAGGGCGAGCGTTATCCTGTTGGAAAACACCCCCTTGAATGCTGTTCTTGAATGGCAGCACAACAGGTTGTATCACTAGACTGACGTACAAATTTGCAGTCAGGGTGCGTGGGATAACCACGAGAGTGCTCCTGGTGTCATACGAAATTGCTCCCCAAACCATAACTCCAGGAATAGGCCCTGTGTGTCTAGGCCGCAGACAGGCCACTAGCAGACATTCACCTGGCCTCCTTCTAACCAACAAACGGCTATCACTGTGACCAAGGCAGAACCGGCTTTCATCAGAAAACACAACATATCTCCACTCCATCCTCCAATGAGCTCTAGCTTGACACCACTCACGTCGCAAACGGCAGTGGTTTGGAGTCTGTGGAATGCACTGTACAGGGCGTCTGACTCGGAGCTGTCCTTGAAGTAACCGATTTGTAACAGTTCGTTGTGTCACTGTGGTGCCAACTGCAGCTCAAATTTCAACTGTAGACGCAGTACGATTAGCCACAGCCATACGCCGAATACGACGGTCTTCCCTCTCAGTAGTACTACGTGGCCGCCCTGAACCTGGTCTTTTCGAGGCAGTCCCTTCCCTTGACCACTGCCGCCAATACTCATGCACAGTGGATACATTCCTGCCAAGTCTTTTAGCAATATCCTGGAAAGAAAACCCACCTTCTCGTAGCCCTACAACACGACCTCGTTCAAACTCAGTGAGCTGTTGATTATGGCTTCTTCGTCTCCTCAGATGCATCCTTGACTAACATTAACCCACTACGCCAAATCTCAACTGTAAATAACGATCACGAACCTTACAGAGCTTATTTAAAGCAAACCTCATTTGCATGTGCATAGTGTCGCTACTAGCGCCACACTTACGCGCGTAGCTCAAAATTTGAATCGACATCATTTTTCAGATGTATAAACACGCCTACCAAATTTCGTTTATCTAGCACAGCTCCTTCCTAGTGTTGGGATTTTTTTTCCATCAGTGTATTAACGTCCCCCTGTAAAGTAAAACTAGGACTATTTTGGAGCGCACCACTTAACTTTGAGCCGCGGTTAGATGACGAGGACGACACTTGATTATTACTGGATTACTTGCACATTACTGGATTAAATTAAGGTAATTGCAAAAGATTAATAAAAAAAATTTCTCCATCGAATTTTATTGAAAGATTCTGTTGTAATTTTGGTAAGGAGAATATTTAATATGCACTTTTGGGTATATTTATAAGATAAATTAGTTTCAAAACAATTGTAATTGATAAAAAAATCTGTTGTTTAATTAAAAGGCAATCTGTTAAGGAAAAGGAAATCTCAGTCTCAGTTGTTTCTTTTTTCTTTTTTAATGACATAATCGACAATTTATTAATGACCAAATGCCATATAAAAGAAAATTAAAGAAACATAACAGTAAAAAACTTCAAAAATAGTATGGATTATATGAATATCTTAATCTGAGGTTTAAAAACTTGATGAGAAAGTTCTCAAGACTTAATTATGTACAAACGATTTGATTTTGCATGATGAATAATCCCAGTAATCAAACTGTTTTCAATGGGCTGTTAAAAATAATATTATCCCATTCACTGGCAGGGGAATTTATAAACGCTTAGTTTTATCGCACCTTCCTTCGAGATATCTCGTAAACAGCAGTGAATTGGTTAATTAGTTTATATAATATATTACGGGGTTTCATGCACTGCTAGCTCCGTTCACCAACTCTAAAGAATCATGCTATCATTCTTTTCGAATCACTAAATGGTGCAAGTTTACTTCACTCATTCTCCAAACAGTCATACATTTCTGCTAGTGATTAGGAAATATAAAGCATTCAGTATTAAAAGTAAATTTAGAGTTTTTCAAAGTACGTGAACTGCTAAAATTAAATTTTTATTTATTACTAAAAACTAAAACATCGATTTCTAAAACTAAAATTTTCTAGTAGCAGGGAGATAGATATGTAAATAATAAAAAGTAAAAGTATATAGTTTAAAATGCTCAAAATTTAATTTTCGACTTTTTCTTTATTTTGGTAAGATGAATTTCATCAAAATTTGTTGATAACTTTGAAATATTCGCCGAAGACTGCAAGCATTAATACAAACATCTTATATAGGCATTTTATCACACACAAAAAAGGGTATTATTTGAAAGATATCATATTATTTTTGTCGCATAATTTTAAATTATATATTAAAAACAGTTATGGAGTAATCTAACTGGTTAATTATGCTTAATAAGTGGAGTAATTAATTGACGACCAAAGGTAGATTAAGCAATGAAGGTATTCTCCTTTAGATTCTCTGGCACCTTCTTTTCTGTTTTCCGTTTATTCTGCATCGTAAAGCATGTTGGTATGGTGGGAGAAGAAAAACGGCAAATCTCGAAAAGATACTTCAAAGTGACAAAATTAATTGACTACCAACAGTAGATAAACTAATGAGAACATTCTCCTTAAGATTCTCTAGTACCTTCTTTTCAGTTTTCCATTTTTCCTCTTCTGCATCCTAAAGTGTATTGATATGGTGCGAGAAGAAAGGTGGCAAATCTCGAAAATATACTTCAAAGTGGCAAAATTACTTGGTGATCAAAAGTAGATTAACCAATTAGTGTTCTCCCTTCGATTCTGGTACCTTCTTTTCTATTTTCCTTCTATTCTCTTTTGTATCGTATAGTATGGTGGTACGATATAAAAAGAAAAGAAACAAATTTCGAAAATTACGATTATCTATGTCTAATTTTCCCCCAGGGCTTTCACGTGTACTTTAAATTATATTCGAGAAATAGTGATAGAACAATCTAAGTAGTTAGCTATACTTCAAAGTGATTTAATTAATTGATGACTAAAAGTAGATTGACCAATGAGAATGTTCTCTCTTCAAATCTCTGGTATTCTTTTTCCCCCCTTTCTTTCTTTCTTTTCTATTTTTTTTTTTTTTTTTGCTATTTTTTCCCCTACTTCTTCTGTACTGTATAGATGGTGGTACGGTGTGAGAAAAAAACCCTGTAAAACTCGAAAACCAGGACAATCTACGTCTAACCTCTCCCCCCCCCAAGGCTTTCACTTGTATTTTAAATTATATTAAAAAAATACTGATAGATAAATACTGATACATCATTCTAAGTAGTTAGCTGTACTTCAAAGTACCGTAATTAATCGGTGACTAAAAGTATAATGACCAATGAGAATGTTCTCCCTTCAAATCTCTGGTATTCTTTTTTTTCCCCTTTCTTTCTTTCTTTTTTCTTGCTATTTTTTTCCTTACTTCTTCTGTACTGTATAGATGGTGGTACGGGGTGAGAAAAAAACCCTGTAACACTCGAATACCAGGACATGTTTAGATCATATCCCTTCTTATATTTTCAATAGCTTAAAAATAAAGAAAACACAAGGGGGAAGATCTACCGCCAGAACTTTCTAAAATTATGTTCAGAAGGAAGAAACTCTCATAAAAAAATTTTCGAAAAGAAAATGTGATCTAGAAAAACTTGTTCAATTTGGAAGTTAACTCAAACAAAGAAAATCGTTTGCGCCATTAGTCAAAGTCTTTTGCTAAAATAATCGTTGGGCCTTTTAATCGGTGGTTATTTATTCTTTGAGTTGAGAATTTTTTTAACTGAACCTCGTGTTTTTTATTCACTATGTCTGAAATTAAAAGAGGTCATAATAATATTTTTTTAAACAGAAACGAAAAGGAAATAAATATAATGCGATCGATCACAAATAATTCTAGTGTAAAAAAAATTAACCAATCACTAAATAAAATGCTTATTATTCAATAACATGTATGTGGTGTTCGATGGCATATGACCGCAAATGAATAATATTTTTTTTCCATCCGTTTCATTTTATTTATCGTTTCCGTTGTTTAAAATTTTATTATTAGATTGATGATATTTAATTACCAAGAGTTTATAAAGGCGTAGTTTAAAAAAGTAGAAGCACTTCATTGAATATTGATAAATTCTCGGTTAAGCGACTCGTGGTAATTTTTAACCTCATCCATTAAATAACGGATGGAGTTTCAGAAATATATAGCAAATATTTACTTAAATTTGTTTCGCAACATTAACCAGAATTTTAAAAAAATCGATAATGATTAATTAAAATTTTGAATATACTAAAGCTTTACATTTTCCTGTAGAAGACGTGTTAAGAGTCTGTCAAGACTTATAACTTTTTTTACTTATTCACATTTGTTTTGTTTAAAATCACTGCAAAAAATGTTTTGTGGTATATAAGATCTTCACTCTAATTTGTGGTCTAGCAGCTAAATTTTAACCCTTTAGAGATAGGCATAGACTTCCAATCTAATAAATGTAGTTGTACCTTTTAAAAAAATTATGACAACATAAATCTTTATACAGTCTCCGATACTATTAGTCATAATTATTTAAATTGTCATGGCGTACTAATACTTTTGAGTAAAGAGGTTTTAATATTTCAAGAGCCAAACTGATTGATTTATGAAGCAATGAATATCAAATTTTTAGATCATTTCAATGGTTGCTGGAAATTGACACTGTATTTGTTAAACCTCAAAGTCTGGTAATTTTATTCGTGTATCAAAAATAGGGAATGCAGCTATTTTTACTTTATTTTAATTTTTCATTATGTTTTTTGTAATCTACTTTTTTTTAAAAATAAAATTTTATCAATATTTTTTATATGAATTTCTTCTCTTAAAATACAAATTTCAGAAAACCCGGTAGAAATATCTAAATTCTAAACTTTCCTCTTCCTAATCCGTGACGTCAGGTCAATCTGCAAAAATGCAATCAAAACCCTCCTGTCAAATGTTACACGAGTTGAAGAAACAATGAAATCAGAGTTGTTCTGTCATTTTTCTCCCCTCACGATAACATTTTTTAAACTTTAGTCGTGCTGCCATCTATTTGTAGAGTTATGAACTATTATTTTTCAAAGCGTTTTCAAAGCATCAAATTCGACAAGTTTATACATTAGAAAAGTAAATTTCATAACTTAGGCATAAGATATTCTTCAAAAACCACAAGAAATTATATAAAGACAAATAGAATATATTCTCAACTTTATGTGGAAGATATTTATTCATTTTTCATAAGAAAAAATAATTCTATAGTGAAATGTCAAAGGATCTTTAAGTTTCAAAATTAAAAATATTATTAAGTTTCAAATTAAAAAATATTAATAACCCTTGACTCAAAATGGCTCATCATTTATTTTATTTTTCTTCTTGAAAGAAATCTAATGAGAGGCTTTAGATACTGCATAAGATTTTTAAATAAAAATTCTAATAATTACATTTGATTTAATAAACGGATATATATATATATATATGACTGAATACTTAACACGTTGCTGTGGTTTGGATCTTCAACCTAATTAGATAAACAATTCTCTATTATTGCTTAGCTACACTACACAGGACCAAAATAAGGCTTCTTGAGACCCTTAGACGATACAAATCTAGAGGCCTTTTTCACCTTCAAAGCGTTCAAAACCCTCATTTTAAAATTATCTAAAAATAATTTTTTATATCTATTTTAATATAACCTAAATGCAAATAATTTTAAGAAGCAAATTTGGAAATACTGAAATAGCAAAAGGCATATTTATAGTTAACTTTATAAAAATATGATTTTATTTTACCGCGTTTAAAAAATTGCAACTGAAATTCAAAAGTAATTTTTAAAAAACTAATTATAAAAATTAGATGAAATTTTTAACGCCTATTTTCGGATATTTTTTTTAAATATAAAGCTTCTCTCTCTCTTTTTTTTAAAGATAAACATAAGATAAAAATTCCAAACAGTTATAATTAAAAATGTTACTAGAATAATGTACCAAATATTTGATTTTAATTTGAATAGATTTGATTGCACGTCATTTACAGTTAAATGAAAGAGTAAATAACTCAAAATTCTGCCGCCATAAATGACATCACAAAATTTAAGTGACATTTAAATTGATGATCTCTAAACAACATTCCTGTTGTTATTTCTGATAGCATTTGTCATAGACAAGCCCGCTTGACTAAGTTAGTGAATTTAAGCAGAAGTTCTTGCGTCTCTTGTTTTCTAGTAGCGCCATCTATGTTAAAGAGTATTATTTAGCTATTCACGCTTCACATTTGCTTGCACAGCCCCTTTTTACAGGGGGTCACATTCGTACTTTTCACAGATATAACAGATGAAAAACAGCCCTGCTCGGACCGGGACGACGAGATCACGGGGAAGATGCGCTATCCCTATGCCAGGACGCCGGCACAACATTCCTAAATGCAAAAAAAAAAAAAAAAAAAAAAACATCGTGAAAGTGGTATCCACAGAATTTTCTCGCTAACTTTATCATAAAGGAGTTTTCCCTCTTTCCTTGCATAAAATTGGGGACCAAGAGTGAGATTGAGAATGCCTTGCATGGCATAAACGAAGAGTAATAATGAAATAAGGATTTATGGCCTGAATATACAAGCCAAATTTCAGCATACAATTATAGTCATAAGATCACATAACAAATCTAAATAATTGTGTTTGCAAATTCAAGGACCTAGAGTGAGATTGAGAATGCCTTGCATGGCATAAACGAAGAGTAATGACGAAATAAGGATTTATGGCCTGAATGTACAAGCTAAATTTCAGCATACAATTATAGTCATAAGATCACATAACAAATCTAAATAATTGTGTTTGCAAATTCAAATCAAAACATGTTCAATTCTTTGACAGATTTAGTTCAAATTTTGATAAGGTACTTAATTTTAGATATGGAATCTATGTACCAAATTTTATCTTTTTAGCCTTTTATGTAATCACTTGTATTCAGACAGCAGGCAGACAGATTTCCTTAGAATGAATTCAATTCAAAGTTTAATAGAAATCTATAAATGTGGTTTTAAGTTTATAAACCAAATTTCATCTTTCTAGCTTAACGCTCTTTTGAGTTATCGTGGTTATTGAGCTCCAAGACAGTTAAGAGAGACATAATTTCAGAAATGTATTATTAGGATTTATGGAGCTCTGAAATCTGGAGATTCATGAAAATCTCGATTTTGAATATTTTTATAGTAAAAATACTTTTCCCTTATATACTTCATATACGAGAAACTAAAAATGAATAAAATTTAGAGTTAGCGTTCTCATGTTGATTTACAATATTTAACTTTAAACCGTAAATCAAACTTTCTGAAAAGAAAAAAAAAATTTAGACTTGGGAATATTTCCCAATCAAAATGATATCAAAAGAAATTCAATTCAAATTTTGATAGAAATCTACAAATGTGGTTTTAATTCTATAAACCAAATTTCATCCTTCTAACTTAAAGCGATTTTGAGTTATCGTAGTAATCAAGCTCTCAGAGAGATATGAGAGACATAGTTTCAAAAATGTATTATTAGGATTTATGCAGCTCTGAAATCTGGAGATTCATGAAAATCTTATATTCGAAGGTTTTTTCAGTAATAATACTTTCTCTTTATATACTTCGTATAGGAGTAAGTGAAAATAAATAAAATTTCGAACCAGCGTTCTCATATTGATTTACAGCATTTAACTTTAAACCATAAATTAAGATTTCCGAAAAGAAAATCTAGACTTTGGAATATTTCTCAATCAAAAGGATATCAAAAGAGATTCATTTGAAATTTTGATAGAAATCTACAAATGCAGTTTTAATTCTATAAACCAAAAGTCATCCTTCTAACTCAAAGCGCTTTTGAGTTATCGGGGTTATCAAGCTCCAAGGCATAATTTCAAAAAAAAAATTTATTAGGATTTATGGAGCTCTGAAATCTGGGGATTCATCGAAATTTCAAGCTCGAATGTTTTCATAATAACAATACTTTCTCTTTATAAACTTCGAATACGAGAAATCAAAAATTAATAAAATTTTGTCCTAGCGTTCTCATATTGATTCTCAGCAATTAACTTTAAATCGTAAATCAAGATTTTCGAAAAGAAAAAGGAAATCTGGACCTGGGAATATTTCCCAATCAATATGATTTCAAAACAGATAAAACTGAGTTTTTTCTCATATTTAACTGAGTTACTGGATTGTAGATAAAGGGAGCAGGACAAGACTACTCATCCAGTAGCTGAAACACATCAAGCAGCCACGATTTACACAGTTGAATGATTTTCTGGTAGAGAAGAAGAGGCTTCTAATTGGAATGAGACGACCATTTTCTTATTCATTAAAGAAGCTATGCTAAAACCATGTTAGTTAGATCGCAATACAGGAGATCTTCTTCCGGGATATTCATCAACTGTACACAGAGCATTTCTCTGTGCGTTGAAACCGGTTGGAACGTACAGCTTAACAATTATTGTTTGTACATTAGCTGAATGACTATGCTTGATTGTTCCTATTTTAGCGAGTGATAGGCACAACAAACAATGGATTGTTTGTTCCATTTGAGGTAAATGGGAAAGAAAAAATAAATGGCTTATTTTTTGAAAAATCTGTGCTTGGCTCTAGAATTTAACGGAATCTTTCAAACATTTGTTTTATACGATAAATTCCTACGTATATTAATGATCGCCAGTAATAAAATCAGTTATTGATTGATAGGAATTGTTTTCGTTATTTATTGAAACATCTTCAGGATGTTAATGGGGCCGTGCTGGCCTGGTGGTAAGGTCTCGACCCGATTCCACTGAAGAACCGCCGTGTAAGCGGGTATTGTGCACGTTAAATCCGTCTGGGGCCAAATGTCTTCCCGTTGATTTGGTGTGGAAGTTTGGAGAGGGGTGCCAGCTCAGATGTCGTCTTTGTCATCTGACCGCAGTTCAAAATTGCGAGGTCATCCCAAAATAGTCCTAGTATTACTTCAAAACGGGACGTTAATATAACTAAGCAAGCAAACAAACAGGATGTTAATGGTGAGCCTGTTGCATTCAATATCATTAGTACCACCAATGAGAATTTGTTGTTGTGTCACATACATAAGAATAATGTTAAGAATGTCAATTGTTAAAAATAAATGCTTATTTAACTCTGTGAAAAGAACAGCTGTGAGCAGTAATAAATTCACAAATGGAACTCAGTCGATAAAATTCAAGAAGGAATTCTGATTATGACCAAACCTTGAGCAAATGGCTGAAAAGAGTCAATGGATTGGATTGATTCAGATATTTATTGTAACTTCGTCATCACGTTAATGATGAGCATGTTGAAATCAATATGATTAGTACAATCATTGTGAATTTTTAGGTGTATCATGCACAATATCAATAATGTTAAGAGTGTCAATCTAAACCTTACTTTCTAAGATGTATTAGAAATAAGGGCGCTAATGAAGTTGATAGATGACTACTTCAATATAAAAATTCTTTAACAGTAATTAACAATTGTTATAGGGTCTTCATACAGTTTTTTCATGAAGTATGTATTTCAATATCAACTTTGCATAAATTTATTTAATTTGTTTTTATTAATTATATTTAAAAAAAGATTTAAAAACTGTTTGACCTTTGGAGAAGTTGCTGACTCTTTTCAGACATTCTTACATAAGAATTCCATTTCAATCTTCAATCGATTGAGTTCCATTTACGAATTTATAATTCCTCACTGCATTTCTTTTCACAGAGTTGAATTAACATTTATGCATAGTATCAATAATGTTAAGAGTGTCAATTGTTAACAATAAATGTTAATTTAACGCTGTGAAAAAAATACTGTGAGCAATTATAAATTCTTAAATGAAGCACAATCGATTAAAAATTGAGAATTAATTCTTCCCAAGACCAAAACTTTAGTAAAAATGGCTGAAAAGAGTCAAAAATTTAAATTAGGGCTGCTTAATTAAAAAAATCTATAATAAGTGTAACATGTTAATTATTGTATTTTACTGAGTTCAGGAAAATTATTTATAATATATAAATTATTTAATTATTAATAATATATCATTTATTTTATAACTATAATTTATTAACATGTAACATGTTAACCTGTGTATTTTACTGAGTTCAGGAAAATTATTAATAATATATAATTTATTTTATAATTATAATTTATTTTCTGTTGAAGCATGATTTCATTTAACATCTCTATAATTTAGTGTAAAATTTATGACAAATTGGAAAATTAGAATAAAATAAAATAGAAAATTAATATTAAAGGGAAAAAGTACGAGCTTCGATTTTTAAATTAGGGCTGCTTAGTAAAAATATATATATAATAAGTGTAACAAGTTAATCATTGTATTTTACTGAGTTCAGGAAAATTATAAATCTTTCAAAAACAAACCCTTTCTTTTTCAGTATTTTGTATCATGAAAAATGTCATGCAATTAGCATATTTAAAGCATAAACATCAAAGCTGCTCTCTATCATAAATTTACTTTAGCTTGTAAAAGTCAAAAGCCTTTCGGAACGTGCCCAATAAATATTGTTTGAACAGCAATGGTATTTGACAAAAATGTTTGAACAAATTTATTTTTGTTTCCTCTAAAACTTTTTCCCTGCTTGGCTTTTTTTGTATTGATCTTAAATTAGGTTAGATCCCAAACTTTTTTTTGGTCGAAATAAAAGGCTAATAGATCAGACTTTCGACCACAGAAAAGAAAAAGATATCAAAAAAGAAAGAAAGAAAGAAAGAAAAAGAACCACAAATAAAGAATTAGCTTCCTGAACTGAGCTCTTTTTTTATTTTCGTATTTCCTGGACTGTGATCGAATCACTGCTGCCGTATATACGACCGTCACTAAGACCTTATTGTCCTCAGTTTGTTGTCCTTTGACATAGGAATGGTTGTGCTTCTATTGTTTTTATCAAAGCGACGTCTCTTTCCTTGAGAGTGACTCAGTGGCTAGCAGAGTTTACATCAACTGAACCTGCAAATGATGATTCACGCTCAGCTGGAGACAGTCTTAAATCGATCCCCTCCGTGAATCATGGGATTGTTGTGTTTTTACCGAAAACGCACAAAATCTCAAACAGCAATATCTAAAAGGTCATTTTCTCTAGACTTAGTTGATTACTGTCTGTCTATGAAGCATTATTTTTTTATTCTTCAACCATTATTGTATTGTTATTAGGAATAAAATGATGGAAGGGGGAAATATATATTAATTTTTAAAGAATTTTTCTTGATTCTTTTTAAATTAGTCTTATGGAAGCATAATTAATAAACATAATAATAATTTAATTAAATAAATTCCAATAATTTGGATAAAATTTACTTTTTACTTTTAGTGAAAAAAAGCAAATTATTTTATGTTTTATTTATTACATATTTACTTATTAAAATAATTAACAGGAAATCAGAATAAATGTTAGAAAGTTTACATTATAAAGATTCAAATATAAATTACAGCATTACGAAGAATTGAAATAATTTCTTCTTTTTTTTATAATTAATTTTGGTTTTCATCGTATGTAAACAAAATTTCATAAATTGTATAAATTAACATCAGAAAAATATTTTGATAGTCAGAATTTCAAAAAAATTACGAGAATAATATACATGCAATCAGAAAAAGAATTTAAAGAGAATAATATAAATGCTTCCAGAAGACTAATTTAAAAAGAATCATGAAAATGCAATCAGAAGAATAATTTAAAGACAATAATATAACTGCAATCGAAAGAATAATTTAAAGAGAATAATATAAATGCAATCAGAAAATTAATTCAATAATCAAAATAAATCTAAAAAAAGTTTAAACTGTGAAGGTTCAAATATAAATTGCAGAATTGCGAAGAATTAAAATTGTTCTTGCTCTTTATGTAATTAATGTTGGTTGTATTTCTAATAAGAAAACAAATACAGTTTCGTAATTTTTATAAACTAATATCAGAAAAATATTTTAATAATTAGAATAAATCAGAAGAATAATGTCAAAAGTATAATATATATGCAATCAGAGGAGTAATTTAATTAATCAGTAATTTAATGATAATTAAAATTATAACAGTTAAACACAGCATTGCGAAGAATTAAAATGAGTCCCTCTATTTATATAAGTAATGTAGGTTTTATTTCTGATGCGCGTGTAAACACAATTTCATAATTTATATAAACTAACATTAGAAAAATATTTTGATAATCAGAATCAGAAGAATAATTTTAAGAGAATAATATACATGCAACCAGAAGAATAAATTAAAGGGAATAATATAAATGCAATCAAAAGAATAATTCAAAGAGAATGATACAAATGCAATTAGAAGAATAATTTAACAATCAAAATAAATCTTTAAATGATTATAAAGGTTCAAATATGAATCACAACATTGCGAAGAATTAAAATTGTTCTTGCTCTTTATATAATTAATATGGTATTATTCCTACTGCGCATATAAATACGATTTCATAATTTTATAAATATCAAATCGTATCAGTATTTTAATATTCAGAATAAATCAGAATCAGAAGAATAATTTAAAGAGAGCAATAATTAAATGCCATCAGATAATTAATTCAACAATCAAAATAAATCTAAAAAAGTTAAAATTATAAAAGTTCTATTATGTATCACAATATTGCGAAAAATCAACATTGTACTTGCTCTTTATATGATTAATATTGGTTGTATTTCTACAGCGCATATAAACACAATTTCGTAATTTTTATAAACTAACATTGGAAAAATATTTTAACAACCAGAATGAGAAAAATAATTTAAATAGAATAATATAAATGCAATCAGAAGAATAATTTAATTATCAAAATAAATCTGAAAAAGTTAAAATTATAAAGGATACAAATAATAATTCACAGTTTTGGGAAGTATTAAAATTCTTCTTACTGTTTATGGAATTATTTTTAGTTGTATTTCTTCTGCGCATGTATACGCAATTTCATATATTTTTAATGAGAACATGACATGTTAACATGAGAACAATGTTAACATGAGAATAATATTTGAATAAATAAATAAAATTTGAACAGTTTTTACTTCATTAAATCAAAATTAGTAAAGTATGCCCCAAGTAAAGACGTTATTTTCATAATTACATTTGTGTTACACAAATTTTTTTTTGATAAGTTTGATTTCACAGATTAAAAAATAACGGGAAATTTCCGAGAACCATTGAAATTCATTTTAAATAGTTCAGACATGTTTTCGAAATTTCATTTAACCTTTTTTTCTCTTAACGATTATGAAATGCCCATTTGTTTTTTTAATGTAACTATCATAGAGAACTAGTTCATTAATCACTAGCAATTTTCTAAATTTTTTTATCATTATTATTGCCAAAATTATTATTTTTATAAATTATCACGCCAGAAAAACTTTAATAAATTAATGTTACTTCATACTCAGTGTCTCAGAATATTATTACATGGCATAAAATGTTTAAAAAAATGAATGCAAACTCAGTTATTATTTTAAAAACTTTTGTAGTTTATTAGATCTAATTAACGCTTTAGATTGTAATTTTTTTTCATAGTTGTTCAAGAAGGGAATTTAATAATCCATGTCAAAATAAAACAATAATTTTTGAGACTGTTTGAACAGGCCTATTTTCTTTAATTTATTTGTATAAATTTAAATTTGGGACATGCGCTTTTATCATATATTTAGTTAGTGTAGTATAATTTTCAAAAACAGATTTTTTTTCTTTATCTGAAATTCTTTTAAATGTCATTGCTTCTTTTCTAAAATGGCTTAATACTTTTCAGTGCTTAATTCCGAAGATTTATCGTTATTTCTCGTCAATATCTCCAGAAATAATTCCAAACTCATATCTGTTTACTCTTGTAATTCTATAAAATAAATAAATTATGCTATTTCTTCCTTCGCCGTAAAGCTGAATTTATTGAGTTTTACTTCAAACTATAAAATGGGGTTTACAATGAAAATCGTCATAAAAGATTATGCGCATGAATAACTTCTAGATTCCGCAGACATTTTCCATGCATAAAATATTATATGTATTGCATTGTATGCAATACATATAATATTTTATGCATGCAAATGTATTAAAAATGTGAAATATGTATTTTCTGTGCACTTTTAAGGTTCTACTTTATAATAGTGTCTGATGATTTATTTTATTTCCTTTGTTATTTTTCTCTATTAACTCTCTCCAACCCAAATAATCATATTCTGGTAAAAAAATTATGAATTGATAAAATATAGAAATACTACATAAATATTAGAAATTTTTGCTTAAATTATTCATTCATTCAGATTGATTATTTAATTAATTTTATTAGATTAATTATCAATTTCCATCCAGGTCAATTATTTCTGGAATAACTTTATAACTTTATTTTATTTCCTTTGTTATTTTTCTCTATTAACTCTCTCTAACCCAAATAATTATATTCCGGTAAAAAAAATTATGAATTGATAAAATATAGAAATACTACATGAATATTAGAGACTCATGCTTAAACTATTCAATCATTCAGATTAATTATTTATTTAATTTTATTAAATTAATTATCAATTTCCACCCAGATCAATTATTTCAAGAATAACTTTATAACTTTATTTTATTTCTTTGTTATTTTCTCTACTAACTCTCTCTAACTCAAATAATTATATTCCGGTAAAAAAAATGAATTGATAAAATATAGAAATACTGCATAAATATTAGAAACTCTTCCTTAAATTATTCATTCATTCGGATTAATTAGTTAAATAATTTTATTAGATTAATTATCGATTTCCATCCCGATCAAATATTGCAGGAATAACATTGGATAATTAATAATATTTTCATGTGATTTTGTATATTAGCCCTTTTCAACTCAAATTGTTATTTACGAGTAAAGAACTAAATGTTGAAAAAAAACACTTCCTAAAACTTTAAGTTTAAAATCTTTGATTTCATCAAAATTAAATTATTGATTTCCTTTCCATTAATTAATTATAATTATTCATTGATTATTGATTTTGTCTAGGCTATATTGCCACATGGTATACAAGTGCAAAATGAGTGCAAATAATGGTATGTATTGTTTATTAAATATAGAATATTCCATGAGAGCAAATACCATCTCGGAAATGTTGAATCAACAGCTATTCTATCTAAATTCTCAATTAATTCGAAACTAGAAATTAATTTAATTTTCAGCTGTAACTTTGAAACAAAATATCCAGGTAGAAATATCTAAAAACTTACTTAAAACTCAAAATTGGACGTTTTCAGAGATACAATTCCAAATTTGCGCAATTTTTTCATAAAATTTCTATTTACTTTTGAAAAATTAATAAATAATTGATAAATGCAGACCATTTTGAAATAAGGAAATTTGTAGATACTCCAGTGAAACTTTGAAATACTCTTCTTCTTCTTCGGCTATATGCAAGAATCCAATTTATCCAATTATTACTTTGAAATACATTATCTTTATTGTTTGACATTTATGTTTTAGTTTTTAAGCCTTTTTGGCAACGTTTTTATTGAGTGATTATTAAATGTACGATATTTAAAAGACACAAACTTAGACAGTGTTTAAAAGATCGTTTGTACAACATTTGTTACAACATTTTCGTTACTTTTGAAAAACAAGGGGGCGGGGGCAAACAACTGTTGCCAGAACACATTAGCGGAATTTTGAAATAGCACTAAAAGAAAGTAGAAATAATAGGAATGACTGCCGTTTACTTTATCCATATAGAAGGTATTACTTATAGGAGTTTTTTTTTAAAACCATCTTGTTCAATGGACGTTCTGATTTTAATTTTTTAAAAAGCTTAAAACAATAAAAAGATTTCTTATATTATAATAATTTATACAAATGTAGTTTTTACATTTAAAATATTAGGTATGCCATTATTGTAATCCCGAGCAACCAGAATATATCAGTTATCTACGATCTAAGGGAAATAATATAAAAATTTAATTTTTGTATTAAAAACATTAGACATGAAATTATTTTAAACCTGAGCAACTGAATATATCAGTTAATTACGATCTCATGGAATCAATATACAAACTCAGTTTTTATATTAAAAAATATTAGGCATCAATCTAGAACAACCCGTATATATCAAATCTCTATGATCTAATGGAACCATTATACAAACTTAGTTTTTACATTAAAAATTTTATTCATTAAATTATTTTAATCCTTAGCAGCCCGATTATATCAGTTATCTGCGATCTAATGGAATCAATATACAAATTTAGTTTTTATATTAAAATATTAGGCATCAGATTATTTTAATCCAGAACAACCCAAATATATCAGATCTCTATGATCTAATGGAGCCATGACACAAACTTAGTTTTTACATTAAAATTTTTATGCATTAAATTATTTTAATCCTTAGCAACCCGAATATATCAGTTTTATATGATCTAATGGAACCAAAATACAAAATTAGTTTTTATATTAAAAATATTAGGCATCAAATTATTTCAATCCAGAACAACCCGAATATATCAGTTACCTATGATCTAATGGAACCATTACACAAACTTAGTTTTTACATAAAAAATTGTATTCATTAAATTATTTTAATCCCGAGCAATCCGAATACATCAGTTTTCTATTATCCATAGCAACCTGATCATATTAGTTTTCTACGATCTAAAGGAACTAATATACAAACTCATTTTTATATTAAAAATATTAGGCATGGAATTATTTTAATCCCGCGCAACCTGAATATATCAGTTACCTGCGATCTAATGGAACCAAAAAAATTCTGCGAACATATCATTCAAATGAGCGGGAAACTTCTTATTACTTAACAACAGATAAGAATACTATAAAATGTTAACTTTTCATAAGCAATGTGATATCTGGATAGAAGAGATTGATTACAACTTTCAACCGACATTTTTTCTTCTTATTCGATAACAAAGTGTGCATTACATCACTACAACGTACTTCTTAACATTCTTTGAATAGCTGAAGATGATAAGATAAGGCGGTTGTTTAGCGTAGCATCATTCAGCCGGAGTGTAATGATGACGGAGTTTCGCTTTAGTGGTCGCCGCGTGAACTACGGCATCGTTCTGGTTGATAAAATGATGCCGTGTTTGCCACTTGACTTGTTTTATGGTGACATCGGAAAAACGCAAATAATTACTTTAAGCGGTCAATCAGGTCGAAAAACGTAAAAAGGCCAGAAATTGTCCGAGTTTGTCATATCGGAGGTCATATCAGGAATTTCACATTTTTTTAAAAAAAAGACATATATGATTTAAAAGCAACAATTTTTTCAAAATGAATCAAATTTTTGGAAATGTGACTTCTCTGTGAGGAATTTCTTTTATGCAACGTTTGTAAATAAATCATTGTGTCCTTTCCAATGTCATCATAATGACTTGTTTTATGGCAAAAGAACAACATCGAAAAAAAAAATGACTTGTTTTGGTAAAAAAAAATAGTATCGAAAAAAATGTCTTGTTTTATGATAAAAAAACAGCGTCAAAAAACAGCTTATACTTGTCTTAAGCGGGCAAATCAAGTTCCAACTAATTTTTATTTTTTAAAGACTTGTATCTGTTAAAAGCAACAAATTTCTTAAAATGTGTCAAATGTCTGACAATATGATTTCTCTATGTGGAATTTCTTTTATTGCTATTTAAATGCACCGTTTGTAAATTATTGTATCCCTTCCGATATCAACATATTAATTTGTTTTATGGTGACATCAGAGAAACAGCAAATAATTGTCTTAAGTGGTGACATCAAGTTGAAAAATGTAGAGAGACAAGAAATTGTCAGAATGTGTTCGAAGTCCGAAATGTACCAGCAGGATTTATAATAAGCATGGATTGAAAATTTTATATGAAAGAAAGAATTCTTATTAATTAATATTTTAGTTCATAATGACTGAATTTACATACATACATCGTTAAAAGTACAGAATATCTTTAATGGCATAAGCTATTAATTTTATTTTAAAATAGTTTTAGAATTGGATTATCATGTTGAAAATATTACGTAAAATGCGAGAAGCAATTTTTTAAGTAAAGTAAAGCACTATTTGATGTTAACTTTTGCATGATAATATAGCTTAACCCTCTTTCATCCCGCGATTTCCACGGACAACTCAAATGTAGCAATATCTGCTCATCCCGCGATTTCCGCGGGCATGTGTTTTTCTTCCTTTATTGAGGACCGCAACCTGCTTTCTCCTTTTAACCACTGAAATAAATTATATATAGTATAAGACGTTTAGTTTATGTTTTGGCCAAAAGATGTCGTTAGTTGTCCTCTAAATTGCGGCATTTGAAGGCACGTGGTATTACCGCTCAAACTTCACTTCTTACAGCTTTTTCTTAAAGAAATGGCTGCTAGAAAACGTTCAGCGATTGAAAGAGAGTATATTCCTGATTACTTATCAGATTATGAGAGTGATTATAGTTTTGGTAGCGATATAGATTTTTTGAACTGCTCCTCAAATCCTATTCAGGATTCAATAAACTGACAAAGCTTTAGACAATTGTGCAGAACTGATTTGAAGAATATTCCTTCTCCCCCCAAAATTTTATAAATTTAATTTTTTAATATTATACAATAAATAGAAATTAACTGTAATTCAACAGAAATTTAATTTTTTTTAAAATTTGGTGATAACATTCGAAATTGGATTTTCTGGCAACTTAGTTGATAAAAATCTATATAAAAATATTTTCTAGAAAGTAAAAAATACATTTTTCAATTCTCCAATACATATAGTCTTAAAATATACAACACTCACACGATTTTTGTAGCGATTTCGGTCCACAAATTAAGCAGTCAGAGGGTTTTAATGCAAAAAAAAGAAGAAAAAAAATTTGCAAGAAGAAACCGATAATAATGTTTATACAAAGACAAAAATCATTTTAAAAAAGTTCGTTTTCTGTATTTATGGAGAAAAAGAATCCCTCATATACTATCGCTATCAGTTTAAAGATTCTTGCGGTTAAGATATCTCATCTAGCGATGTAGAAGAAAATGTGTGCATTAGTGCGTGAGTCAGTTCTCTACTGGTCAAACTTTTTGCGTTAGAGCAATCAAACTTCATATAAATATGATGAATGCAAATGTGCTCCTCAGAATAACTTTTTTGACATTTTATTTAATTAAGATTAAGAAGTATTTTAACATTTTTTTAGGGATATGAAAATAACTTTGCACAAAAGTAGTTTCTTACATTATTTTAAAATTCAAAAAATTGACTTTTTAATGATATCAGTCTAATTGTTGAACCAATTTTCCCTCAATTTCGGCATTAAATTTTTTGTTCCTAGTTTTCAATACGGATTCCATTGTTACAATGACATTCGAACCGTTATCATTATTTAACAAAATATTAATACTTTTTTTCCATTGTTGAAAACACAAAGATTCTGTTTATTATCTGTAAGTCTGCATGAAGAATTAAAAAGTGGTTACAATACTACGGAGGGAAACGAGTAATTAGAAAATGAACTGCAAGTTACTCTATGGAATGAATTATGGCCATAGAGTTGTTCAAAAAACATTATGTGTAATTAAATATACTTAATATTCCCATAAATCAGCTGGTCACCAAAGGCGTCTGATTCACAAAAATATTTTTATTGAAACTGATAAAATATATACTTGATTTATCTATGAAACAGATTCAAAAAATTCAAAAGGCTTCTAAAAAAAGGACTATAAAGTCTCTTTATGGTTGATTGAGGAAGTTAAACTCGAATACATTAATCATTATTCTAAAATTGATATACAATGGTGCCTTTATAATATCCAAAACTTCGCTAATCTGCCTCATCAATTATTCCAATATTCGGAGAAAATCGAGTAGGCAACGTAGACAGGAAAACAAGTCACTGACCAGTAACCTTGAATGTGACCTTTGTGCGAAATAAATAATAGGCTGCTGTTCAGATTTTATAATATTCCTAATATACAGTATAACATTGCGTATAGTTTTGTATAATTTGTGTAATAAACTTGGATTCAGTGAATGAACCTGTTTTTACTTTCCCTTATAAGAAATATGCAATGACAAATTAATATAATTGTCAAAAATTCGACAAATCTTGAACTTTTTAGAGTTTTGTCTTTCTGTGAACATGATAACGGAAAAATGCTTTGAACTAGAAGGATGGAATTTGGTATATGGATGGTATATATTTGACATTTGGTCTTAAAACCGCATATGTAGATTTCTGTGAAGTTTTTAATGAAATCCATTCATAGAAAGTCTACTTGTCTAGCTGCTCGAGAGCAGCAAAAAAAAATTACAAAACGTAAAGAGTTAGATAGATAAAATTTGTTGTATAGATTTAACATCTAAAGTGTATATCTATATCAAATTCTGAACCAAATCCATCATCTGTTGTTAAGTGCTTTCATCCCATTAAAATGGAACAACTGAAGTTCCATCGACTCTTATAAATCAAAATGATCCTCAGTTTTGAAATATAAAGTGCAGATTTTCTAATCAAATTTTGTATAGAATCCATCGAAGGGTTGACCATGTGTCGGTCTGTGTTTTCACAAACAAGTTGACGCTATAATTTAGAGGTTTAGTTTAGTTTAGTTATATCAACGTCCCGTTGTAAAGCAACACTAGGGCTATTTTGCGACAGACCTCGTAATTTTGAACCAAAGTCAGATGACGAGGATGACACCTGAACTGTAACTCTCCCATCTCCACACCGCGATAATTTAGAGGAGCAAGGATTTAGGTAAAATGAAATTTTGCACGTGATCTTATATAATTGTAGCTTTCTGTCCAATTTTTGTATCTGTTAAAAAAAAACCTCAAAAGTTTTTGTTTGTTTTTCTTTATTATACGACAAAACATGCACTTTAATGCCTAAGGCTCTAAAAATAAAAATCTGAGTACTTGCAGCTTTCATAGTCTTCCGCAGTGTCCGAAGTTTATCGCAATGTAGAGACGGATAATGCCTTTATTTGAAAATATGAGAGAAAGTGTCTGGTGATCATTCCTACTGGAAATAAACCCCCATTAATACGATTATTTCTTTAATTCGACAATCCTTTGATCTGATATCAGCCAGATTACTGAAGAACTGCTTTAAATTTACCATTGCCTTATTACATTGGCTGGGATAGAATTTGAATTGATTTCGATCATTCATTCTGAGATAGACCGCAATTTGATCATTAATTGATTCATTTCAATCTGAGATAGACCGCAAGCATATGTATGGAAAATAAACGTTCGTGGAATGTAATTAATTTCTCATTTTTTATTAGAAGAGAAAGAAGTCAATACATGGTCACGTGATGAACCAAATAATTCCTGCCAGTTTTGTTTTAGAATTAACTGCAAGATGAAAAAGAATATGATGCCACAGATGCGTCTTCAGATAATCTTTATGCTTTAAATGAGACGAGCAATTACTTCTGTCACGTGACTGTGTAGTTACGTTAATCTATGTTTTAATAATATTTCATATACGTATTTTAATTGCTATCGTGACTGATATGAAATGCAAAGAGCTGTTGAAAAGACTTATGCACGGCAAGAACTAATCTATATCAATAAAAATGAATGTTTGTCTGAATGTCTCTGCTGCGATGCCGTAGCGCTCATTCAATTCCGATAAAACTTCGACAACATATTGCTTGCATTTACGCGAAGATTATACTATTAATTCTTCATTACCGAAAAAATTAATGGAAAAATCAACTCAAATATAACTTTGGAGAATTTCCTTCCTTTTGGATTGGTGCATTAAGACACTACTTTTCCATCACCTTTTATGAGTATTTATTACCAAAAGTGAAGGAATGCTGATATAGTTCTCTTGTTTAGTGACTACCTATTGCGCATCTACATAAATGAAAAGGAATGTTTGTCTTATGCCTCTTATGCGCTGCCGTACTCATCCGATTCCGATAAAACTTCGGCAACTTATTACTTGCAGTTATGGGATGGTTATAGGCACAATACAATCATTTAAAGTATAAAAAATATTTTCAGATCTATTTACAGGATCTATTAACCAAGGATTAACCATGAAATAACTCGCCAAGGAGACACAACAGATTCAGTAAAGATGCTAAATTCTAGCTAGACGTTAATATTTTGTAGCTATTGTACCTAAATGCTTTGTAAGTTTTTCTCTGAGGTAATAGTTTTATTAGAGAGGGTGCGAGAAGGTTTTAGGTGAATAAATCCTATAGGTTTGAAATTTTAATAAAATTTTAGCGTTTTTTTTCAGTAACTTCCAAAAATATTATAGTACAAATAATTTTACACCATCTTAGCTTCCAAAAAATTATCTTTCTAACTGTATTAAAGATTTTATGGTTAAAATATATTTTCTATGTTTAATCGATTTTAAAAGGAAATACTTTAATCACATTTTCTAATATTAAACTTGAGAATTCGAAACGAATATTTAACGAAACACGAGATACAATAAATAGTATCTTTCATTACCATTCTGAAAGAACACCAAGCTTTACAATTCTAAAAAAATACACAAATCTAATACATAAAAATGAATATTTTTTGTAGAATAGAATAATAAAAATAGAGTAAATATTCTTTATGCTTCTCCTCTAGGTATCCTTCAATTTCAATGAATGTATTCATTGCCGACAAGAAAATAAATATTCTTCCTATCATTCTTAACTAAACAAGATAACTATTTCAAATTCCAAACGACATTTCCAAAATTATTTCTTCTGCGGCAGCAATGCGCCGTGTACCAGCTAGTTGCTTACAAATAGCACTTTTAAAATCACTACATGCTGTCTGTCAGACATAAAAATGTGTCATAGAAGTTTAATATCATAGACATTTTATCATGTACAGAAGATAACTAGTTGCGATACAACGTTCTGTTGCTCTGAGAAAAGAAACCAGTTATCATGTAGCTAAACAAATCATGCATGTTTTTCTGTTTTCTTCCATTTTTTCTTTTATCATTATCACGCCTTGAGTAAATTTATGTCTGGTACATTCATTTCCAAGAAAGAAGTTGTTTCTTTAATGCTGCTCTACCACTTTGCTAGGATTTTGCCCTCACACCTAAGTTTATTTGTTTTTTTTTTGTCCGTGTTATACTTTAGAGATAGCAAAAACACTCTAAGAAATTTTATTTATTCGCTCCTAGCTAATGCGTTGGATACTGTACGTGCTTGGGTTTAAAAAAGTATTTCTCTGCCGACACGCAATGTCTTCACTCTCACAGCATTTCCCATTCTTAAGTTTAATAATAATAAAAAAATATAAAAATTCTACCAAAACACATACAAAAAAAGTAAGTAGACGTGAGTTAGTGACGCATTAACTGTTTTTTTCCCCTTTTTAACCAGAAAATGCGTGCAGAATGTTGAGTTCTTAAACTCTTTAAATGTTTCATTTGGAGGTAGATATTAAAAAAAACGCAAACGCTTGATAAAAATAATGCGATTGCTAAAAATAACTATTTGTCAAGTAAATCTAAAGAGTCGTTTTTTGTTTCTTGAGGAAAATCAATTAAAAATTTCAATTCTAGCTTTCCATTTTGAAAGTTGTATATTAATATCATTTAATTTGTTGTAAATGCTATCCAATTAAGTAGATAGTAGTCCTTTATTTTACTAAGCCTTAAAAAATAGCGATTGCGTATGTGTACTAGTTAGGTTTATTAACAAGTGAAATTATAAGATTTTCAATAAGATTTAATTATTCATGATATACGGAATTAAAAAAAATATCGGGAGTTGGAAGTTTTTTCCGTATTTATTTTTCTATCAATCGGGAAATAAAAAAAAAAAAGGCAACATTTTAAAGACGAAAATATTCAAATAAAATTCGGATTGCTGTAAAAAGAGTATAAATGTTATTAAAAAAGCAAAAATGTGGCATATTAAGCTACTTTTAACTTTTTATTTTTAATTACTTTTATATAATTACTTTTGAAATATCTAAACAAGTGAATAACAATTACATACCAAATAAAAAAGACTTTGTGTTTGATTTATTCAAAAATTGAAATATTCATAATAAAAAAATAATAGCATCTTTATAAAATATTTTAACATATAATGTATTTTAAAGATAATCCATCTGATTGATGAATAATGATGTAGCATTATAATAATGATATATACAGTTCCTGAATCTTTATTCTAATGCAAGGGGTGTTCAAATGAAAAGGCACGAAACAATACTGTGGGTATAAATGAAGACTTTATTCAAAGTATGCACCATAGGCCTGAGCACAAAGCTCCCATTAATTAACAAACCAAAGGATTCCTTGTTCCCAGAATTCCTGCAGTCGTGACGAGGCCCAGTCCTTCACAGCGTCCTTAAGTTCACCTTCCGAGTTGAAGAATTTCCTTTTCAAATGTTTTCTCAAGGCTAAAAGACATTAATAACATCTTTATAAAATATTTTAACATATAATGTATTTTAAAGGTAATCTAAGCATAAGCCTGAGTATAACGATCCCATTAATAAACAAGCCAAAGGATTCCTTGTTCCCAGAATTCCTGTGGCCGTGACGAGACCTCTTCATAGCTTCCTTGAGTTCGCCTTCCAAGTTGAAGCGCTTCCCTTTCAGATTTTATTTCAGGGGACCAAACATATGAAAATCGTAGGGAGATATGTCAGGGCTGTAGGGCGAATGTCTGAACTGCTCTCACTTGAACTTGTCCAGTTCCGCTTGTGGGGTCCTGGAGACATGTGAACACGCGTTATCATGGAGCAGAACCACACCCTTCCTTGAGTAGCCCCTTTCTTTTGTTCTTGAAGCATCTGTCTTCGGAGTGTCTCTCACAATACACATCGGAGCTAATGGTTCTTCTATGCTTGATGTATTCAAGAAGGAACTGACCTTGAACGCTTACTCAAGGACGACTAACGCTAACTCAAGGACGCTGTGACCTTCCTCTCTTTAATCAATGGGATCGTTGTGCTAAGGCCTACGGTGTATACTTTGAATAAAGTCTTTATACCCACGGTATCGTTCCGTGCCTTTTCATTTGAACTCCCCTAGTATATATATTCACCCTTGATTTCCGATTATTCACCATAAATTGGCATTCAAAATATTTAATTAGATAAATTAAGATGAAATTACATTGATACAAGACAACTTTAAACGATTGCAGAATTAAACAACCGGAAAAAATCACTGCTATACCATTCACTAAATTAATCTGCCTTCTGTATTCCTTTTAGAAGAATACATTTTGTAAAACAATATAAACAAAAACAATCACAATAAGCATAAACGAAATCTATTTTTATATTTTATCTATATTGTTTAATATTTTAAATTTGTTACAAAAAGTTTCAAATGCTATGTTTAACTTAGCTCCTAATTTTTTATTATTGTGTTAATCTTAAACTCTTTAAAATTCTGAAATAACTTTTCAACTATATTTTTTGTCTTCCTGTCAAACAAATATCCATTATTAAAGAACTTTTCCCTGCTTCTAAACATTAATTTTGAAATTCTAAAATAATAAAACATTTCAATGTTTTCCAATTCTTGTCTGAAATAGCCTTTTGGTACTGTTATAAAATCAAAACATTTTGCAAATGCTATTTCCAAAAGGAAATAATTATCGTTCCAAAACTTTGCAGAGCGTCCCTTGTTTTGTTTTGGATGAATTATGGGAATGAGCTTAAATATAATTTGGACTATGCATGACTGACATCACATAATTCTTTATTCATCATTGGTACTAAAATCCATCATTCTGTCCACAAAAATAATAATAAATAAATGCTTATTTCTATACAGGAAATCCATGTTAGGCTTAGCTGAAGAGAACAAAATCCAGGAAATTGATGTTTGTGTTATTTGTGAGAATAACATAAATGTTTTCAGATTTAGTTTATTGCATGTAAGGAAGTAAGATCGCGTGTTATTTTAGTTTTTTTTTTCTGAATAAAACATAAATATTTTCGGATTCTAATTTTTGTTTCATATAATGAGTGAAATATTGATAAACTTCCTTTGAAATAAATCTTTTAAACAGTGCTGAAAGACTGACTTTGAAAATCAAAACGTTATTTTAATGCAAAAATAATGAACGGAATTTCCTTCAAAAACAAAATTAATCTTTTTCAAAGAAAATCTTGCTGAAAAAATTGGATTAGGATTTCATATAAAAAGTAGTATAAAAGACTAATTTTTACTAAAAAGAATTAATTTAATAATCATTATTAAGTAAAAAAAAAAAGAGTTTTTGAAATAGTGACTGCTATGTTCTTAGAAGTCAATATTAATACAAATATAAGTCAGTGTGCCAAGGTATTTATTTTCTACATTGCTGTCTAAACAGGCAAACCAAATTCAGTCCAAATTTTGAATACTTATTGTGTAAGACAAGAGAATGAATGGTGTCGATTTTACAAATGCAAAAATCCATTAAATAATAATTAAAAAACAACAACAAATTTGACCTTTTTCTGCAGTAACTTTGGAGGAAATTATATGAAAAAAAAATTTACACTATTCTAAAATTCAAAATTTTGAATCTTCAGCGATATGAATTTTATTTCTATGCAATTTTTACATAAATTGTTATCAATTTTAAAAAAATTAAAGCAGTTGTTTTTGAAATAAGAAAATATATAGGCATTTCTTTGGTTGGCGATTTTAAGTCTTTGAAGTATTCTATCACTACATTTTCAAATTTCTCATTTGTTTTAATACATACTTTTACCGATGCTTATATTGGCTATAATGCAATTATTTAATAATACCTAAAATCGATCGGAGTTAATTGCTCAAACTCAAGCGAAGGGAAAAAAGAAAGTTTTTTGTGTGTGTGTGTAAAATATGTTTGATTACAGTAGAACTTTCACATTATTAGAAATTTTTTTATCATTTAACCATAGTTAAAGTGCCCTAATCTGATTCAATTGATGTCCATATTTAAATTTTAAAAACATTTCAAACGATAAAAAGATTTTCTATATTGCAATACTTTATGCAAAGGTATTTTTACATTAAAACTATTACATATGAAATTCCATGAAACGCAGAATATATCAACTAGTAAATTACTGAACCTATACTAATAAAGAGGAGGAGTTTAGAGATATGTACTTGAAGTGCATGTATAACAAAGTAAACAAAAAAGTAAACGCCTGTTTCAAGAAATTCCTCCAAAATGGCAAAAACAGAGACAAAAAAAAATCGCCAATGTAATTTGTCATTCGGGATTCATTTCTAGCTCAATTGCTTTATTTTCAACATTTAAAAAAAGACTTATTTCTAAACATATTTAAATAAGATGTAAAATATTTTTTAAATTAAAATCCTTGTTTAAATCTATTCAAAATAACACCTCGGGAATTTGATTTTTTTTTCAGTTTTTCGGTGTATCATAGGTCAAATTATGAAAAATCTACATTGAGCAAAATTAATTCATTAATTATAATTAATGCTTTTGATTATATTGAATTTATCTTGAATGAAGCATAGTAATAAATTTATTATTTGTATATACAAAAATCAAATTTTAAATTTTATCCTCAGGTACTGCAAACTCCATCATTACTTAAACACAAATATATTTTCTGACAGACGAATGCTCTGTTAGCTATAATACATTAAAAATTAAGATTCTTCAAACATTTTTTTTTTTTCATTTAACATTGCTAATGTCCGTAAACGTGACGCATTACGGTGTTAAATAAAAACATGAGATCATCCAATGAAAATATTAATTTTGTTTGCCAAATATCAGACGACTTAAACGTATTAAAAAATCAAGGAGAGCAGACATTTTTTTAAACGTATTAAAAACTACTCTGTATTTGTTGGAAATATTTTCTTTTTATCATACAAATGTTTTACGTAATTTTTTAAAAAATCCTCTCTTACTTTGGTTAAGGGCAACATGAAATGGATAACACTTTTAAATTTGTAATAAGTAAATATATTCAAAATCTATTTTAAATATCACGAGAATGTTTTTTTAATGTACCGTATAAATGTCAAATATTACGTCAACGAAAAATGGTACCTTGATCAACACATGCAATCAGTCATTTAGATTGCTTTCAATTCTGATAGCAATTCACTAAATAGATTAATATTTGCTATTCACAGTTTTCATAGAAAAAGAAAAAAAAAATGCTTATGATACTGCATATTTGAATTCCAGTTTTAAAAATATATTCTTTTTATATACAGTTATTTAAATTTATCCAATGATGTGTTGTGCAAAAATTTAATTTTCTTAAAAGTCGTATGAATTGAAATAATATGTAATGGGGAAATATTTTGCCAACAAACGATAAAAATTTTCAAAAATTATAAATTTGAATTCCTGTTTAAAAATTATTCTTCATGCATAAGGCTCTCTAACTTTATCAAATACAATCTTGATGAACGTATACTGTCAGTTTTCTTTTAAATCTTTTAGTAAATCACTCAAATTAAATCTTTATTTATTTGGAAAAAAATACATTTTATAAACAAACAAGTAGTATGCTGGTGATGCTATAAATCCAAATATAAAATTACTTTTTTAAATATCACTCCTTATTTCATTCCTTACGTATTTTTAAAATATCACTCCTTATATACTATCTTGATGATTGTATACTATCAGTGTGCTTTTAAATCTTTTAGCAATTCACTCAAATTTAATTATTATTTTTTTGAAAAAAAGTTTTATATACAAACAAGTAGTATGCTGGTGATGCTACAAATCTAAATATAAAAATTG
>JAPMOQ010031113.1:576310-619010 GCA_026543055.1 Argiope trifasciata
AAACAAGTAGTATGCTGGTGATGCTACAAATCTAAATATAAAAATTGCCTTTTTAAATATCACTTCTTATTTCATTCGATCCGTATTTTTAAAATATCACTACTTATGTCTGAGCGTTCTATTACATTTAT
Organism: Argiope trifasciata; assembly: GCA_026543055.1. Classification (NCBI taxonomy): domain Eukaryota; kingdom Metazoa; phylum Arthropoda; class Arachnida; order Araneae; family Araneidae; genus Argiope; species Argiope trifasciata. The sequence goes on from JAPMOQ010031113.1 coordinate 576,442, forward strand.
TTTGATTTTTCGACTCAGCTGATTACTCGGAAGCACGATCGTGAATGTTTTCTTGATGAATCATTTTCTTGCAATGACGTATTTTCTGGCAATCGCGCTTTATCTTGGATATGTAGATGATAAAGTAAGTAAAGTAAGTTTTAAATTATTTCCGTGCTGTTTCATGTTACTTTTATGACTCAGTTTAAATATTATCCTTTTGAAAACAACTCTTGACTTGTATAAGATTTTCATACTTATTTCAACAAATGTTAGACAAGCTTTACTGAACGACAAAGGATAAATAAAAAGGCTCAAATAACTTTTGATGGAAAAATTATATCAGATACATTGATGTCAGCAATATTTAAAGTAGGTTTCCTCTATATTCACAGCCCATTAGCTAATCGCAAAGTCAACAGGGATAGCATATATTTCCATTTAGAAACGTGCTGTAAATGTGATATAAAAAATTATGTCTTCATTGTTTAAGTCAATAAATGTACAGTTAAAAATATTATGAAACTATTATTTTAACGAACTTATTATTTTTATTCAACCTTCCTGTTCTATTAGTCATATTTAGCAAAAAATTATTCACGCCTTAATCCTTCTAAACAACAGCAAAAAAGTGTTTATTGTTTCTGCAATTAAAATTGATTGACTTAAGAAGCTTCTTTGTGATAGAAAGAACCATGTATTTTTGGCTTTTTATTATTAATGAATTATGATTTTTACTTAATTTTTAACGGTTTTTTGTTCACTAATTCTTTAAAACAATTACGATCAATCTATATATATATTGGGTTGTTCGGAAAGTCATTTCGTATTTTTTTGTCAAAATGAAAAGAAATTTTCGTTTACTGAATAAATTATAAAATTGCCATTCTGGTCTAATACCTTTTGCCATATTTTTGGTAGTAACATGATTACACACTAATAAAAGTTTTGGTCTTTGCTGTAAAAAAAAACTGATCGAGGTGGTTTTTGGCCTCCTCATTTGAAGGAAAAATTTTGCAAATCAGTTCTGGTACTGATGCACTGTTAACACATCTTCTCCACACATATTGGCTAATTTATTTCTGGCTTGAACAGCATTTTTACCTTTTATAGCAAAAAAGAAAAAAATGACGAAAATGCTGTTTATTGCTCTCCATATTTAAAAGGGCACCATCCAAAAACTACTGCGAAGAATCAGCTGCACTTTTTCACACTCAAGCCTTGCTATATCAGCTCTTAAAACATAAAATGATTTTGCGGTTTAAGTATGAAATTAGGTGCGAAAAATGCAATTAAATCCTTTGTCAGGAAAAAACGAAATTACTTTCCGAACAACCTAATATATTGTTTATTTCAAGTACTTTATTCTTTAAGAGGTAATTCCAAATTATTTTTTCACCAAATGGCTTTTTAATCATATCTCTATTGTTAATTCCTATATAAGATCAAAATAGCGCAAATAGTTGATTTTCGAGATCTTTTCTACAGTTACAGAATTCAATATTAGAACAGCGGAGGTTTTTCGCAGAGGCTCTTGTGGCTTTCATCTGAAGCCTGAAAGTTCTGGGCGAGACATCAAGCCATTAGTGTGACTGTGGTTTCATTATTATCAAAAATTAAGCATTCAGTAATTACAGAATAAAATTAGAACATGAATTTGTAGTTTAATGGTTTTCTGACATTGTACTTATGAACATTAAAGTACTTTTTGGATGTTTTAATTCATATTCATTGAAATTTCTAACTAACTAACTAATATATTTTCAAACTAAGTTATGTAATGTAACTAACCAATGTATTTTCTAATTTTTTATATTTTTATACCAGCTTTTCCTATGATCAATCACATCAACAGATTATTTAATTTACAATCAAATTCTTCAAATATTTTCAATTATATTTAGGAAGCACTTTCTCCTTGCCTATATCAAAAAAAAAAAAAGCTGCTACATAATAGTTCTAAACACAAAAATGTCAGATTAGAAGGCGATTCTAAACTTGTCCGTTAATGCAACAGCCATATTGTATTACAAAATAGAATTTTGATAGATACTGTAAAATGGATTCGCTTCTTTAGATAAAGAAATCAGTCCAGTTGAGATCTGATGTGTGCAGGTATGAGAGGTCCAGAGTTCCTTCTATCTTTTAGTCCTGACAATCTCACTTCTTAGACTTAGTAACCTTCCGTACCCCTCCATTCTGCTGTTTTCTTATTCTCGGATATATCTTGAAAACCTAAAGCATCGCTATCACACATTCTTGTTGTAAGCTCATATATACACAGCTGATCGCAGTATTATCAACGAAGGAAGGTCCAGTTAATCCACAATTTATTTTTATATTGATAAGTTTCCATATATTTTGATTTCAAACGAAGATTATAAATTATTGCATTATTTTAATTATGATGATTGATTAAACAATACTTGTTAAGGTGCTTTGCTGTAAAAGGTTGCAAATATAGAAAATGAAAACTTATTGTACTGAATATTAGAATTGTCGTACAACGAGTTCAAGTTCAATGATTTTATTATCGGAGCACCCGTCTTTTTGGCAAAAGACTATCTCCTTAATGAAGTGACTGTTTAATACTTGGTTTTTGATATACTGTCATTATCTGTATAATTTAATGGGTGAAAGTTGGTGGGAAAACTTTTACAGAAGAGTTAGTGAAGCTAGGATACTGATTGGTCGGTTGGACTGCGAAGGACGAAAGGAGCATTGCTATTGGCTGATGAGGATTTTAGTTAGAGGAGAATGTTTTTTGGACGTTTAATTTTTGGATCGGGTTTGTACCTTGGGATGTTGTTAATTGCTTTATTATCAATATTATCAAGATTTTGGAAAAATTTTGTGACTAACATACGAACAAATTTTTTAAGAGATGGGTAGTTAAGGGCTTTCTGGATTTCGCTGTTGGAGAGGTACCTGGACGCTTTGCAGATGTGCTTGATAACTTGGTTCTGTTGTTGCTCTATGATATTGTCGTACAACGATTCTTACACTGAATTGTTGTACAATGATTCTTACATTAAATTGTGGTACAATGATTCTTATTGTACGACAATTAGAATCAAGAAATATGGAATAGAATTTAGAATATTGCAATCTGGTAATTAATTTGAATTTTGAAACTTTGATGCATGGTATCAAAGATTTCTTCAATTGTAATGTGTTATAGTTTTTTTTTTTTTTTTTGAATTCTGCTTATAAAAAGGAGTGCGCATTCATAGCATGGTTTAGGATTTAAAAAAGTATAAAGAGTTTTCATTTTTTATATACTTTCATTTCAGAAACTAGGGAATGCGCAATCAACCAAAATTACCGTCAAATTATTGAAAAATTAGATTCCGATTTACAATTTAATACCACTTATCAAATTTTATCCATCACGGCATTTATGGGTTATTGTGTTCATCTACATTTGAAAAGATGCATAGTCTTTTTCCTGTCAAACTTGGTCTAAAAATATGTCGTAAAACCATGTGCCAAATGTTATCAAATTAGATAATTGTATTTCTCATTTGTGATCTCATTCGTAGATAGACAGGTAGCCTACTGTTTTAATTGTTTGGACCAATTTTAATGATGATCTAGATTTTACTGCCCACAAACAGAACTACTTCCATTTACTGTTTTATGTTTTAAAATTGCCATGTTCATATCTGAGAAAAAGACAGTTTATTTTAGTTATATTTACGTTCCATTTTGAAGCTACACCAAGGCTGTTTTGACCAGGACGACACTTGAGCTGGCACTTTTTTCTGCTCACCACACCATACCAACGGGAGAAGAAAAAGACAGATTGCCTTCTTATAGATATGATTTGGAATAATATTCCATACAGATTCACAAATTTAATCCATAAATATGTATTAAAATTCACTGATTCATATTTTCCATTAATGGTAATATTCAAAAAGTAAATTTTACTATTCATTATTTTTATATACAACATTAATGTTAACATTCATATTTTCCATTCACTTTAACATTCATATTTCCCATTCATGTTACCATTCATATTTTCCATTCACTTTAACATTCATATTTCCCATTCATGTTGACATTCATATTCTCCATTCACTTTAACATTCATATTTTCCATTCACTTTAACATTCATATTTCCCATTCATGTTAACATTCATATATTTCATTCACTTTAACGTTCATATTTCCCATTCATGTTAACGCATTCATATTTTCCATTCATTTTAACTTTCATATTTCCCATTCATGTTAACATTCATAGAGACAGACACAATTCCATAAATGATTTTTTATATTTATGTAGGTCTAAACAGTTAGGAATCATTAAATTTTCGAAGTCGAACTCTCCCCCCCCCCAATTCTAATACTTTTTCTATGCATGATATCTGAAAATTTCTTTTTTTTTTTTTAAATAAATGCGTAAATTCGATACTTAAAAATTATAAATTCAATTTCTATTTTAAAAAAATTTGCAAATTACTCGTCAAGAATACCACCAGTAGTAAAAATAAATATACAAAAAGAACGCCTCAGTATCAAAAATCAAAACAACGAATGTCTAGTTCACGCAAAGTAGACTGGCATTTCTTCGAAGATTGACGCATAAAAGAAAGAAGGAGGCCTGCCGGTCGGAAGGTATTTGTGCGGTCGGAAATGACGAGTTGCTTAATGGAGGAAATGCTCGGATTGCGCATCAGAACCTTCGTCTGCGCTGTGAGGGTCAAACAACTTTCCTGGAAATGCACACTCCCTCGTGGTGGAGATACGCATGAAAATAACTGTGAATATTCAACCGATACAACTCATCATTGACATTGGAATTTGAAACGACCTTCGAAGTGATTTGATTTAATTGATGCAGTTGAGCATCAGATTTATGGATGTTTCCTGATATTTATTTTTTATTTAAAAAAAAAAGAGTTTTACTTTCTTTTTTTCCGAATTTTTTTCAAATTAAGTTAAAAGAATACCGTAATTGATATATGATTTAATTTTGTTTCAACATAATCGAGATTTTATTCAACCTAGTTTTTCACCTGCTTTGCTGCTGAAAAGGAAAACATCCATAAATCTGAGCATCAGATTTATGAATGTTTCTTGATATTTATTTTTTATTAAAAAAAGAAGAGTTTTACTTTCTTTTTTTCTGAATTTTTTTTCTATTGAAATTAAAAGAATACCGTAATTTATATATGATTTAATTTTGTTTCAACATAATCGAGATTTTATTCAACCGAGTTTTTCACCTGCTCTGCTGCTGAAAAAGGAATTTGAAGTGACCTACAAGTGTTATATTTTCTTTAGTCGATGTTGAATTTTAAAACTTAGAAAATTATTCAGTAGAACTGAGGATTTTACGTTGGATTTTGCTTAATTATGCAAATGACTTTATTGATGAAGTGATTTTATTGAATTGATATTGTTGAATATCAAATTTGTGGACGTTTCTAGATATTTATTTTTTTAAAAAAAGAAGAGTTTTCCTTTTTTTCAGAATTTTTTTTAAATTTAAGTTAAAAGAACACTGTTCTGTTATTTGATTTAATTTTGCTACAAAATAATCGAGAATTAATTCAACCGAGTTTTTCACCTGCTCTCTGCTGAAAAAGTAATCTGAAATGACTTTCAGACGTTTAACATTATTTTCTTTCATCAATGTAGATGAATATCAGAACTTCAGACGATTTTGAAAATTATTTAATAGAAGGGTGTATGCATAATTTTATTGATTTTTGTAAATTTTCCATTAGTATTTAAAACAAAGTAGTATTGATGATTGATTTGATTTTACTATACAATAAACGCGAATAAAATTAAAATATACAACCGCTCACTTGATCTTTGAAAGAAAAAAAAAATGAAATGGCCTTCTAGAGTTTTATATATTTTATTTAATAGCTGAAATTGAATTTTAGAGTGTTTATTGGAAATTATCTAGAAGATTAAAAAAAAAGAGATTATGTAAGTTGATTTTTCTGAAATTTTCTTAGTAGTATAGGAACTTAGTGATTATAAGAATATTTTTTGTGTGCATAGTAATAAATCAATTTTGATAAAAAAGACTATTAAATTAATTGAATATAATTCATTATAAATTAGTATATATATATTTATATACAGTTTTATTTAACTTGTATTGTCAATTAAATGGATTAAAAATTTGTATTTCTTTTTTGAAAATTATTACGCTTTGAAATCTATCACTGATATTCAACAGATTTTTAGTCATTTCTTTTACCTTCTAAATACAAATCTAAAATTTTGTTAAATTAGATAAATTTCAGAAAATTTTCTTTAAATCCTGGCATTTAATTCATCAAAATGTTCCTCAAAACGAATAGAGTTAATTTCTAAAGAAAAAAAATTAATCGTTAATATTGTCTTTGTTTTTTTTAATGTTTGTGAAACTGATTGACAACTTTTTAATGGCCTTAAAGGGGTTTACTCAAAATATTAACTTTTTGCAGTTTCTACATCATGTTTACAGCAGAAATTTTCGCCATCACAAACGTTGTAGTGAATTAAGCAGGTTAATAATCTGGGATAGTCATATCTGGAGCGTATTTTGAAAAGAAAAATAATTTCTCACCTGTAAGTATTAAGTCTGTTGAGTCAATCGTTCAGTATGCGGTCAATTAATATCGAGCAACAGTCTGCCTGTTGACTAAAGCAGCTTGTTAGATAGTCAAAACCTTTTTCATGTAAATTAACTATCGATGCATAATATTTTGGATAATTTCAAATGAACCATAAAGGAATTTATCTTGAATACTTCAAAAGGCAAAAGTCCTCTTTTGGGGAAATTTCTTTGTTGTGTGAATTGAATTCATTTTTGTGTCATAATTTCAGAGTAATAAAAGAATTGAGTTTCGATATTTTAACATTAGTTACAATTCAGTTTTAAAATGAATCATCAGCATTTTTTGTAGTTAGTGGAAGCGAGGTTTTACTCGATGCGGATGATTAAATCTTCCATATTCAACGGTTTACAAACCTTGTTTTGTTGTGACTATCGATACATAATATTTTGGATAATTTCAAATGACTCATCAAGGAATTTACCTTCCATTCTCCAAAGAGCAAAAATCCTCTTTTGGTGAAATGCTTTTGTGGTTTGAATTGAATTCTCTTTTGTGCTGAATTTCCATAATTTGAATGTAATAAAAGAAGTGAGTATCGACATTTTACCATCAATCACAATTCAGTTTGAAAATGAGTCTTCAAAATTTTTTGTAGCTAGTGGAAGCGAGGTTTTACTCTATACGGATGATTAAATCTTCCGTATTCTACGATTTACAAACCTTGCTTTGTTGTGAGGATTCGTTTTTAATTTAGGTTCAACCATTGTCCGTGTAATAACAGCATAAAGTTTCCAGTTTTTTACCATCAGTCATAATTCAATATAAAAATGACTCTGCAGGTCATATGACCCGTGTAAGCATACTAGATGCTGATGGTCTTGAACTTAAAACTGGCGTGGGACTAAAAACCAATTCAATATGAATTGCCTATTCATTTCAAATATTCTATTGTTGTGGATCTCAGCTATTTTCTTAATGGAGATATCTTGATCCAAATGGGCCATTATTATCACCAGATGGCTTTTTTTCTTCTTTAATCTAAGCGTATTCTTAAGAATCCTTTCTTTATAATTTTAAAAACCATTCTCCGATAATAGTTGGTTATTCATCGTCCCGCTTCAAAGGTACACTACGACTATTTTAGGACGGATCACGCACATTTAATTCGTAGTTAGATGATAAGGATAATACTAAATTCCTTTATTACACTAGCGGCGGGAGGTTTAAGCCTCTCTAATTTCAAGAAGCCATTCTCCTGGCCACCAAGCCCACTTGCATGGCTGGTGTTTGATAGCATCGAGTTTCGAAACCTTATAAAGACGGCACTGGAGATTATGAGATTATGGAGATGCAGGTATAATCTCTGCATATTTACATGAAACCAAAAATCTGTAATTTGTAAGTAAGTTCCATCTGTCAGTTATAATAAGATGTAATTCATTTCCAAACGAACTGCGCAAAATGGAAAAGGAGAATAAAGGGAATAGATTCGGGAATTATTGGAATTATAAAATCTTCTATAGTACCTTCTATTTAATAGATATTATGCACCAAATTTTTGGCAAATTTAAATGCCGAATAACAAGGGGAGTTCAAATGAAAAGTGAGAAATGACCCTAGTTATAAATGAAGACTTTATTCAAAGTATACATCATAGGCTTGAGCATAAAGATCCCATTGATTAACATGCCGAAAGATTACTTGTTCCCACAATTCCTGTGGCCGTGACGAGACCTACTCCTTCACAGCGTCCTTGAGTTCGCTGTCCAAGGTCAGCTACTTGTTGAATTCCTTGAACATAGAAGAAACATCAGCTCCGATGTGTATTGTGAGAGACACTCCGAAGCCAGGTCCATCAAGAGCAAAAGACCGGGGCTAATCACGGTGGGTGTGGTTCTTCTCCATGATAACGCAAGTTCACACGTCTCCAAGACCTCACAAGCGGAACTGGCCAAGCTCAAGTGAGAGCTGCTCAGACATTCGTTCTACAGCCCGGAATGTCGCCCTGCGATTTTCGTGTGTTTGGTTCAATGAAAAAACATCTGAAAGGGAAGTTCTTCAACTCAGACGGCGAACTCAGGGACGTTGTGAAGGACGGGCTCTCACGACTGCAGGAATTCTGGGAACTAGGAATCCTTTGGTTTTTTAATTAATGGGATGGTTGTGCTCAAGCCTATGGTGTGTACTTTGAATAAAATCTTCATTTATAAACACAGTGTCGTTTCGTACCTTTTCATTTGAACAGCCTTTGTATTTTCCGTCAACTTGATACCTTTAAGACATAGGGGGTTATAATAATAATAAATAAGACAGAAGGAAGCATTAATACGTTTCGTACATGAACTAGAATTTGTATGAAATATTATCCAAGACAGCATTTATAATAAGATTTCACAATTTTTTACAGTTCGAATTCTTTATTGCACTTTCAAAACTGTCTACTGTTTTGCTTAACAACTTGGTCAGCCAAGCAATTATAATCTCTTCAGGTTTGAATCTGACTGTCAATCAGTTCTCATCATTTAAAGATTATTCGCTTGTGCCTAACCAGCCAGTAAGAAAAGAAAATGAAGAAACAGAGTTTTTCGGCTTCTTTAAAGCCGCCTACACCTAGCTCATCAAGGTAATCTTGCCTATCACTTGGGAACATACCTTCCACTGAAGTGGAATAGAATTTTTGCTCTTTCCGAATTAAAAAGAATTTTAAGCACTGAATAGATGCCCTTTTGAAAACCAAGGACAAGTTTCTTTAATGTATAGCAAAAAATTTTAAGAAATGAGTAAGACAAAAAAAAAATTGTCACATTTTTAATACAAACGGGAGCGTTTTTAAGTTTAGTTAAGTTATAGTAACATCCCGTTTTGAAGCAACGCTTGGGATATTTTGGGATGGACCTCGTAATTTTGAGCCGCGGTCGGATAATGAAGACAACACCTGAGTTGTTACAAGTTTCCGCACTGCACCAGAGGGAGGACGGTTGTCTCCGACGTATTCAACGTGCACCAGCCTCGCTTACACGGTGGCTCTTTCGGTAGAATCGGGTCTCGAACCTACAACCCTCCGGTTCCGAAGCCAGGGCCTTACCACCAGGCTACGGCGGCACCCCCTTCTGTGCAGGAAAGTGATGAGAAAAGAGCGTGTAATTTGACCTTTGTCTTCAGTTGGATCAAAAATTTGATGCAAATTAACAATTTCGATGACTATATACAAAATTTCATTTGTGTAAGCAGTTTCGAGTGATCTTGGTTAATGACTCACGAATATACAGAATGATAGACAGTCTACCTGTCGATGAATTTTGTCCAAACTTTGAAATGGATCTCCATTTCTACCAAAAAAAATCGCATCTTATGATGCTGGTTTCAAGTGGTAGTGGGTACAGATACATGGATAAATAGAACGACAGGTATTTAATATGTCTATGGATTTTGACTAAAATTTAAAATGGATCGCCTTATCTACCAATAAAACTATATTTTATAATAGCTATTCTGAGCGATTGTGGTTATAGACACTCGAATGTACAGAACGACAGACAGTCAACCTATAAATGGGTTTTTGTCCAAAATTTAAAATGCATCTTCATTTCTATCAATAAAACAATAATTATCCTAGTTTTACCTTTTCTAGAACTTTCAAGTTTGCAATTAATCAAATGTGCGTAGAATGATATACAATAATTATTTAAATAATTTTTTTAACATACCAGGTTTTTAAAACGGTCAATAAAGTAATTTCTCCTTCACCCATAGAGATTATCTTGAAAATTTATGATAGTGAATTTTTTTTGAATTCACAATTAGAAATTCTTACAACAATCTGTATGGGATTAGTAGAAATTATTTTGTAATCATCTAAGTAATGGTTTTCTGTTGTTTAGTCTCGTTTCAATCGGTTTGAGATAATTACAATAGATTTTAAACTAACTTGCCAATGAGGTAGCGGTATGGCATGGTACACTATCAGTCGATAATGAAAGTTCTTAATTGATTCAACAAAGTAATTTCTCCTTCTCCCATACGAATTTTCTTTGAAATTTGTGATTGTGAATTTTTTAAATTCACGATTAGAAGTTCTTACAAAAATTTGTATGGGGCTAGGGGAAATTATTTTGTACTATCTAGTCCCTTTTAAAAAGATATGTCAAATACTTTTATCTGATTATTGGTTTTCTGCTGTTTAGTCTTGTTAAATTCGACTACAGGAAATTACAACTGTAACAACTAGGCGTGCGGTCTGGCGGCATCATCTAAAACTCTGGCACTCAACTTCCAGCCGTCAACAATGTAGCAAGTTATATTTTTTGCCTGTGTGTGCAAGTTATTATTTTGTGTAATTAATATTAAATTGTAACTAAGTGTTTGTGTTCGTGCTCTTAGATAAAATTTATAAATTTTAGATCTAGCGGGCATTTTGTTTATTTGTTTAGTCAGTCACAACATGGGGCTCGAACCCACTACCACAACCAATTTTTAATTAATTTTCCAATGAGGTAATGGTTTGGCATGGCATTATCAGTCGATAATGAAAGTTTTTATTGATTAAAAAATGTGTATAGGACAAGATATGCAAGACAAAAATATTCTTGAAAACTAGTCAATATTGTACTGTCAACCAGTTTTGAACTATCTTTAAAGGTTCAAATCTCTTGCTCATTGAGAAGTTAGTTTAAAATCGACTGTAAAATTTGCACCGAACTGATGGACAGAAACAAATTGATAGAAACGTGTTAATAATAAAACGATATCTATTAACAAGTAATCAAAATTTCTTGAAAATCTAATGTTTTTTTTGGTAAAACTGGTACCAAATTTAATTATTTTAGCTCTTTCTATTTTTTAGCTATTATGTCCACATAGATCCGTAGAATTTTTTAAAATGGATTTGGTCCCAAATTTGAATAACATTGAATATAATTTTGATGAGAATATAATGTGCTACATTTCATTTATGTAGCTTTTTTTTAAAATTATTCAGTTCTCATGCGCACACACGATCAGAGAAAAACACTTGACACCAAAAAATCAGGCAAGGGGATCTAAAACTAGGGGATTCCTTATCAACTGGAGTACTTAGACCATACCAATACTTCCTATTCGTATAATTCATATATTAGAAAATGTAAGGAAGAAAGAATGTAGGTTATTGTGAGTACTTTCACCTAACCAGAATAAAAATTCATTTGATGATAATTTATTTAAATATTATGAAATTTTTTTAATGAAGATAATTTTTAAAAACCTTTCGTATTAAATAAAATACTTAAAAGAAAAATTTCTATAAGTAATTTTTCAAGTTAAATTTTGAATTTTATGAGAATGTTATGACTTGCTATTATTTTTTTTAGCTTGCATATAAGTGGATTGAATACCTTGGAATAAAATTATGGAAGTAAGCCTTGATTACTAAGCCGATTTGCAAGATACTTCTATTACATAAATAAAAATAATCCATAATTTGTTATCAGCATTGAAAAGATCCGTCGCAGTTTCTTCTATTCTTAATCTCACCAATACTTTCTTGTTTTTTTATCTACTCAATGCCAGAACGTAAACCGACAGACAAATGTAGACACTGCCATCTGTTCTCCTATATTATTAAACAAAAAAATGTGATCTAAGTATTGAAATAAATTGATAATCATTATTCATAGCTTCCATTAAAAACAAACAAGTAGTTGAAATTTAATTTTAAATAAATGAAATTCAGCGAATGTTAATCGGAAGGTAGTACAACCGAAAAAACTATTATACCAAGTTAATTCACTACACTAACTATCAGAAAATTGATATTCTATATAATTAAATACAGTAAAAGTATATAATTAAATACAGTAGTATATGTTCATAAATATGCTGCGAATACAGAAACCGTGAATACGGAATGGTAATATATATGGGATTATAGGGGATACGTTCCTAGGTGACAATATATATATATCAATTTAATTGAAGTTTTTGAACATTTTGATTAATTATCTTAAGGCTTAAGAAGTGGTTTGAAGAATTTTGTAATTTTCTTTTGCTTGGCAGTTTTTAAAAGCTCCTTCCATTCAGACTGATACACAGCAGCCGCATTAGCAATTTGTCTCTTAAAAATAAGACTTCGTTCCATAGACGAATCAATGTTCATAAAGAAATCGCATAGCTCATTTGCCATTTTTAAACCTTCACTAAGATTTTTCAAATTAAATATTACGTTTCCAGTGCTTGTTGAAGCCTCTTCTTCAATGGGCTGTGAATTTAACATTTCCTCCAAGTCGGTTTCAGTCAGATCTTCATCTTGCGATTCAAGCAATTCCTGAATGTCACTTGATTCTATCTGTTCGAACCCATCTCGACCTATTCCATTCGTAATTTCTTCTATGTTTGCTGTTTGCATTTAACAGCATACTTTGGGCAAAGTTGTAATAAGATCTATTTTACTTTTTTATTAGTCCATTTGACGGCATTTACAAAGGATATTGGGTTGGATACCTATTGGAATCCTTTTATTATTATGTATGTACTTATTAGATCCGCAAATAAAGAAATTTTTACCGCGAATATAGGAATTGGGTCGCATTTTTTTAAGCCGCGAATAGTGAAGACGCGAAAGAAGGAATAGCGAATAAGGAGCTTTTACTATTATTACATTTTCCAAATGTTAACAATTTTCCAAACATATATATTTTTCACTAAAAGTAACGATGACCTTTATTTTAATTCTTAAAATATCTTCATGATTTTTAATGCTGTTTTCCGAAAACATCTTGACTATATTTCTCGAAAATATCAACATTATTTTAGAGATTGATAAAACACGCCAGAACATCGTTATTACAGTAAGACGAAGAAACTTTAAAGTGCGAGTGCAGCGACCGGAAACTCATTGAAAAAAAAAAGAAAGAGCTCGCAGCTGATACGGCCGTACCAAAACAATAAACGTGACACACGCGAGAGATTATTCGAGGTTACACTGAGAGCTGTTTTTTCTCTCTCTTCTAACTTAACGAGCCTCTTGAGATAGTCAGATTTACTCGACAGCTCATTGGGTGTATATTAGTCTATATCCGGAACTTCTCAGACCGCAGGGCGTGAAAAGTTCGCGAATTTTGACAACCATTGTAACCATCACTCGATAAAAAGAAACCAGATTTTTTTTTCTATTTTAAACATTTTACTATCATTTGAGTTACGTTTTGGGTTAAGGCAGGGAAAATATTCTTAAATCATGCTTTGTTGTGATAAGGTATATTTGATTCGCAATGCCAGTTAAAAATCTGGCTGTAAGTTGACTCAACACAGGTGAAAGAAGGCCGGAGTCCTAACTTAGGGGTTGTGTGTCTTCCACGTAGTCTGGACATCCTGGCTCGGGTATGGCTGTTCATTACCTTGTGTTCTATCTGTGAGGTGTGTGATAAAGCCCCCACCTCCTTATAACAAGGGTGTGTGATTGTCATCTTCATATGAGATAGATGCCAAAATTCTGCCCTCGAGTTCTCAGGGACTTTTAACTTCAGAAGCAGCAGTGCAAACTCGGCTTAAATCTCCGACTTCGTCAAGGGAGTAGTACAAGTGCCATTATTAAAAATGGCAGGAAAAATGTTTTTAAATCATGCTTTGTTCTGATAAGCTATACCAGATTTGCATTGATAGTTAAAAATCTGGCTGTCAGTTGACTCTAACAAGCATGAACGAAGACCGGAGTCTTGGTTTATGGGTAGCGCGTCTTCCAAGGGTGTCCTGGTTAAGGCAGAGTTGACAAAACGAGTGTGTGATTGTCATCTTCATGTGAGATAGTAATCAGAATTCTGCCCGCAGGTTCTCAGGAATTTTTACCCTCAGAAGCTGCTGTGCAAACTCGGTTTAAATTTCTGACTTCGTCAAGAGGTTTGTACAAGTGCCATAAATAAAAATGGCAGAGAAAATGTTTTTAAATCATGCTTTGTTGTGATAAGATATACTAGATAGTTAAAACTTGACAGTTAAAAATCTGGCTACTAATTGAGTGACTCACTGACAAATCAATCAGTCAACTGACTCTAACAAAGATGAAAAAAGGCCGTAATCCTGGCTTAGGGGGAGTGCGTTTTCCACATAGTCTAGGCTTCCTGGGTTCGAGTCCTGGTTCGGGTATGCTTGTTCCTTACCCTGTGTTCTATCTGTGAGGTGCGTGAAAGCCTCCATTCCTTGTGAGTGTTATCTTTACATGAGCTGGAAGTCGGATCTTTGCCCTCGGGTGCTCAGGATACTTTGCCCTCAAGTGCTGCTGCACCCCTCTTTCGTTGCAAAGCAAAAACGACGTCATCACATGATATTAATGAAGAAACCTGAAGTATTTTCCACATTTGATTAAATGGGGCTTGCTTACCAAAAGAGAAATCAACTTTGACTCCGGGGAAAAATATAATTTATGAACTATCTTAAACATTTTCTTCAGATTTTTTATTTGTGTTCTATGTTTGTTTGTTCTTTGGGGATATTTTGTTTCATAAAGTCTCAAAGTGTCACCTGTTTATTTTGTATATCATCAGCTCTCAACGCTTGAGGTAATAGATTACTTCTTCCACGTAGTCTGGGTGTCCTGGGTTGGAGTCCTGGTTCGGGCATGGTTGTTCCTTACCCTGAGTTCAATCCTACAACCTAATATGCCTAATAAATGTACGTAAGTACATTTATTAGAATTCACTAGAAAGTTTTAGAAAGACAAATTCCGCAGTTTTTCTTCGTATGATATCTAAACTGATTGCAGTATCGAAACGAAATGTATAGATGCCAATGGCTCCACTCTGTGAAGCCACAAAGTCAGTATTTTGAATTTTTTTCTAATGTTTGTAAAGGTAGAAATCCACGATTGAGATGAGGAATGGATAAAAATAAATACTGCATCCCAAATACTACTTACCTTCTTTCCCCACTGTTGGATTTCTGTTCTTTAATTGATGACATTTAATCGAGAAATTCTCCAATGACTCGGAGAATTTCTTGAGTCAGGTTTACGAATCTCAAGTATTAACTTTGTATTAGACAAAACGTCTAATGTAACGAAGGATTTCAAAATGAAATTAAGATAATATATTCGTCATATAACCGTGACTTCAAATTTGTAGGTTTGTCATCAGTAGCTGTCACATAATTTCAATTGAGCAATTAATAGATAAAGTTTCTGCTTACTTTACGTTGTTTTTACGTATATGTTTCAAGAAAGTAGAGAAACATTTTCTAAACAGAAAACAACACATTATTGGAAATGTAAAATAGCGTAAAAAGTAAGAAATATTTATTAATTTTATTTAACTCAGTGTTTTCCGTAAGTGTTCGAAATTTCTCAAATGAACGCTCGTGCACAATCGTGCTAGCACATCAGTTTCAAATCCCTATCAAAACAAAAAGATGAATTTGATCGCATACAAATTGTTTTAGATATTTACCGTCGATTAAAGTTTGCTGATCAATTATCTATATATTTATCGATAACTAAAATAGCAATTCTTTTTTTTATCTGACTGTTGTTTTTTCAACACCATTAAATGCCATACTTGAAAGAATGTTAAATACTTGGCTGTTAAAAACAAATACATTTCACGACCTCTGTTTCAGACAATTACCTTTCTAGTTAGAGTTCATGTATTTTGTTGTAATATTTTATTTGACCTCAAAATAGTTAAAGTTAGCTTAACCATTTTCTGTATTCAAGGTTAAAGCATTTAAGTGTAACTAATCTTCTCTAAGGTTCGATTTACAGTTAATTGTTATAAGGAACTCAAAACATAGCATACTTTTTTAGAAGTTGTTCTTTAAAAAATCTTATTTTCCCATTTAACGAACGAAAAAAAAAAAGAACTAAAACACTTTTATTTATGATTAAAATATTTAAATACTGTTAATGATTATGCATGACTGATCGTGATAATAGTATTATTTTATATATTTTCCTATTTTTAAAATTTTTTTTAAAATTTAACTATTTTTAAACACTTTAAAATGCAATATTTTTTATTTAATTTTATGGAGGTTATATCATAAAAACTGTGTTTAAAAATATCAGAATTAAAGATTAATTATGAATATAGCTTATTATTATATGTTTATATTTAAATTACAGCCTTTAAACCTCTAACTGTTTTGTTTTCTCATCAATATGCCTAGATAGCAGCTTCCATTTTCAAAATTTGATTTCCTAATGGTTCAACTAAGGATTCTTATTATATATTCAACTAAGAATTCGTATAAGATATTCAACTAAGGATTCGTATAATATATTCAACTAAGGATTAGTATAATATATTCAGCTAAGGATTCGTATAATAATTAAAGTGTTTGAAGTTTACGAGTCATTTTATCTCATTATCGTATTGAATTGTTTTTCTGTATAATGTATTTTCAATTTACAAATTAAAGCAATGATAAATTGGTGACTTATGAGAGTCCTTTATATTTATTATCCACATATATCGCCAAGTTTTGACAAGATTTGGCATAGAATCTACGCTCTATTTTCTATATCATAAATAAATGCTGTGACAACATAGTATATATATTTCTTCAAAATTTCCCTATGCGGAAGTGATAGGAGCTACGACCATGAAAATTTCGGCATTTATGCTGGAAAATGCAATGTCAATATCATTAAGCCTCTTGACGGCGTCCTGGCATAGGGGTAGCTTAACTTCCCCTTGATATGGGCGTCCTGGTTTCAAGTACCGGTTCGGGCATGGCTGTTCTATATTCTATCTGTGATATGTATGAATGAGCCCCCCTGTAAAAAGGGGTAGTGCAAGAGAATGTGTATGCCACCTCCATTTGAGCTAGAAGTCAGACTTCTGCCCTCTGGGTCCTCAGGGGTTTTTACCCTCAGAAGCTACTGTACCAATTTGGCGTGGAAACACGGATACGACATCATCATCATTAAGCCTTTTCATGCAGTTTATGGGGACAGGAATAACCTGGTCGGTAGGGTGTTGGACTCGTGTCCGTTAGGTTGCGAATGAGAGTGGTTCGAAGGTGGCGCTGCTGAAAAAATCAAAAGACGCTCGCTTTCGTCTTAAATCGTTGTGCTCGTAACAGCTGGCTTGTCCAATGACAAGTGCCATAATAAACAACACTCAGTCTATCTTAGTCTGATAATTCATTTCCGATAGTTTATAATTACTCCTCGCATTATATAAAAAATAGATTTGAAACCGTTTATGAACTATTCTACTTTTGGCACTAACTTTCAAAATGAAAATCTATGCTTATTTGTATGATCTTTCTGATCATTATTTTGAAGAGGCAGTGAGCAATAAATAATTAATTCCGGCATATACATATACTTTTTTTAGCAACTGCCCTAAATATAGGTATTAATTTTGTTCCTTCGAATTATGAAGCTTCAAAAATTCTGTATTAGTTCCTTTGTGTGAATGTTTTTTTCAGAAGTTTCAATTAAAGTTTCGTCATTATTTTATTTTTATTACTATTCATTATCTAGGTCTTCAAAATACATTATAAATTAGCTTCCTTTGAACTACGTCTACAATGTAGATTTTGTAAATTGTAACATTTTGAAGGAGTAATGTAACATTCTATCCAATTTCATTGAAGGACTGTTTATAGAAATAGCATTCTACAGGAAAACCATGATGTAAAATGATAAATGCCTTATCTTAAACGGAAATGCATAGGAAAACAGTTGAGAAACGTTCGTATTTTTTACAAAATGAAGGTTTCATTTTACTAGCATCGCTCTGTGTTGATTCTAATTAGTAAAATTTTTGTTGTATATGAAGTTACATTGTGTTGTCAGGTTAAATTCAAGCCGCCATTCACACAAAAAAGAAAATGAAAAAAAAAAACGAATTTCTGAAACTGAATAAGAACTCGAATTTCTGCCAAATTCTCATCAAATGAAAAATTGGAAATCTTCCATCTTTAAGGTCGATTCTAAAGAAAATAGGTTTTTCATCATTCATTATGATTTACATTACTAATGGAACAAAAAAAAATAGAAAAGAAATTGAATTGATTCAATTTGCATAAATTGCATGATATCAATAAAGAAACCAGACGACATTTTTTTTAATTAATTAAAAGGATTTCGTATACTTTTAGGAAATTAAAATTTCATTCCAGAAGGAGCTACATTTTTATGAATTATCAGGAAAGATATCTTTTTACCGAATTCTAGAATGTGATACTTCAAAATTTACCTGTTTATTTTATATTTCGTCACTAGTGGCAGCAAAATTTTTTTATGGGAGAGTTTAACCGGACAATGTTGATCAATGCATTAAATAATTAATTTGAAAATATTTTTGCGCAGTTAATATTTAGAATACACATATTTATGTACATATAGGTACATATGTTAATCAACACAGACATTTTATTTTAACATTAATCTATAGCATCAATATTTACATCGGTTTAATTAGTATTTTATAATTGTTTAATTCGGTTGCTTTTGTATGTTTTTTCCCCATTTTTCTTTGAAATGACATGCAAAAAAATAAATACCGATTGAAAGTTTTCTATTTTTATCGAACTTTCATCAAATAAAAAATGGAAACTTCCTTCTTTAAGGCTCAAAGCAACATGGCTCCCTCTCCCCATTATGATTCAGCAAAACAACCCAAAAAAACATGGTTTTTTTCCGATTATGATTGAAGTTAAATGTACAGAATAAAAAAAATATGTACTAGTCGATTAATACGTATTAACTGCATACAATTAACGACGGCGTCCTGGTTTAAAAATAGCGCATCTTCCCCGTGACCTAGGTATCCCAGGCTCGAGTCCAAGTTCGAATGTGGTTGTTCCTTGCCCTATGCTCTGTCGGTGTGGAGTGTGAAAGTTCACCCCCATCCCTATAACAAGGGGTTGAGCAAACGAGTGTGGGATTGTCATCTTCATATAAGATTGAAGTCAGAATTCTGCTCTCGTTTTCTCAGGGACTTTTAACCTCAGAAGTTGCTGTACAAACTCGGCTTAAATCTCCGACTTCGTCAAGGGAGTAGTACAAGTACCATTATTAAAAATGGCAGGAAAAATGTTTTTAAATCATGCTTTGTTATCAAAAGCTATATTAGATTCTCATTGATAGTTAAAAATCTGGCTGTCAATTGACTCTAACAAATATGAAAGAAGACCAGAGTCTTGGTTTAGGAGTAGCGCGTCTTCCACGTAGGTAGGGGTAGCGCGTCTTCCACGTCTGGATGTCCTGGTTTGGGCATGTTTGTTCCTTGTGTTCTATCTGTGAGGTGTGTGAAAGCCCCCCCGCCCCAGTCCTTGCAAAGGGCCGTTCCTACGGCGCTTTCACCTTCAGACGAGCCACGCGCTCCCCCTTAGACCCCTTTTGGGGTTTTCTTGTTTTCTTTGATGCCTGTCGATTCTTCCGACAATTTGTGGTAAAAAGGGCAGGCATCAAAGAAGCCCGGAAAACAGCGAGAGAGGTCTAAAGGGAAAAAACGCGGCTCATCTGAAGTTTCTCCGGTCCTGTAACCGCCGCTTAAAAATCGGTTGTTCCTACGGGTGTGTGAGTGTTATCTTCATATGAGCTGGAAGTCAGACCTTTGTCCTCGGGTGTTTAGAAGTCTTTACCCTCAGCAGCTGGTGCACCCCTCTTTCGTTCTAAAGCGAAAACGACATCATCACATGGTATTATTGGAGAAACCTGAAGGATTTGCCACATTTAATTAAATGGAGTTTGCTTACCAAAGGAAAATTCATCTTTGATTCTGGTGGAAAAATATAATTTATGAATTATCTAAATCATTTTCTTCGGATTTTTTTTATCTGTGTTCTATGCCTGTTTGTTCTTTGGGAAGATTTTATTTCATAAAGCCTCAAAGTGTTACCTGTTTATTTTATATATTATCAGCTTTCAACGCTTGAGGTAACAGATTACTCTTAAGGAATGAGTTAATTTGCCAATAACGGTTAATGCTTTCAGTTATTAATTTTAAAATACATTTTTATCACTAATATGTCTATTTTAAGTGCTGAAATCTAATTTTATCATTAATATATCGTATCATCGCCTCAGTTTGATCAAAATTTTAGATTTTTTAAAATTCTATATTTTGTATTTTCGTTCTCTCCTCATTTTCCAAAGAATATGCTTACTGAAAAAGAAATCATCATTCATAAATTAATTTCTTCTGAAAGCGTACATTCTTTATTTTGTGTTACGAAAATTTAATAAAACGTTCTCGATATAGAAGTCATAGATTAATTTCTTCTGCAACCATAAATTTATTTTTTGTTACAAAATTTAATAAAACGTCTTCGATATAGAAGTCATATAGATTAATTTCATCTGAAACCCAACATTATTTATTTTATGCTACGAAAATTTTATGAAACATTCTCGATATAGAAGTTATAGGGATTAATTTCACCTGAAACCATATATTCTTTATTTTTTGTTACGAAAATGTATATGGAAATCATATCGAGGTTTTTACTTATCATAAAATAAGCAAATTCTGAAACAAAAAAAAAATGTGTTTAGCATTTAAAATCCAAAATCGCGATTTGTACTTTCCAATTTCGATTCAATTACATGAATAGATATTCTCAATTGAAAAAAAGATATATTCTTCAAATGTAGATTTTGAGGTCATTTGAATGTGAAAGTAAGAAAGGTTTCAAAATATTCAAAAACTGATTGTCATTTGATGATAAATCAAGAAAATTTTTGAAATGATGCAAAGTTTCACAATCCTATTTGATCAAGTTACGCGGCATTTTATCTGGAAAAATTTGATATTTTCTTGGAAGTCAATAAAATCTTTCTTCAGAAACATATGTCCAGTTATCGATCTTTTAAGAAACATATTATCAGCTTTCTGGGGAAAAAATCTCTTCAGAAACAGGGATTCTATTGTTTATGAATAAGAAAGATTCATTTTTAAAGGGATTTTTCTAAAACGTTAATGGCGGCTGTAAATTTGGCACTTCTTTTAAGTCTTTTTTCCCCTGAATTTCTTTGCTATTTTGAGAAAATTTTCAATTATAATTGTACTGTTTAATATTTCATGACAAAAAGTTTTATAACGAAGAATGCCTGTCATGCTTTCCAAAATTAACATTTTTTTAGCGTTTAAAATAACTGTCATTAATTTTTGGAATTACGAGAGAATGAAACAAAAAAATGTTTTATTAGCTTGTTAATTGGGTTTGGCGAAATATTTCAAGGAAGAACAAATTGAATATTAATTACTTGGTTAATTATCTGGTTAACAGGTTAAATACAGATGTTGATTGGAAAATGGGTGATAGATTTATCTCTTTTTCAAATTATTGAAAGAAAGATAAGTGGAATTGCAATTAACCTTTGGATTAAAGAGATATATCCTGTTAAATACAGATGTTGGTGGGAGAAAGAAAAAAGGTTTTCCCTCTTTCTGAAG
The DNA here is from genome assembly GCA_026543055.1 of Argiope trifasciata. Lineage (NCBI taxonomy): Eukaryota > Metazoa > Arthropoda > Arachnida > Araneae > Araneidae > Argiope > Argiope trifasciata. The sequence goes on from JAPMOQ010031113.1 coordinate 598,371, forward strand.
CTATTGGAATAAATATATCTGTTCTCTTTCAACTGTTCATGTTATTTCCTTGTCTTAGTTTTCGTCATTAATTTATCATGTAAACTAATGAAGAAAATTTACGTGAATCTTTGTAACACACTTTAATAGATTTGGCTATTGCATGATATATTATACAAGTGGAGTGATACTATCCACATAATGATTAAAGGAGAAATATACCGGATCGAAATTATTCTCTTTTACCCTCGAATGGGGGTAATTTGCTTTAAATAGAACAGAATAAATCGTAACAGGTGAAATGTGACGATCAAGCAAAACGAATTGAGAGAGCTTCTGCAGTATTCAGTGTTTTTTTTTTTCAATATAATTTCTGCTACTTTTGAAAACTCGAAAAAATACGACGATCAAGCACACATATCAAAACCTTTTTGCAGTATTCAGTGTGTTTTTTTAATTCAATTTTTGCTATTTTTGAAAACTCGGAAATGAAGCTCATCTCCTTGTGAATTAGTTCTGATGAATTTTACTAATGAATTAATCGATGACGTTACGGAAAAAAATTATGAGGATTTCTATTTTGAAATATATTGGATGGAAAATGTGTGAAAGTACAAGATTTTCATAAATGAACACTCTTACTTTGCAGGGCTATTAAAATAAAACAAAACAAAATGCAACCTTATTGCTCATCGCAAATTAATATCTCTTGAAAGTTTAAATTCAGCACATTTATAAGCCCCTCCAGGAATACGAAAGGTGCCGAGATGGTACAATAATTCATATGTAATACGAATTATCCCCCACTTTTTTCTGTGTGTCTGATTGTGAAGCTTTAAAACGCTACAAATATGCATGCATCGAGAGAATTGATTTTTTGAGGTGGGACGCTACATTAAATAGCAAGTGTTTGTTCCTGATTTTAACGAACTTAAGACACGCACATCTGCAGTTTTTCAAAGCACAATACTAGATATGCTGAAAAAATTGTAGGTTAAGTCTTCCTACTGCTCCGATATCTTTCGTATTTTTGGAAATGTTCACACTGAATACTTATAATTGCTCTGAACTTAAACTTCCAATAACAATTTTTGATTTTCTATGACAATAAGGCTGTATTTTACATTATACCCTGCAAATGTAGGATATTTAATTATGAACACCCCATATATCAGCAGGGTTTCTCAAATTATAATGCATCACTAAGGTTACATTACATCCTTTTTTGTGCTATTACTTCAAAGCAGAAGATTTAACTTAGTGTAAAATGGCGGCCATTTTAACATTTTGTTGATTATTATTATTTATATTTCTGAACATTTGTTGTTTTTTCTAATCTATGTCCCATTTATTAAATCTTCTTTTTGTTGGAGTTTCATCAGAACATACGTTAGTCACCACTCTAAATGAAAAGATTTCTTGAAAATTTCGACAATGCAAGTCGGATAAAAGATCCTTTTTTTATTCTGGACATTTTGCGAGGTAATATTTTAGTTCAAGACATATATTTGCATTCGGGATCGAAATATGATGAATGAATTAAAGAAAAAGAAGATTTATGCAAATTTTTGTTCTAAAGAATATATGAATAAAAACATATTCCAGACAAAACGATAAAATTATTAATGCCTTTCAACATATCATATTTTTGGGAATTGTAATTTTCAGCCATACTGTTGATTAAAAAATAAAAAAAAATATTTAAAGCACGATTTGTGACTTGAACTCCGACTTGCGTTTGAAATAAATATAGATAAAAATCCACTTAACGAAGATCTAAAGAAGCAAGTTTATTTGCCGTATTTATCATCATCAATAACTTTTCTTAATATTTATAACTACAATTGTTTCTATTCATAATATTATTTATTATTTACTACAGCATATCATATATTCACATTTTATCGTAATGTAAAAGTTTCTTTTACGATATTATTGAAGAATATAAGGTTTAAAGGTTTAAGAATTAAATCTCCATTTAGAATACATTGCTTTTAAGTCAGAAAATGAATTTATGATTATGTGCATATTTCTGATTCTTGTTTACGTTATGCAATATTTTAAAAAGTTTGAGAACCTCTATATTATAGGAAGAGGGGCCAATTGAAATTAAATGGCACGATTGCGACTTCGTCTTTAGGACCGACCGGCCTTCAATGTATCATGTGATAGCTTCAGGAAATAAAAAGTGATGATGACATTGAGAAAAGGCATTTTATTTCCTGAAAATTTCTTCTATCACCTTCCATTTCTATCAAAACATCCTCAAGCCTTTGGCAAAAGGGTTGTTCTAATTAACACCTAAGAAAGTTGTCTAATCATAATTTAATGTATCTATTTCGCAAAAAGACGTGCTTTGAAATACTTCTATAGGATTGAACGATCCTTTGTTCTAATGCTATCAACTGGATGGTCGTCACGGACAATAAAAGTAAAGATTATATTAAGGATTTTACAGAGAATTATTTTCAGACTGTCGACTTGACCGTATTCATCTGATTTCATGATCGTATTCCTCTGTATGTGTAATTTACCAAATATTAATGATCAGGCCATGCATTTGAATGATAAAAGCAAAGATAACGGCATATTATTAAAACGCATATGAGTTTTTAAGATATTTTGTTGCAAATAGACTGATTACACAGGCCTGCATGGGTCATGTTTTTTTTTTAACTTTTGATCATTGATTTCTATGCATTTTTTCAAGCTGAATCTGAATTAATTTTTTTCCATCACGTCAGGTTTCTTTTGCAAAATGCAGTTTTCAAAATTTGTAATGTTTTGCAAAACTTCGAAAATATGAAACATATTGGCAGATTTAAAACGATTTTTTTACTATAAAATGTATTTAATTTATGGCTTAAACTTTACAATATGATAGCCAAGCACATCAAGAGTCCATTGGGGAGCGGAGGGGGGCAAAAATTTAATGAAAACTACTACAAAATTACTATTACCAGCCTAAATGTAACAAATTAATTTTGGTACACGAAATTTTAAATTGATACACTTAATTTTTTTCTACTTAACTTTAAATTTTATTAAACTTAATTTTAACCAGTCTTAATGATGATGTATGTAAAAAAAGTCACCTTTCATTTGTGTCGTTGCCTCTTTTGACCAGTCATGCTGTGTTGGCGGCTTTTCCGTCCATGTGTCCTTGTTGGCTCATCGCGGTGCAAAATCCAGCAATAGTCTGCCATCATTGAAGTATTCCATCTTCCTTGATAACGATTTTCCATTTTTTGGATATCCTGATTGAATCTGTCACCCATCTCTTCATTCACAGCACCCAAACTCCCAGGAAAGTAATCCAAATGTGAATTTAGAAAATAAACCTTCAAACTCATGGAACAGCCTACATTTTGATACTTCAACAGCATGGTTTTAACTATCGATTTGAAATTCGGATCTTTCTTGTTGCCCAGAAATTTCATTGTTATGTCTTTAAAAGCAGACCAGGCTTCTTTTTCAATAATATTCATTTTCCAACAACTCCCCCTTAACCGCTATCTACATTCCGGCGTCATCCATTTGTTTTTCTGAGAAGTTCCTTATTAGTGTTAATGTTTATCAGTGTTAAATGAAATGAATATAAAATAACCTTTATGGAAAACGTAATGAAACGGAAATTTAGGCTAATTTTGTGCAGTTTTTAATAAAATTTTGCCGCCCTCCCTCCCCAACGAACTCTTGATATGCTTTGTTATGATATTGTTAAGTACAAGCCATAAATTTAATTAAATTAAATACATTTTATAATTAAAAAAACCGTTTTAAATTTATCAATATGTTTCATAATTTTGAAGTTTTGCAACATATTACAAATTCCGAAAATTGCGTTTTGCAAAAAAATTCTGACGTGATGGAAAAAACTAATGTCATATTCAGATCCAGTGGGGAAAAAATACTTAGGAATCAATAATCAAAAGTTAAAAAACATGACATAACCCTAAAAATGCAGGCCCGTGTTATTTACATCCGTATAAGAATTAAAATAACAACAACAGGGATATTGATTCACGTCCATTTGATTTTAATCCTTTAAATTAATTACTATTTTAATATAGATTAAAAAATTAAAAACTCTATAATTGGGAACACGAATCTGACATTTCATTTCAGTAAAAAGGGTTAAAGCTTATTTAAAAGGTGTTAATTCTTAGACAGCTATGTTTCCAATATTGTTCAATTTTGCCGCCAAAAGTACACTAAATTAGTTACAATAATATTCCCTAGTATCATACTAAATTCAATGTTGCCACATTCATACTCAGGGCCTGTCATCTGGGGGGTGCTATGCGCAAGGGCCCCGTGATTGAGGGGGGTCCCACCCTGATTAAGAATTAAAACAGTATTCTGAACAATAATAAGGTTACACATACTTAAAGTCAAAAAGCTTGTTTCCATTTACCTAGTTAAGCATTGACTGACGCCTTTATTAGGCAAAGAGTGCAGTAATATCTATAAAAAATGGGAAATGTTCATTTATGAATAAGGAAATTCTTTTCAGACATGTTAAGACTGAACGGTTTGCCCGGCTCCCAGAAGTAGAAACTGAGGCTGGGTTCAAATGGACCTGCAAATCATCAGTTATCTACTTTTGTCTGTATCTGATGTAATATTTTTTTACGATCCTTTACATTGCCAGTGACTAAATATAATAAATGCTGAACCCTATTTCAGCAAATTAAAATTAAACAAAGGAATATCTTCGGTCAAGCATATGGGTATACTGCTTAAAAGCTTTTGCTGCACTAAGTATCAAAAAAGAAATTGGAAAAATTGTAATTATCTGAGAGTAATTAAGAGCAAAAACAAAATCACGCATTATGAAATAAACATGGAAATTTTCGGGTTTTTTTTTTTTCTTTGCAAAATATTTAGGGTCCCAAATGTTTTCTTGCACCCTGGCCCCTTCATAGAGAAGTGCCAGCTTTGTTCATACGAGATACTATCTGCATTGAATATAAATCCATTTTTTATTTATGAGGTAAGTTAAGACATATTTTTTTCAGGTGGACGAGTTTTTATCTATTTTTAAGTGTCATTATTTCTGTCTTTATATATCACAGGGAAAAGTTTAATGAAGGCAATCAAATAAATGAAGAGACTTCAAAAAATGCGATGTAGAAATACTGCCAGTCGAAGCTGCACCAATGTAATAAGAGAACAGTTTCTGGTCTCCATCCTGGTTCTGAAGACCTTTGCCCCATAAACATACTACTCTCATTTTATAGGCCATAAAGGGGGGATGAAACCCCCTTTCCAAAGAACTGAAAAGCTAAAGTAAAAATAATGGTTGAAAAAGAAAAATCTTCCTTCTACCTCTAAGCCACGGGTTTTCTTTTGCCAAAGAACGCGATTTTTTCTTTGTTCACACGATGTGAAACAGGGTTGCCATGTTGGCTATTTCAAGGCCAAAATTTAGAATCTTGGCTTTTTTTTTTTCAAAGCGATTGGCCTTAAGAATTTTGTCCTTGCCTTCATTCTTTTACTTTATTTTCATTAACTGCTTTTATAATTTCTTTTAACACCCAGATCTACAACTTTTAAAAAAATTATCTTTCGATATTAAGTCCTTCAAATGACAGTCAAAGTCAAATATTGCAATTTTTCAATACAGCAGGATTTTTTTTCCATTTTGTGACAGACAAAATGTCACAAGCTTGTGCTAAGTATGTTTCTTGATATGCTATTTTATGGAAGGAGATGAATTCTTCAATGAATGGTTATTCATTATACTAATAGTTAGCCAATACTTGTTTTTTTTTCTTTTCTTTTTTTAAAAAAAGCGTATAATTTATGATTCCTCCCAAAACAATTGTGCCTTATTTTTGGTATTGAATTTAATACCTACCTCAGCAATTAGGTAATAAAAGTTTAATTTTGAATAATTTCTTACTGGAAACGATTAAATAAAGAATTTTAAATATTTTGTTTTCTTATTAATGGAATATATATATTTTTTTATTTATCAAAATGTGTAATAGTTTACTTTTTAGTCATTATAAACGAGTAAAAAAAATAATACATTTTTATTTATACGTGAATTGATATACTTTGTTGGTCATTTCATTTAACATAACCATGAACCGAATCTGCGGATAGTTTATGAAAAAGGTTTGGAAAATTTCTCTTCAACATCGATTTATTAATTTATTAATAGTCCTAGTTTTTTTTAAAAGACAGTGTTTTAAAAAAGCATAAAAAAGTCAGTTTCTTAAACAGGAATTCCATCAGTTAAAAAGAAAAATTCTGCTACATTTTTTGTCAGAAAAATGTTTTTGAATTATTTCTTATTAAAGTTGTCAATTTTGGGATACCAAACTATTTCAGATTAAAAAACTTTGATAAATTGATTTAAAACAATTAGTAGAATAGGCCGTGAAGAATTTTTTTTCGCTGGATCAGATATTAATTTTTTACAGCATTGAAAAATGACAAAAAATTCTCTCATATTGCTTTAGAGAATTTATTTGAAGCTCTGCTCCTAAAGTAAAAATGTTTCTTCTCATTTATTATCCATTTTTTTTTGTAAATATAAAATATGAGACTAAAAATTTACTTCAGGGTGTCATCTTCACATCGCCAATGGTGTCAAAATTGCCAAATCGCTGAATTGGCATATGTAAATCTTAAAAGTTTGTAAGCAATTCAGCAATAGAACAACTACTCCTTGAATGTTTCGTTACCACATTAGCGACAAACAACAGGGGCACATTAAAATGTATTTCAACCAATATAGATTGGACAGTAATTCTAAATTTCCTAATTTCATCTCAGGATGTCTCCAATTGATTTTGGAATTTTTGAAATAAATTCATTTAATGCCCATTTTTCTGCAAATTCAGTGATTTTCTGATTATTCCCTGAGGAACCTGCTTGTTCTGTCAGCAAAGTTTTGATTTCAGGTTTTGAAGTTGGGATTGAGTCCCTCTTCCAATAAAAAGCTGTGAATTCCACGAGTTTGCTACAAAATTAATCTGTCGATACCAATTCAGACATTGTCTTTATGATTCAGAATCACACTACTGGTTCCAAACAGATCTTTTCATCTTAGTTTTAAATCTAATGAAATTAGTTTTAAAATGAGATTGAATTTTCTTAGTTTTAAAATGGAGATATGAAATTCTTAGTTTTAAAATGTTATTGAATTTTCTTAGCTTTAAAATGGAAATCTAATGTTCTTAGTTTTAAAATAAGATTGAATTTTCTTAGTTTTAAAATAGAGATCCAATGTTCTTAGTTTTAAAATGTGATTGATTTTTTTTAAGAATTAAAACGGAGATCTAGTGTTGTTAGCTTTAAATCGGAGATTTAATGTGCTTAACTCTCTTAACATTCCACATTATACGATTCTTAATAATTATGCTAATCGCAATTAATACAAAAGATTTTATTTCAGACATTTCTAACAGACTTTCAAAATATCTGTTTTAAGTATTTTATGATATATAGCTTTATGACACCTTAAAGTGCTTTACGGCTCTTCGTCCTTTCTCTTTGCCTGACATAAATTTATTTTTTGCTGCTTCTGAGTTAGTGTGAGGTTTTACTTCCTTTTCACTTTCAAAAAGGTCCACTCGCTATTCACTTAAAATGTTTATGTTCAGATCCGCTCACAAAAATAGGTACTGGATCTGTAAAAATGGTTGTTCTAGCTTCTTTTCTTTCGAGATGAGAAAAAAAAGGAAGTTATTTTTCGAGCATTGGGAAAACTGTCATTTCCAGTGAAAAGAACTATTTTCAGAAGTTTCTGTTCTGACTCGAATAAACTCTAAGTACGTCTTTCTTATTGTAAATCTATTGAACGCACCTTTTCCCAAAAGTCTCAATTTATCAAAATCTGAAAAGCTTTTGGAAACGAAAATGCATGAAATTGCATTTGATTACCTTATTTCTTTTTTAAATTTTGAAATCAGAGAATCAATGTCTTTTTGGGTTTAAATTTTACTGTCGGTATAAATAATACCTCCTGATGATTTTAAACATTAAAGAGGCCATACAAATTAATATCTATCTGAATTAACTTTAAATTCATAATTTAGATCTTTTTAATAGCTTAAAATACAGTATATTGCTTTGAAAAATAATTTTTTTGTCATCAAGCAACTAAAATGAAGAATATGAACGCTATTAGAAGTCCGAAATATTAGCTTGTATAGTTTTATATGCAAATTTTGGTATTTTTGTTACTTTTTATAGGCCCATTGGATAAAGTAAAATTAAAAATTCAATGTTTTTTAAAAATATTTTTTCTTTGCAAAATGTGAAGAAAAGTAGGCAAAAATACAATTTTTGCACTTCAAACTACCACCTAATTCAGCCCCCTCCTTTATAAAAAGATAATTTACTTTTTCATGGATTTGATTCACAATTTGATACAATTCCTCAGTTTTGTTACAAAGGGAACACTTGAAGTTTCATTCAATTAGATGGTTGTAATTCTGATTAATTGTACTAACGTCTACAAAGGCAGACACACAGTTTACTTCTATTTTGAAGAATTTAATGTAAAATAGAATTCAATCAAAACTACAGAGCGAAAATTGGGTATGCATAAGAAATTCAACTAATCTGGCTCATTCTGTTATTCATTTATTGCTTCAAATGCAAACACATAAAAAATAAAAGCTAATTAACGCAGTTTCAAAATTGTTTTCTTCGTTCTGAAGAACTACAACGTGAAATTTCACCATCGAGAAACATTTTTTTTACAAAAATTATAATACTTTATTTCTGCATAAAAGTAAATAAAAATTATGGTGTGTAAAAATTAAACATTCATTAAGGAACTCATTAAGTTAGATTCACTGAAAATTAACTTAGATTAATTAACTTAGATTGATATGAAATTCTCTGGCCTAAATTTCTGCAACACACGAGACACAGATTTAGAAGTCTTCAAAGAACTACAGACGCAATAAATACGACTAAGAAACCCTATAAAAAACAGAGCATCGTACACTGAAAATTTTCTCTTTCTTTGAACTCCAAAATTGAGAAAATCTGCTTTATCCTTTTTACTTTTGAGTATCAAACCATACTCAAGTGGGCAATTGCCGTTGACTAATTCACATCCGCTGAGTTTCCCACCCTTTTTTCCCAAGTCTGTGCTTTTTTAACTCCATTGTCTGCAAAAAACAGTCAATATGCTGGTCTTCCTTACAATTTATGCGTGATTTTGTGAATTACGTCTTAAAGTGATATGGATTTTATTTGGTTTAGAAATTGATTTGAATCGATGGTAACAGAAGATGACAGTACACAAAGTCCTTGTTGAGGCTGGGGTTTTTATCTTTAATGTATTGTGCACACTTTAAAATTATGCTCCATGAAGCTATGGAAAAAATATGCGTTAAATATTACAAATGAACAAAATATTTATAATTTAATTTAAGTTATAAATAATTAGTAGCTCCATTTTATTAATTTTCGATTAATACGAGCCGAATTTAGGGCTAAATATTGAGTACAAGATTCTTTTATATTGATAATAAAGAAATTTGAAATATAAAAGAAATTAAAATGCCTAAGACAATAAAAAATCAATTTTAAAAAGTATCGAATGTACTAAAGAACAGAATTTATTTTTTCACTAAAGCTTTGAAAATCTGAAAAAGAGATTGTTAAGCTTAATGTGCTGTAAACGAGACATAAGGGGTTAAGCCACAATGAATATGGATAGGAAGAAAATTCTTAAAATATCATTACACACTAATGATATTATTAATACGATATATATATATATATATATATATATATATATATATGAAGTAAATTTTTTTTATTTGCGATTGATTTAATTAGTGTATTTATGGGTTACAAATTTTGTTCTTAGACTGATAAAAAAATTCTTCTTTATCTTATTTATAAGATTATGCACTCAAAGAGATGATATCACTATCCCAGAAATACAAATTTATGAAGAAGAAAAAATTAGGAGTGACCTTATCCAGAAGACTGTCAATGGTTGCTTTTTTTTCGCTTTCAAATTATATTTCTTTCTGCTTCGGAAAACAAATATGTTAGAGTTTTGATCATTTTGATGCTGCTAGATCTATGTAGAGCAAAACTGCATTCGAACGGACAAAGTTAAGTTTTGAAATCTGAAGTGTTACTAAATTCCTACATAAATGTTGAAAGCTAATGCCCTTATTTCGAAATCATATCGCAAAAAGTCTATTCAATAAAATGAATAGAAAATACATCAATGACTTAATATCGATGTTAGAGCTCGATGCTCCGTCTCTAAAATTGATTTAAATTTAGGTTGAATGACAGTCGTCATGACATCCATTTGACGGTATCTATGGCCATGATGGTCCACAGTACAAACATTTTTGTAGACGATATGTTCCTTCATCGGCATATGGTTTCATACTATTATTATTTTATCATTCTGGATTTCAGAAAATAATTAGTGGTCTGTTTCTAAAAACCAGGCTTTGGAACATCACTATAGTCAATCTGAGGGCTGATTCATTATATACATGGAACTGATGTATATTAAATTTATTGAGATTGAGAATCCACAAATTGGTGCAGTATAAATATTGGGAAAAGAAATAGGAATATGTATGCCCCTTATTTTTTTCTCAAACCTGCTCGAATATTTTCTTGATGTAACTTCAAAATAATTGTAACCATCATCTCCTTAATATCTACGAATGACTTCAAACTGGACGCTTATTAAATTATTAAATTAATGTCATCAGGAGGAATGGTGTTTCAGGTTTTAAATTTCTCTTCTGGTAATGACGCTGAAAGGATACCATGAGATTTGTATTTCCGTGTAATCAGTGGGTCTTTTTAAACTAGTACAATTTATTTATTTCCACAATTTGTCATAATTTCTGAAATTTCTTACTTTCAATACTTACAGCTAGGAAAGGGTTGGGGATACAAAATCAGCTTATGATGATAGCAGATGATCATTTTACTCGTGGTGGATGGTACTCTTACAGCTCCAGTGCTCTTCGTTTCAACTTAATTTGCTCTATAATTGTGACTATATATCTTTCATACAACACATAAAAGTTATCTTCTGTTTATGATGCTGAAAGGATACTATGAGATTTGTATTTCCGTGTAATCAATGGGTCTTTTTAGACTAGTATAGTTTATTTATTTTCAATATCTGTCATAATTTCTGAAATTTCTTACTTTCAATATTTACAGCTAGGAAAGAGTAGAGGAGATCAAATCAATTTAAGATGATAGTGGATGATCATTTTACTCGTGGTAGATGGTACTCTCACAGCTCCAGTGTTCTTCGTTTCAACTTAATTTGCTCTATAATTGTGACTATATCTTCTATACAGCTCACGAAGGTTATTTTAAATTTTCTTTCTTTTTCTAGGATATGGGTATTTATGAAACTCCACATTCACTCATTCGCTGGCTGGGAAAGAAAAATACTTGCTGGTTTCAGTAGAATCGTGCATGGAAACATGGAAAGCGATGGAGAAACTGCACCAGTAATCAAGAAGATGGCAAAATCCATCGAGAAGATCAATGCTTCTTAAAATGCTCAAGGATAAACAGTGCCAATAAAATATTATAATGAATATATAAAGCTTTGTAATATTCTTTTTTATTTTGTTGGAAAATTATTTCTTTTTTATGGACATATATTCCTCACATAATAAATTTCACATACAATCATTTTTACTTTCGGCTTATACTATTGTAATGAAACTCTATGGATTAACCTCGAATTTTGATTGTTTATATTTGAATGCAAAAACATATGCCAAATTTTAGCTAAGTGTCCTGAATTATCCCAAATTCAATTTAAAAACAAGTCACTATCATTAAAAGTTGATAATGACTAGATAAAAATTTTTTTAAGTGTTAATGAAGAAATTCATTTAAAATTCGCAGCTTTTACTTTATTTTTGTAAAGAAGTTCCATATAAATAAAAAAAGTCTTGAGTTTCGACTCCTTATTCCGAATTCAAAAATATGAATTAAATACCTTAGACTGAAATTAATTTAAAATGCATAGTTAGAAAAATTCTTTAAAATTTCCAGGTTTTACTTTATTTTTGCAAAGATGTTCCGTTTTGATTGAGACATTTTTCATTTTCTACTCCTGATGCCGCATTGAAAAATATCTTGGATTTGAATTAAATGTCCTAATATGATCTTTTTTACCCTTATATATTATAAATTACCAATATATAATATATAATTATATATTTCCCTTACTTAATATATATAACCCAATAAAAATTAATTAAATTTTATTTTTTTAATATCAGCGCTTTAAGCATTCCTCTTCTCGATTTAACAATGAATGTATTCGTCCTATTTTGGCCAATATGCATCAATCAGCTTGAAGTGCAAAACAAAATGTTATTTATTTACTTTTTTTTTATCTTGTTTTTAAGGCAATTCTTTACAAACTTCAGTATTTCCCTGTTTCTATAAATTTTACTATAATTTGATGTTATTTACTGTGCATGTACAGTAAATAAATGCAATCCATCATGTACTTTGGGTTGTGTATAGGGACTGAAATATCGGACCAAAAGTTCAATACCGGTATTCTGTATTTTCTAGATCTTAATGCTGGTAGTAGAAATTTTATAAAAGGAAAGAAAACGCAGGTGTTTCTTTTTGTTAACAGTTTTATTAAAGAGTGCAAATATCTCAAAACTATTTTCTAACAGTATATAAAGAATTCTAAAAGAGTAAAGGGGCATCTTATTTATTTAAATCAGAAAAAAAAGTGCAAATTTCAGTCTGTGATACTATTACAAATTTTTTGAAATGTGATCTCAAAAAACATAATGCATCAATTATACTGTCCTTAAACCTGAAACGTAATTTTGTGCAAAAATTACCAGTTGCCGAAAACGCTCTTTCTGCAACTATCCTAGTTAGTGGTACTATTAGCAATGCACGATATACTTTTTCCAAGTATTTACCTCTAAATCCCTCATCTTCAAAGAAATAGTCGTATGGTTTGGGATATAGCTGACTTCTGTTATGTATTTTGGTTTGTTGAATTTTTTTTTATTATTTATTACTAATTCTAATTTTTGTCCAAGAGACAATTCCTTTTCACTATCGACATTAATATCATCCTAATCTTCGATAACTGTACCGAATTCTTCTGAAAGTGGATAGGTTTGTGGGTAAAACTTTTAAGAAAATTTACTATAAGCTTGATCAGATTTGAATTGGTTAGTCTCTTTTCCTCTATTTTATTTTCATTTTTAAAATCATTATAATTATGTGAATACCGTACCACATTTTCTATTTCAGTATGCCTTTTTTCTGTGATAATTTTGAACGTAATATAAATTCTTCAGACAGTGATGTGTGCTGTTCTTTCAGTGACTGCAATAGCAAATTTATTGTTGTATTAATGGTTTATAAATTAGAATCACTCAGACATAATGCCTCAACATCCAGTTTTATTGGAAGTAGAGAAGATACAGCTCCGGATTATTAAGTCGAATTCCCTATCTGAAAAATTAATTTTCAGATTTAATTCGATTATTGCTGTATGGATTGGATTTCACAGTTTCAGAAATCGTTTCATCATTAGGAATAAACTGTTTAAATATTAGATTTTAGAATCTAATATTAAAATATATTCTGTTTTATTTTAAGTTTGTATACATTTTTGTAATGTGGTATTTTTTGCAGGGGAGCATTTGAATACCTTAACAATTTTTCGAATTTAATAAATTATAGGAAAGCAATTCCTGATGGGTTAATTTCACTTATTAGGAATACTTAAAAACAAAAACATATGATATTTTGTTATATTGACTATCCCTAAATATATAGGGGAGACGGTATTAAAAAACGGTATTTAAACTTGTATGCCGGTATTACAAAATTGTACATATGGTTCAAAATACCGGTATTCGGTATCCCGCTTTACAGGTATCGCAATTGTATAAATTTCACATAAATCTTTCTTTTGCCGACATCACGGAGGAAGTCTTGTCACTTTATATTTTGTATGCTGAAATATGCAGTCGCTTTTCTTATTTCTTTTCCAACAATAATCCTGAGATGGACCTTAAAACTCTCTTCTTGAAATTGAAATACTGGAAGCTCATTATATGAAAAAATTTTGTATAATTTTCATTAACACTAGTCACCTGTAGAAATTCGTCCACCGTATTAATAATATTCATTTGGTTAAACTAATCAATTTTGATGAATTACATCTTATAACAACGAAATAAAGTTTTACTATAAATTATGCTAGAGCAATAAACACAAAAAGTTTCTTTTGATTAGTTATGTTTGTGGGGAATAAAATTTATTAGTTATGCTTGTGGAGAGGAAAATGCGAAAATCGATCCAATTGGTGAAATTAAGCCCCTGTCAAAACTTCACTTTGAAATTTATTTCAAAAATAGAAGGCGAAGACAGATGATTTTTCTAATAGTCATGAGCTTTCATATGAAATATAAAATTTCGAAATTGGCACTGAAATAATAACAAAAGGATTTTGTCAAGGATTTTTTCTCTATAAGAAACTTATAGTTAACTAAGCTTTTCAAGACTTATCTAAAGACTGAAAACTACCAAGGCATTGCTGACTATTGATAGCATATTCAGTGACCATGAGTTATTTTTATTTATTTATTCATTATTTTTTACAAATCAAAAGTTTGAGGAATTTATCTTTTTGCCAACTGTTTTAAGTATGTATATTTTCTGATTTAAAGAAGTTATTTACTTGGATTAACAGCCATTTTAATTCTATATGATATCTTTGATGGGCATGAGAATTTCGGTCAGTAAACATATGATGAAAATGGTATCTTGGTCGTTACTGCAACGTTCAAGTATCCATCTTACAACAACTTAATCAAATCAATATGCGCGACGTAATTTTTGGTAGAATAAGGACTAGAACATTTGTTTATTATAATTTCGGAAGCAGGGATCCTTTTACTACTTCTATGCAACCCCACATCCTCATGAACTTTTAAAATAAGCTAATTTTGTTGCTAAACTTCCACGAGTGAGCAAGAGAGACCTTCGTTAAGGATTAAGATTCAGAGGGAAACTTTTAATTTTTCGGTGTCAAAAAATATTTTTTTTCGTACCTACACGTCTCAAAATGCGAACGGAAAAGTTGTTATAACATGGGCTAATACTTCTTTGTTTGATAGATGATTATTTAAAGCTGAATGTCTTTTTCACTCACTCAAGCATAGTTAGGTGAAAGTTATTATGTTTCATGGGTAATCCCATATAAGAAAAGAACACTCTTTCAAATTCAACAATGCATTTGCGTCATCTATTGTCTTGTATTTCATTTCGGTATTATACTATGCATATTAAGGAATAAAACTACTTAGGAACGAAATGATATGTACTGATTATTGGCTTAGAGGAATTAGGATATCTTATCCTTAAATTATTGACTTAGTGAAATTAGAGAGAGAAACAAACGGTCTTTCTCTGAAAAATAAACAAAAAATTTCTAACTTCCTTATCAATAAAAAATTATTTAAGGTCTGATGGACAATGTTTAATCATATTTCTATTTGCATATTGGTTAATAAGCAATGATTTTTTTTCCCAAAATCTCAATTAATATAACTGATCACGTTTATAAGAAGTCTAAATATTTTAATGACCAAACTGCTGGCCGAGATACTATTCAATCCTATTAGTAAACTAAATGAATGCATTTTCCAAATTTACATAATAATTTAGTAAACTAGTTTAGCCCTTAATAAAGTTTGATTACTATCTGATTATAGCACATTTATATAACATTTGTTCCATCTATAATACATTTTTATAGTACATTTTTTAAAAGCGTTTTGTTTTCAGAAGACACCTCGAATATTGTTAAGTTTTTTTGTTATGGATTGGAAGCCTTTACAATCTGTATATGAGTAAAAATATCTTCGAATGTATCTGCCAATGAAATAGACCACCAGAATCATGAACTAAGGACGTCCTCCACAGCAAAGAAAAGAAATATTCTTTTTATATTAGAGGTTTTATTTTTTTTTAATGAAAGATGAAACTTCGCTAATGACGTTCATATTTTTACTTTCAAATCGGAGAATTTTGTGTCTGATTAAAAATATTTATTGTTAAAGAAGATTCATTTAATTAAAATTAAATTATAAATAAGTTATAATTAAATAAAAGTTAATTAAATCTATTACAACTCAGTTTCCTGGTGTGTACTATTGCGCACACGTTTAGATATAAAGCGTCTAGGTAAAATTAAAAATTACCAGAAATTTCAACCAAAAAGAGCAGCATATTAGGAAATAATTTAAAAAAAATACCAACGGATACACATCGCGTTGCTGCCTCAGAAGAAATAATCTAGGAAATATCGTTGGAATTTGAAATAGTTATCTTATTTGACGTTCCCGCTTTGAAGCAACACTAGAGATGTTTGAGGATGGGCCTCGTAATTTTGAACCACGGTCAGATGATGAAGATGTCTGTTCTCTCTGTCCAAACTTCCACACCACACCAACAGGAGGACTTGCCCCCGACTGATTTAACATACACTAGACCTGCTTAAACAGCAGTTTTTCGGTGGAATCGAACCTCGAACGGAAACCCTCCGGCTCTGAAGCCGCGACCTTACCACCATGCCACCACCTCCATACTTAAAGGGAAAGCATAAATAGTATTCATTCTATTTTTATTATTCTATTCTACAAACAAATATTCATTTTTATATATTAGATTTCTGTATTCTTTTAGAATTGTAAGGCTTGGTGTTCTTTCAGAATGGTAATGAAAGAATTTTTTTTTTTTGTACTTCTTGACTTCTTTAATATTCGTACAGAATTCTAAAGTTTAATTTTAGAAAATGAAATTAAAATATTTTCTTTTAAAATTGATTAAACATATAAAATATATTTATACAATGAAATCTTTAATATAGTACAAAAGATGATTTTTTGAAAACTAAAATGGTGCAAAATTATTCGTATTATAATATTTTTGAAAGTTACTGCAAAAAAAGCTAAAACTTAAAAAACAAAAAAAAGCGAAAACTTAAAAACTTTTATTAGAGAGTGTGATTTCTCGCACACTCTCAAATAAAAGTTTTTAATAAAGGAGAAGGGGTATTATTATATATTTGTCTGGCACCTTTAAATTTCTAAGTATGATCCTTTGCATGTCATATTATGATAGAAAATTGCGATAATAAAATGAAAGCAAGACTCATTTGGAATTTCTGTTAGCTTTAAATAAACTTTTAACTTTCTCTTTTATGAATTTATTACTTAATATCCTTTAGTTTCAGAAGGCATAATGCCCCAAAATTCATTAAACTATGGATTTTTTTGTTGATTTTTATAATAGCTTGAATCATTCTAACTATTTAAAAAAATCTTGATCGGTATCAAAATTTTTAATTAAATTATTTTAAAATCTTTGATGCTTGGCAGGAGGGTAAAGGATGTAGAGCACCGAGATTTCAGATTGTCGATGGTATTCTAGAAAGGACTCTTCTAGAAAAGTAAATATTGAACATCGATATATAATGAGTACTAAAATTTTTGAGGTATTTTTTTCAATTTATGGATACGATTCTTTAATTTTGACATACTTTAATCATGAAACGTTCTTTATAAAGATGAAAATGTCAAGTAAAGGAATTTTCCGCTTTTTGCACGTGTACAGTTTAAGGATTTAAAAAAAATGAAAATAAAAGTGGAATATTTTACATGTATTATGTATTAATGTGATGTTAATAGCAGATTGACGCCAAATTAGCTTCAAGGTAAATATTTATTTTTTTTATAACTGTTCTGTGGAAAATTGATAAAATATTAATTTTTTTGTTATAAAAGTATAATATTTTATTACTCTAAATTCTTGCCATTTTTTTTGGTAAACAATTTAAAAAATAAGTCAATCAAGATTTTGTAGAAGTTGCAAAGATGCATTTGATACCTAACTTTTGGAGGGCTGAAAATATTAAATTGATATTACTCCATTTAATTTTTGTTCATATTTTATTTTTCAAAATTTTGAAATTCGCTTAAAATTTGAAGAAGGGCTGTGAAATTACCTAAGAATGATCTGAAGTACGTGCTTTATGGGCATTATATATTAAACTAGCTGTAAAATTTGTAAATTCACTGTGATTGTGCATCAAAAATTTCGTAGTCAAAAGTAATGCGTTTTCAACAAATTTTTTTGTGTCTAACAACAACAAAATTTTAAAAATAAAATATAAGCAACAGACAGGAACTCGCATTCAATTATGTATTTATATTATAAGATATTTGTAAGAAAATTTCAAATATATAATATTAAAAAAAACATTATTATTATATCTAAAAATGAAATAAAAAAAGGGATATTAGAAATATTTTTCAATAAACCCAAAACTTCTTGTGAGATAATTATAAATTGTTAGTTTATATAAACTACAATTAAAATCTAATTCCTAATATTAAATTATTATTCCAAATGAAAATAAGGGAAAATACTTTTAAAATACATTCGAAACAAATAGTTTCGAATGTATAATGCATTGGAAACAAATTGTTTCGAATGTATTATGTAACCCTAAAAGGGCATAAATATAAGTTTCATTATATATTTTTTATTTCCATCCAATTATGCTTGTTTTCTGTTTAATCTACACAAAATGTCAAAGCTAAGAGTTCTTTTCTAAAATAAATGTAACAACTATGGACACAGCATTTTCTAAGAAGGGAAAGGATGATCTCTTCAGTTTCTAAGAATGATCTTTTTATCTTTTGAGTGAAGTTGATTATATATTTCCCGAGTTCAATATACATTGACTCTTTACGCTGGCTAAAAAATATTGTTAAAACGGTTTTTAGCTTATGCGAGCATGCCAGATATTTCAATTATCAAAATATAAAAAGAGACAATCTGTCAAAAATACAATAAACACGGAACATTTTTATGGTTTCTTTTTCTTTTTTTTTCTTTCGGCATTACCTTTATTTTGTATTTGGATTACATTACTGCTGAAACCCGCATTTCATAGGCTTTGGAAACAAATTTTATCATTTTAAACGTTGATTTATTTTCTTTTTTGTAATAATTCTGCAATAATTTTTATATCTCAAGAACTTTTTGTATAAATGTATTAATTTTACTATTTATTAATCAAAATTTAATTCTCATCGTTTATGTTTGGCAGGAACCATTACTTTAGGAAGCTTGATTTTTTTTGTTCCAAGTATACACCACATCTAATTTCCTTCTGTTAGGGGATTAACATTTATTTAAAATTGATTTTGGTAATTAATTTTGATTTGAGCGCTCATGAAAGTGGATAAAAGAGATCTTATTGTAAGAAAACTCAATATTTACCATTCTTGAATTTGAATAATTTTTTATGTAATAATTCTGCAATAAATTATTAATATCACTCCCTTTTTGTATAAATTTTCTCATTTTACTATTTATTTCTCAGTGTTTATTTTAGACCGAAATAATGATCTGAAGTACCTAAGAATGATCTGAAGTACGTGCTTCATGGACATTATATATTAAACTAGCTGAAGAATATGTAAATCCACTTTGATTTTGTTTCAAAAATTTGGCAGTCAAAAGTAATGCGTTTTCGACAAATTTTTTTGTGTCTAACAACAACAAAATTTTAAAAATAAAATATAAGCAACAGACAGGAACTCGCATTCAATTATGTATTTATATTATAAGATATTTGTAAGAAAATTTCAAAAATATAATATTAAAAAAACATTATTATTATATCTAAAAATGAAATTAAAAAAAAGGGATATTAGAAATATTTTTCAATAAACCCAAAACTTCTTACGAGATAATTATAGATTGTTAGTTTATATAAACTTCAATTAAAATCTAATTCCAAATATTAAATTATTATTCCAAATGAAAATAAGGGAAAATACATTCATAATACATTCGAAAAAAATACTTTCGAATGTATTATGTGCCCCTAAAAGTGTATAAAACTAAGTTTCATTTTTTTTCCATTCAATTATGCTTGTTTTCTGTTTAATCTACACAAAATGTCAAAGCTAAGTCTTTTGAGTGAAGTTGATTATATATTTCCCAAGTTCAATATACACAGACTCTTTACGCTTGCTAAAAAATATTGTTAAAACGGTATTTAGCTTATGCGAGCATGCCAAATATTTCCATTATCAATATATAAAAAGAGACAATCTGTTAAAAATACATTTAACACGGAACATTTTTATGGTTTCTTTTTCTTTTTTTCTTTCGTCATTATCTTTATTTTTTATTTGGCATTACAATACTTCTGAAGCCCGTATTTCATAGTTTTGGAAACAAATGCTATCATTCTAAACGTTGATTTATTTTTTTTTGTAATAATTCCACAATATTTTTTATATCTCAAGAACTTTTTGTGTAAATGTATTAATATTACTATTTATTAATCAAAACTTAATTCTCAGCTTTTATGTTTGGCAGGAACCATTACCTTAGGAAGTTTGATTTTTTTTGTTCCCAGCATATTCCACATCTAATTTCCTTCTGTTAGTGGATTACCATCTATTTAAAATTTGTTTTGGTAATTAGTTTTGATTTAAGTGCTCATGAACTTGGATAAAGGAAATTCCATTGTAAGGAAACTTAATATTTACCATTTTTGAATTCGAATAATTTTTTATGCAATAATTCTACAATAAA
>JAPMOQ010031113.1:619020-658906 GCA_026543055.1 Argiope trifasciata
ATTTACAATTCTTGAAATCGATTAATTCTTATGTAATGATTCTACAATAAATTTTTAATATCTCAAGAACTTTTTATATAAATTTACACATTTTACTATTTATTTCTTCTTATTCACATTTTACTATTTTTTTTACTATGTATTTTCATTTTACTATTTACTTTCTATTTTACTATTTATATTTGGCAGAAATCATTACTTTAAGAAGCTCAATTTCTTTTGTCACACACCTGTGACCTGTCTATTTTCCTTCTGTTAATGTATAACCATTTATTTCAAATCTATTTCGGTATTTAGTTTTGATTCGAGTGTTCATGAATATGAATAGAGGAGATTGTATTCTAAGGAAACTTAATGTCACTATATATTATTATCTAAAAGAGAACTACAAAAAATTATATTTTTATTTCCTGAGCACCTTGTCAATGTGCCTGATATTTGTATTGCAAATTTTTAATGATTATATTTTTATTAGAAATAATTCTGTCAGTACATTTGCGATAATGATACAGGAGATATTATTAATCTGGACGAGCACATCAAATTGTGATATATATTTACCATAATTTAATATCTGTACATGTATGCATATTATTTTGAGAACTCTAATCTAGTTCTATAGAGCTTATTGTATTATAACAAAAAGGCGCATTGTTATCGTTTGATTTAAAGTGATTTAAAAAAAAACTGACTTTATCTTGAAAGCAAGACTCGAGTTACCTAGAGGAAAGAGTTAGCAAATGACACTATGTGACAAGCGTTAACGAATGACAGTCGAACCTAAGTGATTTCGCCATCTAGATTCTGTAATGGGTGTTCTACTTTCTTACTGTACAATTATCGATGGCGGGCCCAATCCAAGGTTTCAGAAAAATATATGGAGTGACCCAAATATATAAGTGACTTCCTTGTGAATTGATATCGGATATTGGAGATGTCATTTATTTTTAATGATTTTTGGTGTAAAAAGCATTACTTTAAATTCAATGCGACACCAGGATGCTCCAATTTTCTTTGATATTTATTACACCATCTATTATTTCTTAATTTCTGTTTTTCAGTAGCTCAATTAGAACAAAAAATGGTAGAAATGCAATACTCAAGCAGTTGCGGCGGGTAATTTAATCAGTTAGTACTCGAATTCATATGCAGCTGCTGAAAAGTGCTCAGCTCAATTTCGCTTTTAAATTTAAAAAAAAAATCCTTAAACTGGACTTTAATATGTTTACAGATCATTGTTATTAATGGGCATTCAAATGATGAATGTTCAGTTTCATGTAACACATATTGTGCTGGTTAAATTAGCATGAAGATTCTTAATATAACGTATATCTCATTTTTTTGTATTTGGTGCCTTATCAATCCACAATCTCTATGAATAATAAGGTAGAGTATGCGTATTTGTATTGGCGCTCTACAGGTCAGAACATTTAACTACTAAATTACTTACTGATATTTAAGTACTAAATTTGGAGAAATATTTTGTAAGGGTAAAAGTTGTACTTCTTATCTAAATTTTTAATTCTAATTAAAAATTATAGCAGATTTATGCATTTTTCAGCGATAGTTTCCTAAACTATTATTGCTGAAAAAGGATTTTTTTTCAGCATTTAAAAAATAAAAAAACATTCTCTTTATAATCAATTTAGTTTTCATGTGATTCTTTCATGGAATTTTGCAATTTATAAAATAAATGTTTCTAAAATAATTTTTATTTTTGTAACAAAATTTAAACTTTTTGATTTTCTTATCAGATATTTCATTGCGTAATATTTTTTTTATAGTTGAAAATTTTAAAAAAAGTGATTGTGTTTATTTTTTGAGTAATTTACATGACGTATAAGAAGTTGAAGCTCCAGTTGATGGAAAAATCCCGTTAAATTAGAAGATAGATTACATGGACTGTAGCTTTTTAATGGTATTATTATATAAAGGAACTTAAATTTATTAGGAATGTTCATGTACAAAATTAATTGAAGAAGTGTGAGGTAGAAAATGATATGGTCTTAATACCTTTCACAATGTGATGCTTAAAAATGTTCAAAAAATTATGACTACTAATTCATGTATAAGAGACTTAATTTAAACCAAGCATAACCAATATCCTCGCTAGTAACCATTGTGACCAATATCAAAGCGATTGTATTTTGAAATGGAAATTTGAATCCGAAATGCTTATCTACGAGCAAAATGTCTCCTTTTTAATGATGTGTAAATAAAGAGGCCTTAATTGAAAAAGACGATGATGAATGGAAGCAAAGGAGGAAAACGACAAACAGACCAAGTTTTTTAGAAGGGGCTGGTCTTTATTAAAGTTTACTGAGAGGTGATCATATGTAAGCATTTTTGTGTCCACAATATATGTTAATAACTTTAGTGCCATTCTTGAAAGTGGAAAGACGTTTGAAATTATTTGTCATCATTCTCGTAGCTTTCATTTATCTAATATTGATCTCGTTTCTCATAAATATACACTTACACTCGTGTGTTTCAATTTCTAATACTAATAAAAGATGTATATGCTTTTTGTGCTCTTCACACCAGTATCAAACGTTTAACTGGCATTTTGGACATTTATACCATTGAAGGTTTCTAAAACTTTGCATCTCAGTGCGATTTTGTGTAATCATTAATTAATATTTCGTTAATTCATGAAAGTATATTGGCTTTCATAAATTAAAATTTAAGATATTTTGGTTTTTTATTAATTAAAAATTAAGAGATCGTTTACACGCATGTGTTTCAATTTCTAATGCTAATAAAAGCTGTGTATGCTTTTTGTACTCTACACACCAGTGTTAGACGTTTAACTGGCGAGTTTTGGAAATTTTTACCTTTAAAAATCTCCAAAACTGTGTATCTTAGTGCGATTTTGTGTAATAATCTAAACAAAACTTTGCCACTTTCTCTCCGTTAAATTCCAAAAACATTATCTCATTAATATTAATTTTTACGCTTTTTTCAAGTACAAAAAATTAGCTTTTTAATAATCCCGATTCAATTGGTGGGTAGATCTTTTCCAAAAATTTAGGACTAGTAAAAATTATTTTTCTATGAGTTTTCAAAATTAAATTTCAATTTAAGCAGTTTTCATTGCTTCATCAACAGTTTAAGTGTGCAATATTTTTATAATTGAAAGAGAAAAAAAAATTCCATTCATTATTTGAGGAATTTATGCAAAAAATAAGATAGAATATAGTTATAGTATGAGTAATATGACTGCATTTAACTGAAGTCATGAATCTGTGTAGCCATCAACCGTAACTCAATTGGAAAGATTCATTTATGCAATAATTCATAATTTAAAACGTTCGGCTCTAATGTCAATCACAATCTGACGTTTGAAAAAAACTTTGAGAGCCCCTCAGAGATTAGAAAAAACAATTTGTAGAGCACTTTAAATGTAAATATGTAGAAACATTAAAAATATAAAATAAAGTCTTTGCATTTTATGAGATAAAAACTTCAAAAACATTCATATCAAAACTAATCTTTAACCATAAATTAAAAGAAATAATAATCAGAAAGATGCTAACTAAAAACAGCAAAAAAAAGCCAGCAACGACTCCAACTCATTCGAGAGGTTAGAATATAATTATTCAGCACCTGTTGCACCTGAAGAAATAATTTTTGAAATATCGTTTAGAATTTGAAATGTCTTGTTTAATTGATAGAAAGAATGATATTTATTTTCGTAGCGGAAATTAATACATTCTTTGGAATTGAGTGACATATAAAAGAGAAGCGTAAACAATATTAATTCTATTTTTTAAACTTTATTATTCATGACTTGAGGGTTGGAAATATTTTTTTTTCCATCTTCAGCAGATACAAATAAGTGCAAGTAATAAGTATTCATGGTTTCATCGCAATCGTATGAGAGGTACGGCAGCGCATAAGGGACATATATACAAGCATTCATTTTTATTTATATAGATAAATTTAACATAAAACACATTTCATGCTCAGCTCATTGACCTTTGTTACAATCCTACTCAAAATAATAGAAATAACTCTTGAAATTGATGATTCCAAAATTAATTTTTATTCATACTTAGCTTTATACACATATCTATAAATCAGTCACTTTATGCATAAAAAATAACTTGAGTTGTTTGACTCTAAAAGTTAAGTTGGGATTTGCGCAACCGATAAAGACGTTTCCCAATAGGAAAAGGATATTTTTGAACTCAGGAGAGTTTTCCAAAGAACGCAGGAGAGTTGTGGGTACATGTAAAATAACTCTAAAATTTTTGAAATCTTTATGAAGCAATTCAGTTTTGAACAAGAAATAAACACTCAAACCTCCGAATTCGCTGAGTAGATGAAGCAACAGCTTTAGACATAGTAATGATGATCGTAAATTGACTCTTTCCCATTATTCTAAAAAAACAGGTGTGCTTAGTTTAGTTTAGATGAGTTATATTAACGTCCCGTTGTAAAGCAACACTAGGGTTAATTTGGAAAGGGCTTCATAATTTTGAACGGCGGTCAGATGACGAGGACGACATCTGAGCTGGTACACCCTCTGCACACCAACGAGAGGACATTTGGTGCAGACGTTTAACGAGCCCCAAACCCACGTACACGACGGTTCTTCGGTGGAATCGGGTCTCAAGCCTGAAATCTTCCTGTTCAGAAGCAGTGACCTTACTATCAGGTCATCGTGGTCTTACAACAGATGTGCTATATACATTCAAGCAGATACTTCTTAAACAAATAAAATTAAATTCCATAAATAACTACAGATTCAATAATATTGAGTTCACAGTATTCAGTAATATTGAGGAAAAGACGTGATTAAAATTCTTGATAATTTTTAGCGCATATTTACATTTGAAAATAATTTATAATCCATTGTCAAGATTGAAAGTGTTTTTGTTAGTAAATGCAAAATCTGATCCATGTCAACAATTTAATGTAAAAAGTACATGTCAAAGATCATTTTGTTTTCGGGATCACTTTCACTTGTAACCGAAAGAACAGACAAGCAGTTAATCTACACTTTGATGGATTTGTCCCAAAATTACAGATCTACAAAGTTATGGATCACCAATTTTGATGGCAATGTAATGTCTACCATTTTTGATATCAAATTTTCCTTTCTTAGTTTTCAGATTTTGTATTCATATATAAATAGATGGACAGTGTGGAAAGATATTACTTCAAAAATAGTTTTTGGTATGGGCTCAGGGAGCTTTAAAACGTGGATTTTCAAGAAAATCTTGTGATCAGATTTTTCGGTTTTTCAAATATTGTAGTTTCATGAAAATCTTGTGATCGGATGAATCTGTTTTTGAAATATTGTGGAGTTTCCTGCAAATTTGGATTTATCGGTTTTTACCATATTGTGGAATTTCATGAAATATCGTGATCATATTTATCGGTTTTTTCAATATTATCTAGTTTCGTAAAAATCTTCTGATCGGATTTATATGTTTTTGCAATATTGTGGAATTTCATGATAATCTGGTGATTAAATATATCGGGGTTTTTGTAATATTGTGGAGTTTTATGAAATTTCGTGATCAGACGTATCGATTTTTGCAGTGTTTTCTCTTGATATACAAACAAAAAAGTAAAAACAAGAGAAATTTCGGCGACAGTCGGCTTAAGAGGTCAAAATCACCATGGCCCCAAGGGAGTGTTCTTGGGAGGCAAAAAGAAAAAAAAAAGAAAAGAAAAGAAGAAGAAGATTTGTAAGAGAGCTTTAAAACAGGTCATCTACAAATTGCGTTTGACCCAGATTTCCAATATTTATAAAGTAAACCCATCTCTAAAGTTTTTATACGCTTGTTGTCCTTTGGTCTTGAAAATACCTCTAAGATATTGACAGCATCTTTTTCAACTGTATTGACAAGACAGCTTGAAACTGCATAACCACCAACGGAACCCGATCATGCTCATAATTCTCTTTGTTGTTTTAATCCTACTCGTTTTGATGTAAGTTGTTTTCAGATTTTTATTAAATTAGTAATACGGAAAAAATTAGTTTTCAATTTTTTGGATGGAAAAAACTGATGTTTTAAAATATATTTCTGGTACAATGAGAATTTTCTTTCTTAACTTAAATGTAGTTGGTCTTTCAGTAAAAATAATAAGCATTTTTAAGTGTTAATTCAAGATATTTTTTAAAACTGAAATCTGTCGGATTATGTTATCTGCAGTAAACTGGTGCTATGATTCGAGAAGTCAGATATGTTTCAGCATTTTCAAGGTTACTTTTATAAGTTTAGTTATTCGCTCTTAACTTTCCTGTAAAATATAAGCATATTAAAGTCTATTTATATAGTATTTTTTTATTAGAGTCAGTTGGTTATTTTAGTCGCATTAGGCTGCTGCTGTGATTCGAGAAGTCAGATATTTTCCAAAATTTTCAAAGTTGCTTTTACTAGTTACTCTCGTTATTTATTCCCATCTTTCACATAAAAAAATAAGTTAAAGTTTATTTATAAAGTAATTTTTATTGGAGTCAATTGGTTTTTTTTAGTTTCAATAGGCTGGCACTGTGAATTGAGAAGGTAGGCATTTTTCCGAATTTTCATTTATTTTTATTAGTTACTCTAGTTATTTGCTCCCAACTTTCCCAGAAAAAATAAGCATATTAAAGCTTATTTATACAGTATATTTTTATTGTAGTCATTTGGTTATTTCAGTTGTATTAAGCTGGCACTGTGATGAGAGAATCATATTCTTTTTCATCTTTTTCGAAGTCTTCAATGTTCATTTCAATGTTTTCAATGTAATTTACATCAAACTTAATTCCTTTTTGTTTACATTTTCAGTTTACCCATACTAATGTATTTAAATCCATATAAACTCTGAATTCATTTTATATATTTTTTGTGTTAATACGATCCTATTACCGAAACATTTTTAAAATTTAGCAATTTCGATATTCTTCGCATTTTCCATGAAATAAAATGAAGAATGCTGACTGAAATCTCATTGACTATTCGATATTTGAACATAAAATTCAATTAAAAGATTATTTGGTTTTGTAAAATAAGTTTCACTATTCTATTGTCAACACATCGGTACAGAAATTCCGCATTCTTAACCTTTTTCTTGAAATTTTGTTTCATTATTTACACACAGCTTTAAGATTCACTTTAATGGTTTAAATAGTTTAAAAATTCTTTATTGTATTTTCAGTAGCATTTTATTTTTAATTGAGTTTTTAAAGGTTATGTGTGCATCATTACTATGTTTTTCCATGTGTAAGGCTTTCTGTGTGTATCATAACACAAGCAAAATCTATTTAATGTGATTTTTTTCTTCTACATTACAATTTTTCATATTTCAAATTTCTTTTGTAGTTGACATAAATGTCATTTCATATTTGTTTTTCTTAAACATTCATTTTTCTTATTCCTTCAATTTTTTTTCATTTAATTTAAAAAAATAAATTGATTTTTGGGTTTTAGTGTGTGTGTTTTGTAAATTTTGTTTTCCCTGTCACTTAATTTGATAATCCAATTAAATATATTTTGTATTTTTTAATTACTTAATTTTATACCTATTCTTTTCTAAAACGTAATATAATCTATATCAAGAATATAATCTGTATGGGGCTTCTATTATTAATTTTCCTAAATTTATTTATATATTATTCCTTTATTTTTTATGAGATCCTAAATTATGGTGCTTTTATTTCGCATTTCCTTTTCCTGTTAGCACTTGCATCAATTATTTTATTCTTTTTTCATTCTCCTTCCTGAATGTCCAATTTTTTTTAAATTTTAATTTCAGACTTTATGATAATGTCAGGATATTATTATACGTTAATGTTTAATTAAAATATGCCTTTATAGATATTATCATATGTCACTTATTCTGTGTTGAAAAAAACAATTTTGTATGAATCTTTTCCTTTAATTTACATCGTATTTTCATTAGAAGTAAATTCCTTTTTGGGTTTTAGAGTGTCTTTTGTACATTTATTTTCCTTGTTACTTAGTTTGATAATCCAACTAAACAAATTTTGCATTCTTTAATTATATAATTTTACATCCGTTCTTTTCTAGAACGCACTGCATCAGACTTTTTAATTTGTAGTTGTGCAATTATAAGTGAATGTTCTTCTTTGAATCTTTTTGCAGAGTACTTTGAATAAAAATTTGAAGTTAAATGCCTATCTAGAAGAATATTGTTTTTCCTTTCTTTCTATCTTTCTTTTTTTGTTTCATGTGTATTGGAAATTTTTATTACATTTATTTTTTCAAATCATCATTATTTTCAGAAATAATGATGATTTCGAAATATAAATATAATACCGCGTATGTATACACGCAAATTGATTATCACGTTTCAAAATTTATTGAATTTTGCTATGAATTGTTTTAGAAATCAAATTAAACCAGTATACTTCTCAATCTCGTGATTCTTTGTTTAAAATTGAATTTAACTTTTGTTTTGCTAAACTTTTATCTCTCTTTTTTTTATTATCTCTTTTTCATTCATTAACCAAAGTTAAATTTGACTGGAGACAGCGGTACGGAAAATATAATTTCCCCCTCTATTCTAATCTTACTACGACCCATTTATTTTTTCCAAATATCTTACAGCTATTAAAATTTATGATTATTCTTTGTGGTATTGTATCATAGAAGAGAAATTGTTCACGGGGTTTAATAATGCGAAAACAAATTTATCTGTGTTGCACCATAACAGAAACAGGAAATTTCAGAACAATTTTTCATTGTAATTTTCTATATTTCCTTAACTTCTGTAATCTTCCTTTCTTTTTCTGTAAGTTTAACATCATATTCATAATTGCGGGCAATTTAAGTGTAATCTTTAACATAAAATTTAGATATTTTTTTGTCTAAAATAGGTTCATTTTACGTTTTAGCAATGCTCTTGATGTGGTTGCGGCTTTTATATCTTCATTTAGGCAGTTTATTGCTTTATTTGCAATTTCAGTGAAATTAAAAATAAAATTGGCAGTTTTATTGTTAACTTTAACAGAAAATTCAGGAAAAAAATCTTTTCATCTAAAATATTTTTTTATTTCAGTGTGAGCAACTTTTTAAAATCTAATCTTCAGGTGCAACAGGTGCTGAATAATTATATTCTAACCTCTCGAATGAGTTGGAGTCGTTGCTGGCTTTTTTTACTGTTTTTAGTTCGCATCTTTCTGATTATTATTCCTTCTAATCCCTCTTTTAAGCAATTTAAAAGTAGCCTAGTAGAATTATACAATTTAACTGTAATCTATGACGGAAAACTCAAAAACATTTTTCCTTAGTTTCAAATATTTTTCGTTTTCATTTAAACAGATTTAAATCGCAGATTCCAATAAACATTTTATAAAGCGTTTGATGGATTTTTTCGCTTTCATATTGTTTTTGATTAATTGGCTATATTCATCTTTTAAAGATAATTTTTTTATTTCTTGCTTGCAACTTAACTCAATGAGTTCCCACCACTGTCCCACAACATCTATTTCCTTAAAAATTATAAATCTTCAAACCTAGAACATACTAAATCTGTTTATTACTTTCATTCAGCGCTCCTGAACATGCCAAAGTTTGTATCTGCTTATTACCATGGTGTAATAAAGATTTGAATAGTATAATACTAAAAAAATAATAATAAAGTTAGATCCTCAAACCTAGAGCATACTAAATCTTTTTATTGCTTTCATTCAGCTCTTCTAAACATACCAAAATTTCTAGCTACTTATTACCATGAAGTAATAAAAATTTGAATAGTATAATAATAAAAAACATAACAATAAAGTTAACTAATAATATAACTAAATGTTTTCTATTTCTGAAAATCATGAATTCTCTGTTGATTCCCAAGAAAAAAACTATCCTTTATAAGCAAAATTTAAAAAAATTGAGGAATTATGGACAATAAAAAAATAATATATATTGAAGAACGTAGAAATGAATGAAAACTGATTTTTGATGGAAGGCGAAATCGGTAATCTTTACCTTTTAATCAAGATTCGAAACATTTGTACGTGAGAAGTACAGCATACCTCTAATTAAATTGTTATGCCGGTTATGTCACTGAATTAATTCAGTTACTGAAAAAAAATGTTGGGGTAATAAAGTGTCTTGATTCTGAACTGTCTCTATATAATAACTGCTACAATGTAAAAAATTATTACCATCAGAAGGTCAGTAAGGGGTGTATATAAAAGAAGAGCAAAAGCCCCCTTAGCTGAAGCTGTACAGACAAACGATGAGTCGTGGCGATTCCCCCCCCCCCCCATCCCACAACTCAAGGGAAATGTCTGGCAGACAGGAGAGACCCTATTCGACTGCAACACCCTCATGAAACCTAACAAAGTCGTGATGTGAAAGTTTCCACCAGCACAAAAATGTACAATGACTCACCCCTGCTGAGTCAATGTGAGGTCACCCTCAAAGGCCCCTTAATTGAAAACAGCAATTTCATGGCTCATCTTGAAGTAATTCGTAAAATGTAGATATTTTTAGGGTGGGAACCTGCAGGTCAATAAGATGATACCAATGATAGAAATATTTCAAAAGCTGTGAAAACTAATTTTTTTATTTCTATGAAAAAAGATAAACAGTTATATTTTTGGAGACTGAAAGAGCTTAAATCTAAATCCGTATTAAATCTGTTTTCGAAAATATCCCCAACCCCAAATCGCAATTATTTTTCAAATAGAGCTTTTTATGATATCTAAGACATATACTGAAAAGAGCCAAGAAAGAATAGTTGAATTTGGTGTGATAAATTATTCGGAATTCGAGACTTGAGCATTCCTCCTTTAAAATATGCTCAAAGTGAATATCTAAGTAATTTAATATAACAAGTGTTCAGAACTCAAGGCATCTTGATTTACGAATTTTTTTATAGAGTTATAGGCACTCAATTTAAATTAGCACCAATAACAAGGATGTAAAAAAATTAATGCAACAAAGATTATGAGATTTACGGAAACGGTAAAAATGTATTTATATATATATATATTTTGTGATCGCTTAAGATAATTAATACATAGTTAAAAATAATGAATTTCTTTTATAAAATGTAAATTATGAATTAAGTATTCAATTTACCACATTGATATCTCCAAAAAATAATTAAAAAAAAAACATTATTAGAAGATGGACCAGCATAAAGTGTCTGCTATCCAGCTCACAATATCATATCAATATGTTACAAATCAAAAAATAAAGGTAAAAGCGCATTACAAAAAATCAAGGTATAAATAAAAAACCTTGATTAAAAAATGGCATAGAAAGCAAATAAAACTTAAAAAACAAAGGTAGAGAAATTTAATAAAACACTGACAAACCAATAGTATAAAATACAATTTCAAAATATTTGAGAGTATTTTTATTTAGGTCAACCAGGAAATCTTGGTTCTACAGCACCTGGGTGCTATTATTTTTGACCCCACGTTTTAAGTAAGATTTAAGGAAACGGTAAAAATGAATTTTTATAATTTTTTTGTAATCGCTTAAGATAATTAATACATAATTAAAAATGATGAATTCATTTCATAAAATGTAAATTATGAATTAAGTATTCAATTTATCATATTGATATCTCCAAAAAAAATAATAATAAAACAATATTAGAGGATGAGTCAGCATAAAGAGTCTACTGTACAGCTCACAATATCATATCAATATGTTACAAATAAAAAAATAAAGGTAAAAGTGCATTATAAAAAATCAAGATATCAATAATAAAAAAACCTTAATTAAAAAATGGCATAAAAAACAAATATAACTTTAAAAACAAAGGTAGAGAAGTTTAAAAAAAACATTGACAAACCAATATTATGAAATACAATTTCGAAATACTTGAAAGCATTTTTATTTAGGTCAACCAGGAAATCTTGGTTCTACAGCACCTGGGCGCTATTATTTCTGACCCCACGTTTTAAGTCACATTCTTATGAGGAAGTATACCAGAAATTCGAAGAAAGAACACGCCCCTTTTTTTTCATATAACTAATTGTTTCTGGGGCTAAAAATCCCCCATTTTGATGCGGTAACCTAGTTCCGAATAAAAGTTGACCTTTGGAAGATGTGAAGCATTTCTATTCTTAGAAATTGAGAAAAGAAATTAGACCAGAAATATAGGGTTAAATCCGGCTACTAAAATGCCCCGTCACACTTTTTTTTTCCCGGTAGGACTTTTAATAGCATTTCAGATAGATAACGTAAAGAATAATAAATAGAAGGATTGATATAAAAACTACTAATTTCTAGAATTTGGAAACTCGGAAGAAAAATTGGAAATCATTCACATTTTGAGTTAAAGGAAAACTTTTTACTGCATTTTTTTTTCTTAAGAAATCAATACTGTAGGGATATTTGAATTCTTATCTCTTAGACTAGATAGTACAGACAATAACTAAGAAGCAAAGATTGTATTAAATTAAGAGATCTATTAACGATTTTACATTGAATATTGTATAAGCATTATCTAATCGTATTGGAAGTAGTTATATTTAAAAGAATTCTTTAAGATTATATTGTATTAGTAGCATTCCATTTGAAATAAAATATTCAGAAACAACAATTTTTAATTATTTCAAATTTCTGTATTCTTTATTCATTATAAACTTCACTTCAAACAAGCCAATTAAATTAAACCTAATATGTAGTATTAAAATAGTTATATTATTTATATAAATCTCAAATATTGATTGATATTGTATATTTGTAGAGCAATATCGATCACAAATATCGATTGAGATTATATAATTGTTGAGAAATATTGATCTTCAATCACATATTTCTTAAGATTGTACATTTATATCAGTTTCTGAAATATTTATTGTGTTCATATTTATATCAATCTTTGAAATATTTATTTTGTACATTTATATCAATCTCTCAAATATTGTGGGATTGATATAAATATTTATGTCAAATACCTCTTTCTTTTTTCAGTTATGGTAAATGAGATATTTAAATCCACGAATTAAATAAAATAATGTTATATAATATGATTATATTGTTTATATTTAGCCTGAAAATACAGCTTTTTTTCAACTGCGGAAAATGCATACCAATTGAATTAAATCATGAAATATAACATTCAAGTAGTTATATTGTTTATACTAGCCTCAAATTGTTAGTAAATGAGCAATAATTCGCCAAACTCAAACTTTTCATGTTTCAAAAAGTCTACTTTTTTTCATTTTCTTGTCGCTTTTTCATTTTATCGTGTATGAAGTATCTAAAAAATATCGTAAACTACGAAAAATCGAATTTGAGATTTTGATGAATCAAACTTCCTTGAGTTCAAACACATATTATGTCTGTTTGTCTGTATGCAAACACGGTGATTCAGAAATGCTTTTGATGAAGCTGAAGAATTTCGGTCTTTATCCCTTATACGAAATTTGTAGTTTTCTATCTTTTTTGAGTGAAATCCATTTACGAGAAATTTTTCCGGATGTCTGAAAATAAATTAAAGCTAAAACTGCAAGACGAAAAGAGATAAACAGATAAAATTTGGTACACAAAAGTAACAACTCAGATGTAGATTCCTGTAAAATTTGATATCAAACTTATCAATAGGCATACCATCTGTCAGTCTGTACTTTTACAAATCCGTAAATGTGAGTAATTACTTAAATATATGAAAAATATAATTACTTAAATATATGAAAAATGATATAATCTTGTGGCTATAATTGTTGTTCTGTGATAACTTTTGGTTTCAATCGTGTAGAAAAATTTCGTCTAAAACAGAAATTCTTTATTCCGGTGTTATTAACCATAGGCCAGGAATTAATCGTCAAAAAACAACTCTAATTATCACATGGTAGATGCAGTAAAAATGCTGAATTCGTGTCAAAAGATCAATATTTCCTAACTATTGTTAGCCACTGGCATAAAAAGCATGTCCAAAAGTCGGCAATTTTATGTGAAGGAAGGAGGATTATTACTGTATATGCGAAAAGAGAGACTAAAGAACTTCGAGATTTATTTTTATTTTATTAGTTTTTGGATATATATTTTTATTTTTAGAATTATTAGGTACATAAATAAAAGAATTGTTTTCAATGAGAACTATTCATCTAATTGCAGCAGCTCATTTCATACTATTCGATAAGTTAAACGGAAATGCTATGTCCTCGATTATTTCCGCTTTTTGTTGTTACAAATACAGCTAAGCTCCGCACTGCTGTAATCGAAAAGAAAATCAATTATAACTTGGTTATACTGGCCGAAGTTATTTAGTATATATATTTTACATTAGTTTATCATAACTGAAGCTCTAGCAATTTAAATTAAGGGTATTGTCAGTAAAAATACCCCTTTTGTTATTTATTTTTCAAATAATTAGGAATCATTTATATATTTATTGCAATAACGAATTAGAAATTGAAGAAAAACATTTAAAATAATTGCAGCAAAATAGTTCTGTATTTCATTAAGGTCGCTAATAAAAGCAGACCTTAAAATTTATTTATGGCTTAGTAAATGGCGTAGTATAGCCAAATATGGCTCCTGTGCCAAAAAAATAAATTAAACCAAATTATCGCTTAATAACTGGTGTATTTATTGAATATTCCTTTGTGATTAATATACATGATTGTAATAAATATTTGTATTGAATAATATTTATTGGCTTCCTAACTGTTCCTCTGGAGAGCCAATTAAGAAATCATTAAATTATTAAGTTTAGAAGCCATTATTATTATTAAATTAAGCAGCTTCATCTTGCAAATTGAGTTGGATACTAAGAATTAATTTTAAAAGTTCATTTTGAATGCCCACTTTAAATCAAAGACAATTTAAAAAATGTGTTGCATAATGAATATAATTAAATAATTCAAATCTTCTCTACTAGCCTAACTCACTTGTATGTGAAATGCAGATAAAGTATTGTAAATGTCAAAAAAAAATCGGAGTTGATATTTTGACATATCTTCACTTTTCAGGCTTTCCTAAGTAAAAAAAGAACTTTATGTCTATCTGACTATGAACAGAATAACTCAAAAACTCTTTCAGCTATACTTTTGAAATTTGGTATACGGATTCATGACCAGCTTTTTAAATTTCTACCAAATTTTGTATGAAATCAATTCAAAGGAAAATTGTCAGGCTAGCTGTTCAATTACAAGTGAACAGGATATATCAGGAAAATACTAACAGCTAAGTAAATAAAATTTAGTGCAGAACCGTAGCAATTAAAATATAGATAATTATCGTTTTTTTTATTCTTTCTAACATTTGACCCGCTGGTCAGTACTTCCGCATGCATGTAAAAGCAATAATTTAAATCAGTGATGTTTGGTATGTTATCTTGTGATTGCAACAAAAAAGCTTCCAAAATACATATTCCCGCGATAGATTCAGTAAAAAGGCTAGATTCAAGCCAGAGATCTATATTTCGGTATTTTTTACCAACGTCATGCAAGTTGTTCTTCGTCTTAACTAAGATCAACAATTTTATTCGAACTTAGAGGAATAAAACCATTATTGCATAGTATGCGAGAAAGTTTAGTGGATCCCACTCCAGCTAGTTTCGAGTTATTTTTAGTAACGGAATCTCAACGACGCTTGTTTTTTTTAAACGCACAATGATCGATAAATATTTTCTGTTCGTTTTTCGAATCGCTCTATAAAATGCTCGTTTATGAACACGCAATTTTACAATCATTCAACTTTCGATGTCACCTTAGTTGATTTAGAAAAGGTCAAAAAGTCGAGCAATATTTGGTGTTTAGTAGAAAAGTAGAAAATGTTTTCTCCCCCTTCAAAAGTCGAAACCGAATGGCAAAAACGTATTAGTAAATTTTGATTTTACTAATATTTAAAACCCATGTTTAATTTTTAATTAATTCTTTGAAATTGTCTTGCATACTATATTCCCTTTGGCTTACTTTCTTCATCAAATTGTTTCAAAATTCTCATTTTTGCAATTTATTTTCATCTTTAAATTTTTGATTAAAAAACTAATTATTTTCTGCCTTTTAGCATATTACTAAAAGTCTGTTTATTAAGGATTTTTATTATTTTCCAGTTTTTTTCTCGTCAATATATTATTTCATAATTCATATGAAAATATGTAATTATTTAACAATTCTTCAATTATTTCTTATTCTTAGTTTTCTAAGAATAAGTATTCGCACACTTCTTTTTTATTTTGCACTTTCTTATAAGATTTTTGATTTATTATCTGAAAAATAGGACTTGATACGATCACGTGAAATGTGTTGTATTTGACGAATATTCTTATATTGTTTTATTAGATCAATGTATGCTTATTTTTTGAAATACATAAAAAATAAATTCAAAATAAAATCGAAAATATAAATTAATTAAAAAATCTTGTGCCTGATGAATATCAAAATATTGCACTGTCAGAGAGAAAACGTAATTCTGGGTTAGAAATTTAACAAATCGACTTTAATATTCATCCTTTAGTAAACGTGAGGCATGCTAAATTAATTGCGTTCTTTATTCATTACAAGTTGGGGATGCTATTATTCATCGTTAAACAGAATAATCACCCTAGCCATAGATGTGATGAGTGAGTTAAAAATATTAGAAAAGGAACATTAGATTCATAAAACTAAATCTTGTTTTTGTTAATTTTTCTATAATTATTTTCCAGTTTTTTGGTATGCAGCTAAATAATTGCGAAGGCATAAATTTATGCCACTGGCCTTGAACATCACAAATTGAATGTTAAATTTATAATATGAACTATTTTCTTTTGTAAATTTTTGTTTAAATCTTTTCTAGATTTTGGTACAAAGCTGAGAAATTACGGAAACATGAATTTATGCCACCGCTCGTGAATATCATAAATGAATGCCTAATTTATAATATAAGCTCTTTTGTTATGTAAATTTTCGTATAATTTTTTTCTAGACTCTGGTATATAGGCGAAAAATTAAGAAGACAACAATACTTTATGCCATCGTGCGCAAACTGATGGAGGCCTCTGGTTTGGAAAGGTAACAATAAATTGCAATGATATTAAGTTTATTAATATCGCATTAATTAACTTAATAAGACAAGTTTTTAATTACTCTTAATCTAAAGCTTCTTAAAATTTAAAATTTGATATATACTTATATAACTTTAAAAAAAAATCCCCACTCAGTTTAAAATGAATTTCTCTTACAATATTCAGGGTACCCTTGGAGGAGGGCACCTCAAAATGAGGATGAGAAATTCTCGCCACCCTTGAAGGTGGGGGTCTGGTTCGTCCCATCGATGATGGGACGTACTTCCTTAGGGAAGTGTTGTACTGTGGCCGGTGATGGTCTTTAGGACTCAACCACAGTTCCCGCCAGAGCTGCTGTAGAGGCGGTCCGATCATTCAGTATTTTTTATCCATATGCGTTTGAGGCTTGTCGGAGAATCAGTGATATGACTTACAATATTCAGGCTCATAATATCCTTTTTTGTTACTTTCTCACAAGCAAAGCATTATAATTGACAAAAAATTCTACAGACCTCCATGGATTTGAAACAAAAATTACAATAACTGAAAAAAAAATGAATTATTGTTGGCTATATATGAACTTGATAGCTCAAAATCGCTTTAATCTGAAATTTGGTATGTAGTCTTTATATCAAATTTATCGATTTCAATCCAGTTTTGTTTAGAATTCATACTGGAAAAGTCTCATTTTGAATCTTCGTGAGTGTTTGAACACTATAACAACAAACTTGAAACTCTAGGTAGAAAAAAAGGGATCAAAGTACTTTTGATGGAGTATTAATAAATTTAGAACAGCTATCGATATGAGCAAAAAATAATGATATAGCATTTTTTTGTCGTGAATTATAAAATTTTTGTTTCACTAAATATTCCTTCTTAGTTTAAGACATTTTGATTGCAATATGTGACTTAACAATAGAGTGAAGTAATGACATTTCTTGGAGCCATAAAAGGTTTAGAGGAAGGGCGCATGGAGTCAAGTTGAGCTCAAGCCAGTAGTTGAGCATAATTCTACAGTGAAGTTCAAGACATTTTGATTGAGATATGAGACTTAATTTTAGTCCGAAATAATGATATTTCTTGGAACCATAAAAATGTGAGTTGAAGGGTGCAAAGGAGTCATGTTGAACTCAAGCCAGTAGTTGAGCATAATTCTACTATTAAGTGAGGATTATCTACAAAGAACTGTCTCGCAGTACTTTATGGTGTTGCTGTTTGATAATGATTTGTAGCTTGTGTTTTGTTGATTTCTGCAGATACTATTCTTTTATATGCTTTAATTGTGTTTTATTGCCATGTGTTCAGGTATTCGCTTGTAAAAGCATCTTTACTAATTACTGAGCCCGTCGGATACTTCATCAGGTGGTTATTTTCCTTAAAATTCTTTAAGGGTATGGTTTTTATCGCTTATCCCACTTGGATTGAATTCCAATTCAAATCAAATCCAGGATCGGGGAAAGAAGAATACAGTAGCTTCTGAGGGAAAGGACTTCCCTCAATCTGATTTTAACTCATTTTTAGATGTCAAGCATTCACTAGCTTGCACAATTTCTTATTACAGGGGATCTCATTCATATACTCTTGCTATTATAGACATTTTGCATTACTATGTATGCTAATGTCTTGTAATAGAAGACAACTGTATGCTGTCTCTGTAATTGTAACCTTTTCGATGGAAGTAATTAGTTTGAGGGATAATTTGAATGCAATTTTTTAAAGAAATAAATAGCATCTAATCATTTATTGTTTACAGAAAGAGAAAAAAAAATATGAAAAATAAATGCACACATATTTGGAGACTTGATAAAGAAGACTAAAGGAAATGTATTCTGTCATTAATATGAAGATTTCTTAACGAACCATGTGTAATAAAGCTCAGTAGAAGAGCATTTTAATTTATTTAAGGATACATCATAAAAATATTGCATTTTCTTTCAAACATTTATGCATTTTTTTTCAATTTGCTAAAGAAAATGTCAAAAGCAATTTTTTATTAATTACTATGGAATTTGAGCTCATTTTTTATATCTAGTTATTGAATATACTTTTATTAACATCCATGCAAATTATTACACAGTTAAATCCAAATAATTAAGATACGTTTTCTACATTGTTTCTGGCCCTTAAATAAAGTATTGTTGCTTAAAAGTGTCGAAACATCTAATTTTTCTCATCAAACGTTGATATTTTTTGTTCTATTCATTTTTTTCCCAAAGATGATAGATTAAGTTCATCCTCTTGCCGTTTATGATATTAAAAATCGAGCTTTGCAAAGAAAACTAAAATATTTTTTAAATATTCTTTCTGGCATCTACATAGTTTAAATTAATAAAAAAAAACTCTTTTAAGCAAAATGAAAAAAATTCTCTTGCATTTATATGTAATTTTTTTCCATCTGATTTTTATTTCTTAGTCTCAGTTTCTTGATTAATTGCGAGATTCTTTTTTTTTATTTTTTAGCAATATTTGTTTACATTCCTATAAATGAATCAATATGGGAAAAATAGAATCAAAATTTAATTTCGAACTCAATTTTTAATCAAATTAAGCTCTAGAAACATAAACTTCACACTTAGAAAAGCATCTCTAAGCAATTTTTTCCTCCGAATCAGGAATTTAGTATAAAAGTACTTTCAACAATCAAATATGAATCATTCCATTTTAAATTAATTTTAAAAAAAACCCTTTTAATCAAAATGAAAAAATGTTCCATTTAAGTACAATTTTTCCCCATCTGATTTTATTTCATAATCGCAATTTCTTGATTAATTGCTCGATTCTATTTTTCTTTTTAGCAATATTTATTTACATTCCTATAAATGAATCAATATGAGAAAAATAGTATCAAATTTTAATTTCGAACTCAGTTTTTACACAAATTAAATTGTAGAAACATTACTCACTTAGAAAAACATCTCTAAGCATTTTTTTTTTTTTCGAATCAAGAATTCAGCATAACAATAATTCCAATAATCAAACATTAATAATTGCGTTTTAAAATAGACTAAAGAGCGATGTACTGCTAAAGGATTCTCTGAAATCGAACATAAATTAAGGTCAACACATCGCATTTTATAAGCAGGTAAAATATCGAATTTAATATCCTTTCTTAATATATGTTTGTTGCCTTTAAGATTTTAACGGATAGTTATATCCTTTTACTACCTTTCTTAATTTTAACCATCTCATTTCTAAAACTCAACAATATTTTTATATTTGTTGTATTTAATTTCCTATATTAATCAATTTTAGAAGCACGTGAAGTTTTGATTTAAGCCAAAAATAAAAATCTACATTCAATTGTGGTTAAAAAAATCAAAAATCTCAACATTACACTCATTTACTTGTTTCAAGCGCAACATTGAATTAAATAAACTAACGCTTCCAAACCTAAATATAACTAGTGAAACGAAGGCAACTTCTGTTTCTCGTTAAGCGTGCACAGTTGGCAAGCATCCAGTTTTAAGTGTTAATGAATTTTTTAAAATTCTCGTTGGCATTTCCACAACTTCTTTACTGCTTCTTACTTTTTCCCCCGATGGATTAAACTCTACACTTCACAGTTTCTTTTCCTCTCTCTTTTTTTTTCAGCAACCTGC
Organism: Argiope trifasciata; assembly: GCA_026543055.1. Taxonomy (NCBI): domain Eukaryota; kingdom Metazoa; phylum Arthropoda; class Arachnida; order Araneae; family Araneidae; genus Argiope; species Argiope trifasciata. The sequence goes on from JAPMOQ010031113.1 coordinate 639,537, forward strand.
TGTATTAATCCTGTTGATATGAGCAAGAAATACAGGATAACATAAATATAAAAAATTAAACGTACACATATACATACGCATCGTTTACATTTCCATTCACTTGCAAAACACTTTGTTAGACACCTCAGATTTCTTATGTATGTTTTACTTAAGCAAAATTAAAATAAATATTAGAAATGCATATTAAGTTGAAAGCCAAATAAACCAAAAAGAAACGTATAATGAATCCATTCTGAAGACTTTCTCAAGAGTCACCCTCAGGCAGGGATTCAAAGCAGGGATTTTTTTTTCTATGAGGATTCTGACTTTCGTCCAACTCATTGATCCTTCGTGACCCGAAAATTCCCAGGAAATTGGGGTTTTAGAGATAAAATTATTGTCACAAAATTGAAATATACAAAAATTATACAATATAATAATACTAAAAAAAGATAAAATTAGTATCACAAAATTGAAATATACAAAAATTATACAATATAACAATACTAAGCTTGTATTGATTATTTTTTGGATAGATACTATTTTCTTACTTATGCAACGGCTTCTCGCGAATTCCATTTTATTCCTATTTACACAAATATAGATCAAGTCCCTTAAAAAGTATAAATAAACCGTAATACTATTACGAAAATCATTCTGTAAATATACGATGATTGTAGTCCAATAAGTTAGATAATGGAAAGACACAAGTTTTATTCCAAGAATATTCCTGAAAATATTAACTGTAAGTAATAAAAAATATAGCCAAGTTGCAGACAAAGAGCAGCGCTTACAGAAATTAGCAATGCAAGAAGAGAGCAAATTGCTAATCAAATAATAGTAATAGCTAACAGCGTTCACTGACTGTCCACTACAAAATGATAACCAAAGATATACATATTGTGGTTTGAGTTCCTCAGGTTTATATAGTGTCCCAACAAGAAGTAACTAAACGTGGAATTTTCCATAAGAATCTCCAGATTTCGATTCCTAATACAGATAAAACCAGAAAAGAGGCATTTTTCAGAGCTTTCACTTTTATCTCCAAAGTTGCGTAATTTTTCTCCTAGGCACCGAGTTTGTTCTCAAAATCATTGGCTTAGCAGCTATTAAGAATCCCTGTAAGCCCTATTTTCTATCATAAAATGGACATATGGCAGAGGTACAGTATTACAGATTAGAATAACTGTATAAATTAGTATTACTGTATAAATTACCTGAAATAAAAAACAAAAAAAAGTTTATTTTTCCAAAAAAAAAAAATGCTGTTTAGATGGTAATTGGCGCATATAAACAGATTGACATTGCCCCGAATATGTGGGAAAATTGAATTTTTTTCTTTAAACCAAAAGTTATTTAAAAATCTAAAGTAGATTCTAAGCTTTTGCACGAAATATAATAGCGTGACAACCTATCAGGACTGTTTTGCCAAATTTATATCATTTTTAAATTTTATTCTTAATCATCGCAATGTAGCCTAAACTTATACAAGTTTTTAAATATTAGTGCGATGCGTGTGCATAAACACAGTTACTAAAACATTGAAAAGTACTGCTATAAAATATTCTTAATAATATTTTGTAAAATTTATTAAAATTACATAAGGCACTGTATGGAAAAAGATCATATCAGTTAAAAGTTATTTTTAAAAGGTTTAATGAAGTACAAGAATATTTTGATGTGTTCAAATACTTTGTGAAAAGTTACGACTTTGATTGATTTTTAAATAAGAAAAGAATTACGATTTCGAATGACCTGACCTGACTTAAAATCCAAGAGGAGTTATCTCCAGAAGACGTAGCTCTAGTTCCAACGATGTTTCCTTTTAGGATGTCTTACGTGATCATGTGCACTATCAAGTCGTTTTTAATCATGTATATATATGATGTAATTTGCAGACAGTATTTCAGCATGTGAGCATTGTCAGTTTACAAAAGGAAAATGTGTAAAATCTGAGAAATTTTTTTGAATTCTAAAATTCTGGTCGTGAAATAATAAAGCTCAATTCTTCTTTCACAAAATTCAGTTATTTCTTAAATGGTGTGTTTTGTATATTAATTAATATATATGATGAAAATGAAATAAATTACACTGTATGGAGGCATCTGCTGTTAAATCAAAATAATGAAATCACATTTCATGCATAGTCTGTAGAAGATCTAGGGAGAAACAATAATTAGAACCAAAACTCGCCGGTAGGACAGATTCTGGCTCTCCTGCCACATATCTGGATCAGTCTATGTAGATAACAAGAAATGAAAAACGGAAAAATAACACATTGTAGAAAAAAAAAAAAGAAAAAAAAAATGCCACAATCTAAGCTGAAAGAATAGAATCAAAAATACCACAATCTATATAGAAAGAAACGAAAAAAATGGCGCAATCTATGTAGATAATGCAAATTTTCTACTTTCCATATTAGCTTTATTCATTTCTTTCGGAAAAGGAGAACTTGCAGTCATTCAGCAGTTGTTGGATTGGATTTTGCCCTGTACTTATTATATGTCCGACTATATTTTGCACATAAAGCTGTTTTGCAATAGGAAGTGAGATGCTTCAGTGACTTATACAGAATTTAGCAACTTTCATAAATTTGAATTTAGATCTATGAGTGCTTTGCATTATAATAATTTTTGGTGAATGCTTCGCTAAGAAATAAGAACCGGTAGGGAACGAACAGCAATATGGACTTATACAATCACATAAATTGCTATTAACATCTAAAGAGCATTTTGCAAGTAGAACCGTACCAATCGACCAACAACTTCTACAATACTATTGGCACAGCATGGCCAAATCTAGCCTTTGCGCCAAAAACAAACAAACAAACAAACTAGAGAGTAGAACAGAGGACAACATACTGCAGTTAAAACATTTTATACCTAGAGAACATCGAAAGCTTTATATGTGGTCCAAAGAATTCTAATGTAGATTAATAAGATATTGCGTAATGCGAGTTACATAGTGTAAGTCATATATTGTTGTGACAGTATCTTTTATTACTTCAGCATCAATGAAATTTTGCATAAGTTCTTTATTCCATATATTCAGTGTAATTATTGACATATTTTCGATTCAGTGGCTTCAAAATCTCTCTTATCGACTTCTGTTGATACTTCTGTGTTTGTAGAATTTATCTCTCCATCTCTCTCGATTTTATGATTATATATTGTTTCTATATGCGAATATATTGTTTTAATTCCCCTCATTAATTTTAATTCCAAACGAAAAATATTATTTTGTGGCCACGCTGTATTTCATGCATTCTTTGATAAATAATATTTATTTTGTACCATTCTTTTGATTTTTTTGCATAAATTGTGAAATAAAAGTGCTTTTTCAAAACATTTGGACAAGAAATATTGTTAGAAATATTTAAATATGTTTCACTGTCCCAAAGTGTAATACTTTTTCTTTTTGAATTTAAAATTTGTTTATTTCTTAGAGAAAGTAATATCCCATTTCTTTGATCAGTTAGTTATGATTTATAATTCAATATTTTTCTTTGATTAATTGTATTTTTTTATTTTTTTTCTAGTATGGGCTACTTTTGCGGATGCCCAAAAGGAATGAAATTTCCTGGTGTTGGGGTTCACACAATTACATAAGTAATCTGACACAAGGCAAACAGGATAATGCTTTGAAAGAAACCATCAGGCCCACAGGAGGCTTTGACTACCTTAGCTCAACAGCCTCAGAATCAAAATCTTGTGACGAAATTTTTTAATTGGAATGTATTGTCAAAATTTTAAAATATCAGCTGTTCATCATTAAATCTGTTTGCATATTTTGAATTCACACTGTATCATTTCTGTGTCTTCATTTTTTCACTTTTCATTTTCAATAATTTGCATGATTAGATTTTGATTGAATAAAAATACATACATGTGAAGTTAAGATAAATTGCAGCGACTTTAACGGCATCATGTATTTTCTCTTTTAGTTTAGAAATTAATACATTATCAATAAATATCTACTATATTAACTGCCATATTAGTCATCATATGTATTCCTAACAAATCGCCTCATGTCGGCTGGTCATAATACGAGGCTGCCTTAGTTTAGTTATATTAGCATCTCGTTTAAAAAAACTTTGGGGCTATTTTGGAATGGGCCTCGTAATTTTTAGTCACAGCTAGCTGATGGGAGCTACATTTAAGCTGGTACCCTCCTCTCCAAACTGCAACACCACACCAGAGGGAGGATATTTGGCCCTCAAAGATTTAACGAGCATCAACCCCGCTTACCTGCCGGTTCTGCTTAGGAATCGAATCTCATACCTGAAACCCTCCGGTTCCGAAGATGAGACCTTACCACCAAACCACTGTTGCCTTCACAGAACAGGGCTGATACAGAAGGCTAATTCATTTTCCAAACACTACATATTCTAACCTTAGTTTAGTTATATCAACGTCCCGTTTCATTGCAATACTAGGGCTATTTTGGGATGGACTTCTAATTTTGAATCTAGGTCAGCTTACGAGAACGATACCGGAGCTGGTACCCCGCTCTTCACACCACATCAAAGCTACAAAATCCAAAGTATTTCAAGTACAATCACGAGAAATTCTCACTATTGAAAACATTAAAACACAGGGAAGGAATCAATGCTGCAATGATAAACACTGAAACATGACTTTACAAAATTTGTTGAAAAATTCAACCATCTCCTGGACGTATGTCATGTGACCTATTGCGTTCAGATTGGATATTTGTATAGAGTACAGAAAAGATGGTAAGTTTGCAGTTATTTTCAAAGATCACTCATATTTGTAAATATCTTCACTCAGTTTTTATTCTTGATATTTCAAGATATATACATTAGAGACCAATAAACAGGCGGCATCAATTAATGTGACAGATTGCAAAATAACTTAACATTGAGATAAATTTATTTGAATTTTTTTAATTGTATTTGCAACATTTTATAACTAATTATCGAAAGAATTCTTAAATATATAAGTGTTGCCAAGAATTAATTAAAATATATTTGCAATTCACACATTAAATTTTCATAGGTAATTCGAAATATTCACATTTTAAACTTTTTTAAGAAAAGAAACTATTTGATAAAAGAAATTTTTAATGCATTTGCAATATTTTATAAATTTCGAAAGAAGAATTTTTAAATGCTTGATTAGTAATTTCAGAAATTCAGATTTTTAACTTTTTTAAGAAAAGAAACTATTTGAGATAAGAAATTTTAATTGTATTTGCAATATTGTATAACTTTCAAATAATATTATTTGGTGAATCCTAGTTAAAAATTATATTGAAAAGTGATGTCATCTTTTTAAGTTATTATGAAATATATTAACTAATTTTAATAGTACTGTGTTGTTTAGAAATAATTAAAAATAAAGCTGTAATCCATACATTAAATTGTCATTGGTAATCTGATATAATTTGACTTCTATCTTTTTTTAAAGAAAAAAACCATCTGAGATACAAGTAATTATAAAAAAATTAAATTTATGAAAATTCAGATACTGATAAATGTAGCTACGAATTAGAATTTTAAAGTTTCTGATTGGTTTAAAACCGTCGTTTCATATGAAACTATGAAATTTTTTAAATTTTATATTATAGCTTATTTTATAACCTTTTAAGGATTGTCCTACTTCTTACTGTATGTGCATAACAAATGAAGTTACAAATGTTTTATTACGAAGTTATAAGCATTATTTTGAATTGTATTAAAACTTCAAATGGTTTTTCTGAGAAACGATATTTTTGAAAAAAAGAAAAAAACGCTCGACCGTAACAATGATGTTTCAAAATGTTATTCAAGCATTGATAGGAAATCTTCACTAATGATCTGTAATGTTTGTTTAATCTCTAATGTTTTTTTATGTTTTCCTCTAAAACCCAAGGTCAATACTGAATTTTTAAGAGTTAGTGTGTTAACAAAAAGAATTTTCTTATGAAAAATTACCAGTTTAGCAACATTGTTTAAGCATACCACAAAATTATTTTGAATTTCAAGAAATATTTTAGAACATAACACAGAAAACCTTCATACGAATGAACTCCTGCAAAGTATTTATGTTTAAAATGTAATTAACATATTAATATTTTCAGTCAAATTTCTCAATTTTTGTTAAAATAATATTTTGAAAGCTCGATTTTGCAATTTTTGGATAGTTTTCAAAGATATACAGTTAAAAAATAACATTACAGGAAATATATGTTATTTTTCAGAATAAAAAGTCTCCAAACCTAATCGGATTCTCTGTATTACCTACTCTCATAGAAGTACGCAATTAAAAATTATTGTCTTGATTGACAATATCTAGCACAGTTTTATTTCTTTGATTTAAAATATAGTGTTATAGATATTGTTTGAGTTTTATATAAATACGAGAAGCAAATATTATTATCTTAAATATTTTTGATAAAATTGAAGGTCTTTAGCTATAATGGCTTATTTCAAATTTTTTGAGCAAACGTTTAAAGCTTTATAAGGTACAAAAATTCGAAAAAAGAATTCATATGTTTAGCTGATAATTTTAAATTTTCAATATTTTTATACCATGAAAAATGTGTAAACCTACGCAGCTGAAATGGTTTTTCATTTAAAGTAATTTTTTGTTACCAAAGAAATAAGTAATATTTACTTACGAAAAAGAAATACAAATAATTATAAATAATAAATACCCTGTCACATATTTTTACAAGCATCGAAAGCAATCAGAAAATGTCTACAAAAATTAATTTCTGTTATTCATTGTTATTATATGAATTGCCGTTTCAATTGCCATGAATAAAAGTTAAGTTCTATTATTCTTGTTGAATAATGAATGATTTTAATAACATTCGACGCTGAATTCGACCAGCTGCTCTTCAAACTAAATTGGTAGTTGTATACTTTCATCTTTTTCAAACACTGTAATTGAAATGACTCGTGTCATTCACATCAGCGAATGAGTGAGTCAGAGAAAATGAAATATTATGAAACTGATTACAGCTGTAAACGGAAATTCTACAGAGTATATTTCAGGAGCAATGATTTTGAAAGATAAAGAACACTAATAATACTTCATCCGCTTCATTGAATAATAATTTATTAATTAATACACATTCACTCTTAATACGTAAAGTACTCATTAGAGCTTGTGTTGCATTTAATCTTATTGCTTTATTTGACAAATATGGAAAAGGATTATGATTCATTTCTGGTGTTATTTTTTTATAACCATTAAAGCATGAGAAGAGGATTAATATTTCATAGAAATGCATAGTGATAATTATAAAATTTTCTAAATAACACTGTATTTCACTATTTTGAAATCTTTTTTTAATTATTCGCCTAGTTAAAAATATTTCAAGAATAAAAAGAACAGAAATTTTATTTGTGATGATAACTTGGCATCCCAATTTATTTTCTTCACTAATTTTTTAACCGCACTGGTGTAAAAATTATCAACGTTTCAGTGAAAATATTACCTGTTTTATTACATAGTTTTTAAATTAGCAAAAATTAAAAGAGCAAATATTGATTACTATGGAGAGAATGGTTAAATTTCAGGGAGTTTATTTAAGTATATTCACAAGGAATAGATGGTTGCACATATTTCTCGAAACTTGAAAAGCAACGGAAATATTTCACATACAAAGATCAAGTAGTTTGAGCAGAGAGCCCTTGATTGAGAAAAACACTTTATACATTTTATATAAATAACAGGCAAACTTGAAATATTAAAATTAATAATCTTATATGATAGCTTGATAATAGATGAATGTATAAACATGTTAACATGATTAAACATATGAGTCAGAACACAATGAATGAAATTACATAATGCATTTAAAATAACAAAATAAACACTGACATGAAATTGTTAATTACAACAATCATAATAATGAAAATAACTGAGAACCAAATTTATTTATTTTAAGCATTCTTGACACGTTTCAATGCATATTCCTCTAGAAAAACGAAAGGCAATGTACAGTAAACTCTCGATTATCCTTGACTATTAATTCCGAATTGTTGTTAAAAACATTTTAATCTCAAACAAGAAGAAGGCATTTTAATGAAAAAAAAATAATCAAAATCCAATAACAATATTATAAAAAAATAGATGAACAATCTTATGAGAATAGAAATCTTATTTATTATTAATCATTTTAGACGATTTTCTCCTCTACACAAAAATGTCCAATGTTCTTTTTCGGTTACTTTGCTGATTATCCAAGAAATTGTTTTTCTGTACCTTGTTGATTATCCAAGAAACTATTTTTCGGTACTTTTCTGATTAACCATGGAATTACTACGTTATCTAGTTCTATTGGAAATCGGAAGTTTAATGTAATGACATAGGAGAAGTTTATGAATCGATGTATAGCAACAACAACATCACAACCATTCAGTTCCCATTTTTTCGCCCCTACTAGTACTTACAGTACTACCCATTTGAAATGACCTTATGAAATAGCAAAGTAGAAAAAGTGCCCATGTCCTATGCAGTTTTAATAACAGTTCGGCTTACGGAAGGCTATAATGATGGGTTTCGGGAGATACATCATGTTTTAATGGTTCACTGTCATAGTGCTCATGAGAATCTGTTTGATGATTTGGTTTGTGCAATGCATCAATCGCTGGCATTCTGAATTCTGGATATTTATGTTTTGCACCTAGAAATTCCTTATTCATAAACTTCTTAAAGGATTCCATGTGTTTCTTTTGCATCTCAGCCAATTTTTTCTCGTGTTCCTGTAGGAATTTTTTCTTTATATCGAGGTCGGCTAGATATTTTTGATGCAGATATTCATATGGTTTGTATGACCATCCATAAATATGACCTCCGTGGTTAAATTTAGAAGTAGTAAATGGGCGGATTTTAAGATACTCTGATTTCAAGTATTTTCCGAAATCCTCTTCATCTCCTGATTTATCATGGAGTAATCCAGCAGCTATAGGCTGTTTCTCTTCTTTAGACGGATACAAATACTCATGTTTGTATTCCTTTTTGTCTTCATTATTTAGCTGTGGCTTGCTATAATAATTGTGATTGTATTCCTTTTTGTCTTCATTAATTAACTGTGGCTTACTATAATAATTGTGATTGTATTCTTTTTTATCTTCATCAGTATATTGTGGCTTACTGTAATAATGTTGATTATATTCCTTTTTGTCTGCATTAATTAATTGCGGCTTGCTATAATAATTTTGATTGTATTCCTTTTTATCTTCATTGATTAGCTGTGGCTTACTGTAATAATTTTGTTCGTATCCCTTTTTGGCTTCATTAATTAATTCCGGCTTGCTATAATAATTTTCTTTGGTTCCGTACTGGTGCTCAGAGCTTGGATGTTTGTATTCCTTTTGAATTCCATGCCATTCTTTACCATTCACGCCTTCATATTTATTAACATCTCTGAGCAACCCATCGTTTTTATATTCAGTCTTAATGTCATAATCATTCAATGGAGGTGAACCTTCGTGTGAATTCCATGCTTTAGGACTGGAATCTTTAACATCGGTAGAATATTCTTCAATGGCTTTGTAAACTTTTGGATACGAAGTCTTTAGTTCATATCCATCACCACTGTGTTTATAAGGTGGTCTTTCATAAGGCTGTTTCAAACTTTTAAGCGGATACTTTTCGCTTGTTAAATCTTTATAACGGGCATTGGTCTCATAATTCCATGAAGAATCATGGCCTGGATTCTTTGGTTTTGTTACCACGTATGATTCATCTGCGTGGAAGCCATATCTTGGTTGCTCTTTCTCATCCTCGTCTCTGCTATATCCATAACTCTCTTTATCAGAAGATTCTTCATCGGAATCTCTTTCTTTCAACCATTTCTGTCTTTGATTCTTGTATATCAAATAAGGTGATGAATCATCGGCTGGTTCAACATGCTCCTTATGTACTACCTCATCTCCTTCCACGTAATATTTTCTTTCTTTTTTTCTTTGATTGAGAGGTTTATAAAAATCGTAGTTCGAAACTTTATCATCCTCCTCCGATTCGCTATCAATTCTGTCTTTGTTGTCTTTGTGGATGGAGTAAAGTTCCGGTTTCTTTTCATCTGAGTTTTCACGTTTAGGGAAGGAAAGTGACTCGTCACTGGAATATGAATCACCACGGTAAGCATGTGTTTTCTGAACAAGTAGGAGACATCCTATGTACACCTGTATGAAGAAGAAAAAAATAAATAACCGTTAAAAATTTTGAAAAAAGAAATAATTAAAATATAAGCTCATAATGCGCTATCTTAAGTCAGCCATGAATAGCTTTTAAATATTAATCGTTACTAGGTACACATCATAATACCATTTTCTTTAAAAAAGAAGAAGACTTCTTGAATTCAGGGCTTTAAAACTGAATTTACAATTAAGGCGCTACTATTTTTATAGATAGCTAAATGTTTAAAGAAAAATTATTTTTTATAAAACTTTGGTTATTTATTTTTATTCAAAAGATAAAGAATAATCGTGTCTTCATCTACAACGCGTTTCCTCCTAAGAAAAAATTGAATGATAGTTATTTATGAAACACTCTGTCAAGTGCATATTCTTATTAACCTAACGTATATATCATACAAGTTTCATTTACGTCATATTTAGGCACTTACGACCATCAGTCACGAATTAAGTTTTCTCGCTTTTCGTTGCTATGGAGACTGGCGTGGTTTATTATTTTTCCCATTGAATTAATTTCGAGTTCGCGATTCCTGGTTGAAGAACGAGTCATTAGTATTCTTTTACTGCTTTAATATATCATCTACTTTAATTAAATATTTAAAAAATAAAACACGAATGAAGGGGAAATGTATAAATTAGCACGCAGATGCACGGGGTTTACATGGAAAAAAGGTATAAATCGCTGAAAGGTTAAAAAAGAAGAAAGCAGTAATATTTAATATGATGCTAATAAAGAGATAAATTCGAAGTAACTTTTAAAAATAAATGTTAAAACTGGCGAAAGCAATTAAAAGATGAAACTTCATTTCCAAAGGAAATATTCCCATTTATAAAGAAAAGGCATTAAAGGAAGAAAATGAACTTCTTCACTTTTAGCAGTAATCAAAAATGAATCAAATTCGATGTGATAATTAAATTGGTGTATTAGTTATGTTAATTAATGCTTAAAATAGGATGATTAATTTTCTTCAAATATTAACAAAAGCGTATGAGATTTTATCCAAGTTGGAGTAGACAAATCATGTTAGATGCTGAAATTGCATTCCTCTTAGGCGTTTTTTAGAATTTTATTTGATTAAAAAAATGCCAATATTTTGCACTGTTTACTTCGTATACGAACTATAGAAAAAATGCTGCAATCGTTAAAAATAAATAAATTCAGATTTTAATGAATTTAAACTTCGCTAAACTGGAAAAATACTTTCTGGTAGTATGTCCATATATCTGTGAACAGAATGACATAATTGTTTGAGCTAGATGGATGAAATTTAGTCTTTTATACTCATACCGAATTTGTAGGTTTCAGTTAAATTTGGAATAAAATCCACTCCGAGGAAGTCTGTCTTTGCTGCTGTACGAATTTAAGTTAATATGAAAATTACAAAACAGAGAGACCTGTCAACTCGTCTCGAGATCCGCATGCGGCTCTTTTAATGTAAAGTTGACTCTAAAGTTGCGGTTATTGATGTAAAGTTGAAAGTTTGACTCTCCAGTTTCATATTAAAAATTAATACTTTATAATAAAAACCCTTAATAATAATAATAAAACACATTTTTAAGTATCTAATCTTTTAACAGTTTCTATTAACATAATCGTTAATTACAAATCGCTACTCTTAACATGACCATGATGAGATAAATTTGAACTATTGCTTTTTTGCTAGAGATGAAACTCCATGACCATGTGTATCTTTCAGCCAATTGCATTTCATTTCGGTCTCACCAAAACAGCCACCGTCTTCGAGGTGAGGTCCTTATATTCGACGCATGGAATAGCCCCCCAGAAAATTAAAGTGAGGTGAAGAATTCGGCTTATGGAGTTCTGACGGGCTTCAGCTGTTCGTGTGAGCAGCGTTCGTGTGAGCAGCGTTCTCTTGCATGAATATAATTAAAAGTAAAGATAGAAGATAACTAATAAATATAAATCTAAAGTCGTGCTTGAAACTTAAAGCAACAAGCTGTAAATCAGATTTAATTAAACTTTCATAAGTCATGTAAAGCTAATGCTCCCATTGATGTAACAATCTATATTTGTGTTTTTATATGAACAAAGATTATTCAATACTTAAAGTTGTTTGTTTTAAAACAAAAATCCAAATATATATAAGCCAATACTATAATATTAAATCGAAAATTAAAAGTGGCTCTTTGAAAATTGGAAAATTTTGTAAATTGTTGCTTCTGGTTCTTCCGATTCAAAAGGTTGCCTATCTTTGACCTAGATGGATAAAATTTGGCATACAAATTTATCTAAAGTGTAGATCAAATTACAATCAAGTAATTACTTATCTTATTAATTTGTGATTACATGTAATTGCAAATTACTTATCAAGATGTTGACCGTTTGTTGGTCTGTACTTTCAGGGGCATGTAGACGAGATTACTCAAAAACATAATGGTTTAAATATATGAAACTTGGCATGTAATTTTGGGGCTTAGAAGTAGTTCTACGTAAAGTTTCGGCTCAATTGGATGAGAAAAAATGCGTCTAAAAGGCATATTCGATTTATGGGTACTTGGATTAATCGTCCATGCCAAGGATTAATCGTCAAAAATCCAACAAGAATCACATTGTGAAGCATCCTTCTAAAACAAATATGACATATAAGTTTCACATTTCGACATATTTTTAATCAGTTAATAATTTATTTCAGATTAGTGATTTTTTAATTAATTTTATGAATATATGTTTATCTTCAATTTTCTATTATAATTCCAAGTTACCCGACTTCCACGTATATACACAATATTATTGAAGCAAGTTCGATTTTTATAAATATTCTTAAAAACAAATGAACGTAATAAAACAGAAAGGAACCTGACCGAATATACTTGATAATATTTTCCTAATATTTTATCATTCATAGAATTAGCATTTTTTACATTCTCATTTATTTGACCAGTAGGGATATCAAGTTTTTAATTGATCTATTTAAGGCCCCCATTTAGCTTAACTACTGCGTAGATCAGAGGTGTCCAAACTTTTAGCGGCACGGGCCGGATCGAAATTAGATCCATGTTATACGGGCCACATGTATATACAAATTGAAAAATATCATTATGAGTAAAGTAGCATTAAATACTATTAATTAATACTATTTTATTGTAACTTGAAAATACAAAATACTAAACAAACAAAGTATAATTATATAATTATTTTATATAAATTGAAATATTTTCATGCAACTTCTAATGCGAATGATGAAACTGTTTTTTTGTTGTTGTTGTTGAAGAATGTCTTTATAGTTGGGATCAAAATTTGTTACACCAATCATAAGCAATGACTGCAAATGATCATCAGATAAATTTGCTCTATATTTTGATTTGAGATACTTCATTCGAGAAAAAGTTTGTTCGCATCCGCTTTCTGCTTATCGTCAAAATTCACATGCGTATAAAATTTCTTTTATGTTTGAGTTACCGAAATATATTTTTTTATTTAGTCTTATAACTTAACAGCGAGACAGACATTTGTGTTTGGTTAAGTACAACAACTCCGTTGTGTTGGCCACGTAGTTTTTCGATATACCTTTAGGAAAATGAAAAGGTTTGGGCGAAAACATCATTATGTTTTAAAACCCTCCGCGGGCCGGATAAAATCACTTGGCGGGCCGGGTTTGGCCCGCGGGCCGTAGTTTGGACACCTCTGGCGTAGATGAAAATCTAGTACTGGGTAAAAACAAATATAAATAGTTTAACACAAAAGATGCCTAATATAGAAACTGGTAGCGGTAGGAAGCAAGTACTGCTATAATAATGTATTTAAGTTGTAGTTGGTGGTATAAAAAAATTTTAAATTTATCATGATATCTACTATTCTTAAGTAATTTAAAAGCAGTACTTGAATCTAATTACCCCGTTAACGACCAATATAATTTAAATAAAATATTATTGTATTAAAATAATTATATTAAAAACATTACGATTAAGATAATTGTTACTCGAAACTAAATTCTAGAAAACTTTTTTTTTAAGAAAAATTATCAAAAATTTCTGATAAGGTTGTTTAAAAGGCATTTTACTGGCACACATTAATTGAGAATACGTAGTAACATATCTAAAAAAATACATTTGATTTACAATCAAAGAGTTCAAGCATGACGGTTCCAGTATTTTAAAAACTAGCTAATGGGTGGCAACTGTTTGTCGGTAAATGCCAGTTAAGAATAAATAAGTTCAGGAATGTATATTAATATGCCAGACAAAACAGAAAAAAAGACAATGGAATGTGTTAGGTTTAGCCACAGGAGTGAAATGCAACTATGCCAAAAAAAAAAAAAAAGAAGAAGAAGAAGAAGAAGCTGGGCGTGAACGGGTTATGATGTATTCACCCTACATTTTAACATATTGTTATCAGCAGATGAATTTGTAAATTTTTTCTTACTCCTTTCAACAGCAAAGAAAAACATATTCTCGATACTATGCAGCTAGAAGGATAAGCGACACTTTCCCATGCTTTATAGCTGAAAATAACGTCAAGATTAGCAGTGACATTTCCCAGTTGGGGTGCCAGAAAATAGATGTTAAAATGGATTATATATTATCTCTTAAACAACGTTACATCAAAACGGGACCGCTTTATGGGATAACGATAAATTGTTAACATTTTTTTTTCTTTGCTGTAATCATTTGTTGAAAATATATTATTTAATCCGCGATTTCATTGAAATTTCAAATCTTATCTATAAAGCTTAGAAATCAATATTTGTCTATAAAATAAAATGGAAAAGCATCAAATGAAAGTTGTATTTTTATATCAATTTTTTCTTTAGCATCACAAATCAGAAAATTTCAATTCACCACTTAAAACTTCTCATTATTCTTTGAAATATTAAATTTCTAACTCGTTAACCTGATAATCAACTTATATTCAATTTGTCCCGCTATGAAATGTTTCGTTATGCCCATTTAACTGGCTAAATATGAATTTAAAATTTTTGAATACAAAAATGAATAATTGATTTCTAAATATTACAACAGCCGATCCAGATTACAAACGTTTGTTTGTAAATACTACAGGAGGAAATAAATGTACACGTAAAAAAATAAGAAAAGAAATGCAAAAAATATATAAATTAGGGAAAATATGGTATAAATATCAAATTATAAAACTTATAATATTTCAGTAATTGCGAAGTCAATGATTCGTAAAATGAGAACCGTCTTTTGAAAATCTAAATTTTTATTTTAGTCACGTCTTGGACAACTTTTAAAGGATTAAAGAAACAAACTAAGGACTGAATAGGTCTAAATCGTTTCAAATCTTCATCGCAAACGAGAAAATGTTAATGTAAGCATCGCGCAATTGTGTCTGAATTGACTGAATTCTTATCTTTCCAGCCACAAGTCAAACAAACTGTAATTTTACTTGTTGAGAAATGCGTTCTGTTTCAACAAATTACTGTAAATATTTTTTCTCTTGTTACAGAGAGTAAAAATGAAATAAAATAATGTATTTGATTTGATTTGATTCTGTCTGTTTTTAAAATATGCATGCTTTATATGATGTAAACGATTCATCATATCGTGAAAGACTACATCATTTTTATCCAAAATGTAATATTCTCAATTATTCATATATTTTCCTAAAGGAGACATTTCACTTGATGGTACAAATACATGATAAATATAACTATGCGTGTTATCAAACATATAATGTCATACATTGTGTTTTGAAATCTTTTTTTTTGCCGTAGAAAGAGGCCCAAAGTATTTAAAATTTAAGGCAATAGACGTACTACATGTAGTAAATTTTAATTCCATATTCGTGTTATCATTTGGTTATTTGCTGAATTCCATAATATGTTGTGAAAGTGTGGTTTAAAATTTAAAAAAAATTACATGTTTTGATTGCAATGAAAAAAAAAACCAGGAATATTTTTTACATTAATCTGAATATCCATTAATATGCTATGAATTCATTTTCCTCTCGAATACTGTCGAATATATATATATATATATATATATATATGTGTGTGTGTGTGTGTGTGTGTGTGTGTGTGTGTGTGTGTGTGTGTCCAAACAAAAGTTCTTTGCTTGGCCGCAAAGAACTTTTGAAATTTTAACTTCGTTTTATTTCACCAAGGGGAATCATACTATGCACAATAGAGAGGCGAGGATAACATGACATCTGTTTAAATTGCGATACAAGAGAAACGTGTCCGAAATTTTTCCCTTCAGTGATTTTACTAAGTGATTCTGCAGATATTTTTTTCCACGTGCTGTTTTAGGCAAGGGATGTAACATCGAAAAATATATGTAAATGTTAAGCATTTTTTATTCCGTCGTTCTTGATATGGGAACTATGGAGTCAGCAATTTTGCTAAGCGCACTTTGTATGTACTTAATAAAGAGTAGAAGTTGGATCAGGAAATAAGAGAACACTTTAAAATGACGATAACATGAGAAAATTTAGGATAAAAACTTAGAAATTAATAAACATTTAATTTAAATTTTAAAATGTAATTAAACACACTTATATATGCATTTACAGACACATCAAGAAAAATATGTTGGCATTAAATTGGTGGAAACTAGAAAAGGAATGATTAATACAAACATTATCATCAATTGTAAGGGAAAATTGAAGTTTAAAATCTTCCTATGCAGCTGAATGCTTCGACATTTTAAAGTATCAAGCATGAATATCTAAGATTCCTGAAATCCAATTTATTGTGTTAAAAGAATTATGCATAAAATCTACAACAACTCGAGTAAAGACCTATAAAATAATTTGATAATACAAAAATGATATTAATCTTTATTTAATTTTAAGATTATCTTAAGTGAATGGTTGAAATTTGAAAGAAAGGATTTTTTTTTAAATTTTAAACGCTGTTTAACCACAAATAATGAGCTAAAGTATAATTTAATCTGAGTGTCCTTTTGTAAGATTTATGGTAATTAGATCTTCCAGTTGCACCGTAATACCAGTTACAGCTCATTAAAAAATAACATAATTTCCAATCTGAAAAACCGTTACGTAATAAATTCCATTTCTTGCAATGCATAAAATATAACTATTCTTGGAAAGTAATTTATTCCTTGGTTCCAGGATCCTGCTCCTATACAGCTGAATGCTTCGCTATCTTCAAGTATTAAGAAAGAATATATAAGGTTCTTGAAAAAAGATGGTTGATAATTCAATTATATTATTGTTTACTCTTAAGATTAGAAGGTTTCTCTTAAGTGAATGCTTATAAATCTGAAAGGAAGGACTTGTTAAAATTATAAAACGTTGTTTAACAGCGAATAATGAGCTAAAATATAATTTAATCCGTATGTTCTTTCGTAGGATTGATGTAATTAGGTATGCCAGATGCACCGTAACGTTAGTTGCAGCTCATTAAATAAAGAATATATAATACACGATCAGAAAAAACTGTTTCGTAATAAATCCAATTCCTTGTAATACATAAAAGTTAACTATACTTGGAAAGAAATTTATTTCTTAGATTCAAGATCTTCTATATAGAGGAATAGAAAATTAATACAGTGTACATTTTATCTATAATTTCCTTAACTTTTATCTTAATATTTTTCTCTAAGTTTTTCTTCATAATGTGAGAAATTCTTAGAATTAAATTTCAAGAATTAAGTGGAAATAATATCGGCTTCAATTGATGACACTGAAAATTGCAGCATTTCTTTAAAAAAATTATTCAGCAATGGAGACACCGATCACAAAAACTGTTTTGTAATAAACCCAATTTCTTGTAATACATAAAAGTTAACTACTCTTGTAAAGAAATTTATTTCTTGGGTTCACGATCTTCTATATAAAGCAATAGAAGATTTATACAGCATATATTTTATCAATAATTTCCTCAACATTTGTCTTAATATTTTTTTATCAGCTTTTCTTCATAATGTGAGAAATACTTAGAATCAAATTTCAAGAATTAAGTGGAAATAATATAGACTTCAATTGATAACATTGAAAATCACAGCATTTCTTTAAAAAAATTATTCAGCAATAGAGTTATAGGATAAATAACAGGACTGAGACACAAATTATTTAGATAAAACCGTTGTAAAATGAAGCAATTTATCATAACATCTTATCTATATTAGCTGTTCTTTCAACTACAAGGAAGTTCAACTATCAAATTAAAATTTATTTTCTTCACTAACAAACGGCAATGCATTTTTTCCTTTCATGTGAGTGCAAAGAAAGACAGATAAGATAGACTGACGCATGAGAATAATGAAGTTTGTTGATAAATAGTATTCGTTGCTAAGGCTTAAACGTCAGTAAGAAACTTTTTTGTCATTTCTCGCTAGAAATAATCGACATTTTCTATTTCCCCTGCAGTTTACCATCTAGAACTCACTTGCGTATTCACTCTGACGATATATATTTTTTAAAAACCATAATTCCCATCCATTTTAGTTTCAACACGTCAAGATTTCGGCTTTCATTCAATTTGAAGCAAACTGATAAAAAGCAATCTTTAACTCTGCATATCCATTAAGTATATCTTAATAAATATACAGAGTTAGAGATTGAAATATAATAAGATTTAACATTCATGCCATATTAAGCAAATTTAATCTGGAAAATTAATACGCCATTTAATAATAATTTATCGAATTCTTTTGCTTTCAGGAAGCAAATGGGTATTTAAAAAATGAGATTAGGATCATTTAAATAAGCTGAGAAAATATGAAAGATTATACTTAGGATTCTAATTGAAAATCTCATGATACTGATCAATTTTTTTAAATAAATTAAAACGATTAATTAATATTTCCAACTTACCAAAAGATTTATATAAGTAATTCCACTTATCCGCGTTTTTAAAATTAATTATTTTCTAATCAGTTAAATTCAAGCGTAAACATCTTATTAACAATGATTCTGTATTTTTCACTTTTCAGGGTCTGATTTTTGTAACATTAAATATCCAACATAAAGCTACTGTATCATGTGAAAATCACGCGGGAAAATAAAGGCGTGTTCAGCTAGGTTTCGGAAAAATTTCTTTTTGAAGTTATTTCAATTCTAGATTTGTTTTGACGCCTTTTTTTCTGATATCTTCTTTTGCTTTGTTATGTTGATCTCTACTCATGAATTTCTCAAAAAAATTGAAAGCTGTTAAAGAATGAATTTCTGTTGATTCATGAAAAAGAATAAAGTTTTAATTCCAAATTAGCTCTTCTCCCGCTCATAGTATAAATCACAGAAAGAATATTTTTAGTGGATACTCATGAAACCTAGCGTTTGAAATAAAAGATT
>JAPMOQ010031113.1:658916-704003 GCA_026543055.1 Argiope trifasciata
TGAATTCTTGTTTATTCATGAAAAAGAATAAAGCTATAATTCCAAATTCACTCGTATTTCGCTTGTGATATAAATAGCTACATAAACAGAAGAATATTTTTAGCTGATACTCATAAAGCATAGTGTTAGAAATAAAAGATAAAGGCTAATTTTCTCCTCAAACTATGTTTACACAACATAAACCATTTTCAGAAATTTAAATATTGAGAAATTTAATTTTATATTTTGTGTATAGTATTTTTCTAATAAAAAGTGCTATTGAATTTTAAATGACAGACGCATTTTTTATTTGTAGAGTAATCATATTTATACTTTTTATTTCAAATAATAATTTTAGTCCTTTAAAAAATAAACACTCTTTAATAGGTTTGTAATTAATATTTAAGAATGCTTCGATATATGCTATAAAAATACACAATAGTTAATTTTGCTGTTAACTATCAAAATGTCAGGGGTAAAAGCCCCAAGTAGACAGTTAATTTGAAAATCAATATACACTAAATATCAAAGTACTTTCTTTTGAAAATGACAGAATACAGCAGGATTTTCCTCAAGAAAAATAATTATGTTCATAAAATAAACGGACACTTTCTCTATTTAGGAGAATAAAGAAATATTTCAGACTCTTATAAATATATAAATATTTCAATAACACTACTTTTCTAGCTGAAAGCATTATGATAGGTACCAGTTTCTACAGATATATCGGGATTTCCCAAAGTCTATGACATAAACCTAGACAAGGTGTTTGTCATGAATCGATTCAAATTTAGTGCGAAAATAAAGCAATGCTTAGTTTCGTCTGATTTGATTCGATTTTTGCAAACGAAGATATATCATTTTTTCCTAATTTCTAAATTCACCTTGATAGTAGTTTAACTAATTTTTCATAATTGATGATTTATTTTTCTATGTATAAGAAAAAGAAGTGGAATTTTTCCAAAAGTTTTACCTCCAAAACTGATTAAACTACTTAAGATATGAATTACAAAGATCATTCTTTTTGGTTGGCAAAAACGGAACCAATTGGGATATTCTGTTCGATTTTTCTGCATATTGCCCCTTTTAGAATACCATACCTATCACTTTTGGTCGATTTTACTCCTAAGGGAGTGGTACTGTGGTGGAGTGGGTCAGCAGAGCGGTCTTCTGAAGTTCTTTTTTAAGTATGATTTTCTTTCTTTTTTGCAATGTTCATTTTAATTTTTCCCTCCGAATTGTACTTTTTAATAAAATGCTAAATTGCGTGATGTTTCTATACATTGCTTATTTAAGAAAAAAAAAGAATTCACTCTTCCGACTGTCATTTCTACCTCTAGTTTGGAGAAATCAAAACTGATTGGCGCATGCGCAAAAGCTCAATGGGATTCCGTTTCTCAAAGGAAACAGCATTCCCCCAAAATAGCCAGTTTTGTACTTCTTTTTTCTTCATAAAGTGAAGAATATTGAGTATGAAATTTGGAACAGTACCTCTTCCCATTGCGCCGATAGACATGTCTGGTATTCGCAGTTGTGAAATGAAGATCATATGATTCATCTAGCTCGATGAAGTATTGATCGAAGAGTAATTGTATTGGCACACACACCAATGGACAAATAGACAGGCAACCAACCAATTAGCTGATTTGGAACAAAAGTTAATATGAATTTTCACTTCAGTAATAAACCAGTATAAAATTTCTTCAATCTAGATCATTTCGTTTTTGAGTTATGCATTCGCATGCACGTGGACGGACTGGCAGACTTTTTTTTATATATTTCATCCAAAATATCACTCATACCTATAGTTTAATTGTAAACGCTGAATAACAAAATTCATTTCTCTAGGATTTTTTCCTTCTTCTGCTTTTGAGTAATTGTGTTTGTCCACAGATATATCGATCAATAAATATACAATATCAAAATTGTATTATCCGATTTCTGGAATATATTGAGTTTCATAAAAATCTTCAAATAGAATTATTTTATAATACTTTTTTGTGCATTATATGCATAAAATAAAAAGGACAAAAATAGTAAAGCAATAATTTTATATAAAATAATCTTATATAAATTCAAAACACTAAGAAATCGTACTTCGTCCAGTGAGATTTATTATGTTTTTTCCACAATTTTTAGCATATTTATGAAGAGAAAATTATCTAGAACTCAATTTCAGTACAAAACAATTTGATCTTCATGAAAGATTTACTATTTATTTTTCATTGTATAAATATATTTAGTGGGATAGAAAGATTATGTAAAGGAATTATTTTTTACAAGATTGCAGGAACATAACAGTTCTGCTTTGTAACAGCAATATTTATTATTTTTTATCATGAACTGTTACAAATTAAAATCGCTGTATAAAATTAAAATCACGGTAAAAATTATATAATCAGAATAAATGAGTCTTGAAGCGTTATCATTTTTCTGATAAAAAAAATCAATCGGAGGTAAAAAATAAATCGGAATACAATTACTAATATTAGATCTGTCTAAGTACTCTAAAATGTCCTTTCTTAATTTTGAATAGCATTACTTTAGTTCATAATTAAAATCTACAATTGCTGTATGAAATTGAAGTCAAAATAAGAGCTTTACGGTTAATTATTGGAGTCTCAAAACATTTTTTTTAAAATACAAAATCCCTCCCTGCTCCCATCGAGAAAAAAAAGCACTCTAAAATCAAAAAGGTTATTTATGTTAGAGAGCTGGAAACATTCTAAAAATTTTTTCTTTAATAATTTATGCTATTAATTATTAAACACTATAATCATCGCACAAAATTAAAGCCAAATTAAGAAATATATAATTAGAATTATTGGATTCTAAAAGCACAACATTTTCTTCGAATACAAAACTGGAAGGTGGGAAGAAGGAACCAGACTTAAAATCGTAAACTTCTTACTTTTAGAGCTGTGGAATTACTCTATAATCCTTTTTATAAATTGGATATAATACATTAATTTCAGGTTATAAATATTTGAATGCATAGCTTCTTTACTTTATTCTCTGTGTGTAATTGAGAAACATTTCAAATAAAGATTTAAATTAATTCATTTCTTTTACTTAAAAATAATTTTTTTCTGTGATGTTTCATGCAGAGAATGATGTTAAAAATATTAATTTGATTTTCTAGAACCTTTTTGTCTCTATATCTTGATAGATCTTATAACATGTAGAAACACTACTTCAAATAAAGTTTTTCTAAACCATTTTATAGTCAGAGGACTCCATTTAATTGGTGATAGAAATATTATTAAATAACCAAATAAAATTTTCGTAAATATTAATCTAAAAGCAAGTAGTCGATGAATTCCTACTTTAAAAAGTAAATATTCAAGTAAAATATAGCTATCATTAAAATATCTATGCTGATTAGCAATATTTTACTACTTATTAAAAATTCAGGCTTCAATTCTTTTTTCTATGCCAAAGCTACATTTAATGCTGAAAATATTTTGATATTTTTTAAGATTCTCCTAATCATTAGTAGAAACTCTAAAATATGTATATAAAATGATCCATTACTTCAATAAATAAGAAATACTTCCTTCATTTAGAAAATTTAAGGAAAAATTCAATTCCAAGTTTTCCAAAGCATACTAACATATTTTTTTTTCACTTTTGAATTTCTACTTTAAAGAGTAAATATTCAAGTAAAAGATAGATATAATTAAAATATCTATACTGATTAACAGTATTTTACTACTTATTAAAAATTCAGGCTTCAGTTCATTTTTCTATGCCAAAGTTACATTCAATGCTGATAATATTTTGATAGTTTTAAGATTCTCCTAATAATTAGTAGAAACTCTAAAAAAAGTACATAAAATTATCCATTACTTCAATAGATAAGGAATACTTCCTTTATTTAGAAAATTTAAGGGAAAATTCAATTCCAAGTTTACCAAAGCATACTTACATTTTTTTTCTCTTTTGCTTACATTCCAAAATAAGGTTTTTATGGAAAATAACCTATAAACTTACTTTTGATTATTTTCCATCTTTTCTCCATAGAGAATTTTTAAAAAATCAATAAAAAATACATTAATACTTACAAATATGTATTATTATTAGATGAATAACATTTCCCGTATATCACTTACACCTGTAAAATAAGCTTATAAAATAACTGCTGTAAGTTGAATAAAATATTTCTTACCAATAATCTTACAATACTCGTCGTTTTTCCTACACAATGAGGCATTTTGTGAATGCTATGCCAACCACAGGATTACAACTTTAAAATGAAACAAATTATACAAATATGATTCCTATTTATCCGAAGTATATGGTACACTGAGCAAGGGGAAAAGATTTGTGATGAAACTTATAATTCTTACAATTCTTTACTTAATTTGCTAGTTTTCATCTCTTTCGGGTCCAGTGAATTCGTGACACACGCATTCTGCACAAGAGGAGCGATTTTCTGGCCAAACTTGTGTCGCAAGAGCAAAAAAACTTTCAAATTTGTGTCTCCAGGAAGTTGGCGAAATCCCGCGTTTTGAGAACATCGTTTCCGAAAGATTCTAATTGTTTGTTCGTTTATTGATGTTATTCTTGAAGCCTTATGGTATAATGTGGGACTGTTTCATTGGGTAATTTGTATTTGAATAGGGTAATACCGGTTTCTATTATTAAGTAATCTTTTTATGGTTCACCAATAGGGCTTTATCCCTTCCTATTGTTGAAACAAGTTTTTTTTAAATGTAATTTAAATGCAGACAATCAGATAAAATAGTCTGTAAAACTATCCTATCTCAAAACTGAATGATGGAATCTTAAATTGGAGTTACAATTTCTGCAGACAAATAAATTTTTTCAGCATCAAAGTCATTTGATGCTGTTTCTGAGTTAATGTCACTGACATAAAAAAGACACTATCAGATTTCACCATCAAAGAAATTTGTAAAACAGATTGTTACAATGGTTTATTATCCATTCATCATGTAATGCTGAAGCATGACACGTTATAACAATATGAATAATTCTTTATATTGTAACCAGATTTTGTTGAAATGTTCTAAATCCTATTTTTTATGCTTTTTTATACTTTTTGTTTTTATTATCACTCAAAACTACTTCGAAAATAACGCAATTTTAGAAATTTCTTTTATTGTCCATTTTTATTTATTTATTTCGGGGAAAAAATGTTCGGAAAGTTGATTTTAAAACAACCCAATTAAAGTATAGAAATTTAAATTTAATCTTTAGCATTCCATTAGAGTGGCAACGCTGGCATGAAGTATTTGCTTATCTTATGCTCAAAATACATATAATACTATTTTTTGTTTAAATAACTTAGACAAATTTACATTGAGATATCAATAACTAATTTGATTTGCTAATCAAAGTAAGTTCGTCATCCTTTAATGAATGCAACAGGCTAATGTGAGAAATAAAGTATTAATTAATTTTTAAAAGAAAAAAAAAGATAAGTAATGGTTGAAAATAAGAAAACCAATTTTTCTAAAAACTTGGTTTTTTTTCTCTAGAATTAGGAGCAGAATATAAATAAAAACTTACTTATTAATATAAAATTTGACAATTTCCCTTCCACTTTCAGTTAATCAATGCAACATACTGATATTTTAATTTTAAAACAGCTTTGTCATTAACCATATAATTTTTTGCTTATTTGGATTCTGAAAAAGTTTATAAAGAGAAACGCCATAAGCTGGGTATTAGACGACAGGAGCCTATTTAGCATCTCAAGTTAATGTTTAATATATTACCCGTTTGCTTAACTTAAGTGAAAATAACTGATGTTATGAAGGCTGTTATATTTTTTGCATGCGAAGGACATAAGCCACATGTTGGTTAAAATTAAAGTAGATAGCGACTGCTATCATCAACTGCCAAGAGATTATTTTCTTTATTTAATATTTGCTTATTCGTCTGGGTTGTATCAGCCTACCAAGAGAATATGCGTCACTTTTGCACTATATCAGTACTGATTTTTTAATACTATTGGTGATTTACAAGGATTAATTCTGTGTGAAAAAAAGGTGAATAATTATTTTTTCATCATTAAATTTCGTATACAGTTAAAATACTCTATTTTTTAGAGCACAGCACTATTTAAGTAATCTATTTCACAAAAAGTAAATAAATAAAAAAATTTAAAAATGCATTTCGTCAACATGGAATCTTGATGTTTTATTAAGAATTTTTATCTTTAATGTTAATAAGATACGATTGTTGTTTTTATCAAGTGTTGTAGAAATTAATCTCTGTAACAATGATATTACTATGTTTGATATTCTTTAAAACTAAAACTCCCTTCACATAATTTATCTTCTTAATACCCGAGGTAATCTTATCACAAGAAGAACATAATCTGGTGATAGACTGTTTACAAACTGAAAGTAAATATTCTATTGTCTTAATTCTATTCTATTCCCTTCTATTCTTGTTAATAATTTCACTTCTTTACATCCAATGGCACATCAAAGATCTAAAAATTATTTCATTTAAGAAAATTATAATAATTTCTTTGTTTTCCTTTAATGTCAAACATATAAAACTAGGGAATTATGATAACTATATTTCAGATCTTTTTAATTTAACAATGTACAACATTAATTGCGTTAAAAATTTAGCAGCTTAACAAAACCTTGAACCACACATCCACTTATTACAAGTTCTTTGATTTGTGTTTCATTAATTCTCATATGACCTGCGTTCTGATCTAGAGGTAACTCGTCTTCCCAAGGATCCGGACCCCATGGGTTCGAGTCCTAACTCTGGAATGGTTGTTCCTTGCTCTGTGAAATAGTACCCTTGTAGAAAGGATTTTTGCAAGTGTATGTGTGTGTGTTATCTTCATATGAGTTAAAGTCATACGTCTGCCCTCACGTGCTTATGGATTTTTAAATTTAGAAGCTTCCGTATCCTTCTTTTCTCGATTTATTGGACTTGGTTTGAATCGGTGTTCGGTCCAAGGGGGATAAACAACATGATCATTATGTTTGTAAAGTACACTGACTAATTCCTTTCGAAATCCTTAAATTTTGACTGCGACCCGATGATAAAAACAGCATCTTATCATAAACCTTCTCAAAACTTTTACACCACACAAGCGAAGGGTGTTTAATCTTGACAAATTTTGCATATTTCAGATTCACGTACAAATAAAATTTGTGGAAAAATCTCATCGTCAACTCACTATTATGATTCGTGGCTGTATTATTTATATGGGGAAAAAAATAGCTGAGAAATCTATATTTAATTATTTGAGAACCAAATTTAGATTAGATGAGCTACCTGAATTTTACAATTTTTTTTTTTGCTATATTTTTAAACATTTTAAAATTAGTACATGAAACTATTTTCATCTTAGAAATACTTATAATATGACACTGGCATAAAGGCCGATTAATGATTTTGCATCAATGAAAGAGAAATGAAACTTACAAGAAGAGACCTTGGGAAATCCTTTTTTAATCACTAAAGAGAAAAAAAAGGATTAGACGCACTTTTGTAGTTGAATTCACATAATTTTAGGATTGGAATTGTGCTATAGATATGTACAAAAGTTTTATGGGTATGTACAAAAGATTATAGATAAGTACAGCAATTTTATGGAAAAAGGAACAGTCAACGCACTGTTAAAATAGCATATTATTTGATGTTTTTTTTCACAAATCTTGGTTTAACAAAATGTTATTTTAACACAAAAATAACGTTTAACAAAAGAATGTGTCTAAGGAGCATCTTTCAAAAGTTCTAACCAAGCCTAATAGTTAATATTTTCAAAATGCAATTTGAAACAGGTAATGAAATTTATATATTTTATTAAGGTACAACATAAGAAAAAGGGCAACCAATTGCAGAAGAATTAATACTGATTTTTAATTATATATGTAAATTCACGAAGAAGATATATGAGAAAGAATTGTAATACATAAAATAAAAGTCACCTCTTTCTTACCTGTTCATAGTATTTTTTAAATGAAACTAAGATTAAATGTGAAATTTAGATCAGAAGAAATATCGATAATACTCAAGAGTCGAGTAATGGTAAATGCTACCTAGGTAGTATTTCTCTCCCTTATTATGTTTGAATTTAACAGAATATAAATGATATACTGGTTTGATTTTATGGTTCCTTCTAAAATTGGTATCCAGGTCACTTATATCATCCTCTGTCTTCTGCTCAGTGACATTTTTAGAGTAAAATTAACAAGATACATTCTATGGGCACCATTACCAGTGA
Source organism: Argiope trifasciata (assembly GCA_026543055.1). Lineage (NCBI taxonomy): Eukaryota > Metazoa > Arthropoda > Arachnida > Araneae > Araneidae > Argiope > Argiope trifasciata. The sequence goes on from JAPMOQ010031113.1 coordinate 667,120, forward strand.
GCACAAAAGTGAGATTTCAGGTAACTTAAAAGTGATTATTCAGATTCTACTTAAGAGATCAGTTAGTCAGCAAATTAAGCAAAATAAAGCAATGGAGGCGTTTGTGTGATCCCTGTCATACAGTCCATTGACGAAACAGGAATGAAGCAAGCAAGACACTTTCTATGGGCACTATTACCAGTGTGCACAAAAATGATATTTCAGATAATTTGAAAGTGATGATTCAGATTCTGCTTAAGAAATCAATTTATTTTTAGCAAATGAAGCAAAATAAAAAAATTGGGGCGTTTGTATGGTCCATGTCATCCCGTCCATTGGCGAAGCAGGAGTGAAGCAGGCAAGACATGTACTGAATATGCCATCACCAAAGGGCGAAAAAATGGTATTTCATATAGTTCTGCTTAAGAAATCAGATCTTTTTTTGCTCATAAACCAAAATTAAATTAAGATTTAAACGCTGGACTTGGCATATTCATCAGCAAAAATTCTTTCGAAAGCTCATAAAAGTAGTTGGATAAATTTCTCACTTGTCCATGCATTAAAAAAACAGAACCGGAATTCAGAAAAATATTATACTATTTCTTTGTGAAATGTAGATTTTATCTAAGCCTAGATTCCGTTTAGAGAATACTGTGAAAGAATGATAACTAAAACTTCCATCATTTTGATTTGCTATAGTTCCATGTAAAGTAGTAATTTTAGGCATTTTTAAAAATTTATTGTTAGTAAAATATTGCTCTAAGAAATATCTTTTCAACCATGAAGACACATTGTTTTAGAATGACTGTGTATTGTCAGAAGTTAAAGCATGAAAACATAAAGAAAAGATAAAAAGAAAATTATTGAATGATAAAAAAACTAAATGAGAGAAAAAAAAATTTTAGAAAAAAAATGTCGCTTTAAACACAGGTAAAATTTATTGGTAACACAAAAGAGATTAGTGCAATTTGTTTATTAATTACTTTAATTTCTTTTTGCAATGAGTTTTGAAAAATAATTTAAAGCTGGTAGTTAGGTGAAAATTCCAATTAAGCTGATTGCAGATAAATTTTTTTTCATGGCACACATAAATTTAGGCAAATTACTTTAATAATGTTGTTCGGATAAAAATTATTCTGTTTTTCATTATAATAATTTGAATTTTATGTAAATTACTCAGTGTCAAGTTTTTAATTGTCTTTCGAGGTCTATTTTTAGGAAGTAAGAAATATTTTGAAAACCCTCTTCTTATCTCTTATTCATGAGGATATTTCCTATTCATTGTTTATATTTTAGAAAAGTAAAATAATTATAATAGATAAAAATAGTACTACTATTTAATCATTATTATCATTTTTATATCAATACTTTATCACGCAGTTACAAAATTATTTATTGTTATCTTGTGCCTCATAGTATTACAAATATTTGTAAAGTTGTTCGATGTCTAGTTTTTTGAGAACTGCTAAACTAAAAACATTTGAAACAAAGTAAATGAACGAAAGTTATAACTTCGATTTTTATACTACTTTTTAATAATTCTAAAACTATTGTTAAAACAACATGTTACCATTTTATTATTTTTATAATTGAAAAATATTATTACACAAATGGTTCAAAGGAAGATTCAAGTAGAGAACAAGAATATTTATCGGCATTCTGAATGAAACCTAACCTGTATCATTAAGCGTTATATGCTTTATTGCAAAAAACTTATTATTATATTATCCTTCATATTAGATTATAATATAAATTATTATATTGGTGAAATTCTGAGAAAAAAGACACTTGACACATATTTACTGGATTTAAAATAAAACCATTATTACACGTTTTTATAGAAATATCAACAATTTTGATCATCTTTATTTCTACCTAAAGAAAAAAAGTTAATAATTTTGGTGCAAATAAATGTAATTAGTAAAAATATTATTTTGAAAGAATGACGACGCAATAAAATTTTAAATTTGAGAAACTGTTTAAGATGTCCTAAAATTCGACTTTTATGAAGAAACTTTCCTGAAATTTATAAAAATTTTCAAATCCCTCCCTGTGTACCTCAAATTTCTCTATTATTTTTAAGATATAATTCAAATACTATGCGTCTTTCAAAACATGGAACAGTATCGTAGAGACATTGAACAGTATATTGTACAAATATAGGGTTAAAAAAAATTGAGCTTAAAAAGCATTTAGTGAATCTGAGGAAATCTATATCGTTGCCAAATTTAATTCCAAGACTCAACAGCGATTCGAAAGGAGTTGAGAAAATTCAACCAAATTCTAAATTTTCTTGCATAATATTTTTCAGAAATCAAAGAATAAAATGCATCTTAAAAGCATGATCTATAAGCAAAATATCTTAACGAAATATTCTTTTACTCTTATGACCGAAAGAAATTATGAAAATATCTATACTATTTTGCAAACAGAGCATTCAAACATTTATAAAACAAAGTGAAACACTTCTCCTTAGTAAAAAAAGGCTTGTTTGATCAATATATTCGAAGTTAATCTTCATTTATAAATCGAAATTTTAAAATAAATGTGAGTTTCAATGAATGAACTTAAGTTAAAAACGAGGCTTTCAGCTTTCAAATGCTTAAAATATCCTCAGCATATTTAGAAAGAAAGTGAAAAGGGGTGGATCGTGCCTTCAGTGTTTGCTTTATTTTGGGCACTGTTTTTATTCTAGGCAGATTTCCGTTCTCATAAACATGCAACATATTAATTGGAGAAAATATCATACTATATCCCAACTGCCATTTTCATGTAAGACTTATTTTGTACCGATTATCTATTAAACACTCAAAAATGCTGCAATATTGAATGAGCGATAATATAATAATCAATTTCAGGAAATGAAGAATATAATACTTCATGATATTTGTAAGGATTCACACCGAATACCAAGAAATATTCTTTTTCTCTGCTTGGATCTTCATTCAAGCCATTTATTTGTATGAAATCACGGTGCGACCATACTCCCAACTTCATCTGCAGGTTTAAAAATTCATCAGAATCGCTCTGATGATTAAATTAGTTATCGCAAGAAGGATTCTACTAGTACTGTTCTGTTGCCTCCCAAAATTCATAATGAAATACAAAAGAAATTATTCAAATCAAAAATGCGTGTGGTTGAGGCTACTGTTGGCAGACTGTAGAGGGCACTCAAAGCGCGGAATTTGTTTGAATTAAACTGCTGATTGGAGCGCTGAAGTGACTCACTGTCAATAGCGGACGAGTTGCACTTGTATTTCGTTCAACGGCGCGGTCTGTGTATCGAGTATTGTAAACGTTGCAAGAAAATTGTAGGTTCGTTGAAAGATTTTAATGATTTAAAGTTGATTAAACTTTTCATAAGCTTTTAAATTTCAAAAATGTGCGATGCATTCATTTTAAATTTCTATTGTTCGTTGAAATGCATATTCAACGATGTGTAACGGTCGACTCATAATATATATTTTTCCTTGTTGGTTATTATTCTTTATATTTAATTGCATTTTTATTTTGCAGATTCTTCTGTAACTAAATTGCTATAAAAATGACTTCCACTGAGTTTACAATTGGTTTGGATGGCTCAAGAAATTCATCGAAGTGAGTGCTATTACTTTTCCTTTGTGTGAAATTTTATTTCTGTCAAAACTGTTGAACCAATTTAAAATGCTAATTTAAATTTTTCTTCGGTTTTACTGTTAAAATTCTGCATCACATTAACTTGTTTGTGTTTAAAATGCAAAAAGTAGAAAATATTTGTAAAATGTTATGAGGTTGCTAGGTTACAAACATTCGGTTGTTTCCTTATAAAGTGCCGGCTATTTTATTGAGTTGCTGCTTTTTATTTTCTTCTATCGCTTAGTATTCAGGTCGTCAAAAAGAAAAAGTGTTTGATTATTCATTAAAGTTATTGAATTTTAACTGAAAGAATTTTCTCAAGTTCGTAATGCATTAGTGACGAGATAATTCATTTCTTTTAACTTTACAGCTTTCCTTATGTCTATATTTTGCATCTTTTGTTTATTAGGTACTGATATCTCTTCGTTAAAAAAATGACTAAAAAGGATGATCGTTATAGGTGTGGCCATGTTGTTAAGACTCTTGCACTCTTATAATTATATTTTTAAAAATATAAAAGTGCCTTCTTTATAATAGAAATGATTTATCATAAAAAGTTAAACTAAAAATTTAAAAAATATCAGTTATATGCCAGAAAAAGTAATAGTAATAATGAAACGTTAAATGTTTGTAGCTTTCGGCGCTTTTAAAGTTTTTTTTTCTAAGCTTTAATTAACTGAATTCTCAAAAGAATACTTGTATGGCTATATATGTATATATTGTGATAAATTTCAAAATTGTGATGAAATTTAGGACTCTGCTATTGAAACTTAAATATGCTTATAATTTTCGATAGTAATATTCATAAATTTATTTAAAATACTTTATATTATGAAATTTTATGGAGATCGTTTTTCGTATACATAATTGTTGTGATTTAAAAATATTTGCATTAAGATTCTTTAACTGTTTCAAGTGTCAAAATTTGCCATAAAAACTGATAATATTGGTTGCATTTAAGTGCTATGATTGCATGATTAAATAATGAACATGAGTTGCATTACACTTCTAAAATAAAGATTTTAAAATGTTGCCGATTATGTTCTAGGAATTACATGGTTTACATCAAGCGATTCAGTGTGTTGATTTCATCTTTAATTTTATGTTTTGTGTATTAGTTTTGGTATTTTGTCTTTGTTTTATTAAGTTTTTCGGTCTTTTTTTTAAAAAAAAACAAGGTATTGGGGGGAAAAGTAAATCTATTTGAACTTTATTTGAATTATCCAATTAACAGTATATATGTTATTATTTTTAATTATGCCAAATAGTTAGTTTTTTTTTTTTTCTTTTGAGATTGTTTTCACGATTTCAGTCTTAAAAAGTATTTACAGGATTGTATTTTTTGTTTCCAGTTTAATAATTCTTTTAAATGTTTTAAGTTTTTCATTGTTTTCATCTTTTTTTAAAAAAAAATCAACCTGAAATTTTTATAATATATAATGATCTCTTGATCTAAACTTTCCTATTTTAAAATTTCAATGTAATATTTTATTTTTAAGAAGTCTTATTTTAATATATGCTAAGACAGGGTGTTGATCTAGATGTATCCAGGATTCTAGATATTCCTCTTCCCAATCGAGATTTGTGAAATGCTCGGCAATACCTTTTTCAAATTTAGTTTGAGTTAATAGATCATTCAAAAATAAATTGTTTGTATTATACTATGTCAGGGAGAGTATAAAATATTCCTGATAATTAATAGTTTAAATGTTGTATAAATTTTTTCAATATTTATCCTTATTAAATAAAATATTTGTGTAATTTTTAAAACGGTAATCCTCTTTTGAGACTGCGAGAAAAGATGTTATCTATTTTGGATAATTTGTTGAATAATTGAGCATGTTTAGTCCTTAAGTGATTATCTTAGTTATCATCTAGTTATTCATCTCTAACGTAAATTCATATGTATCCTTCTGTTTTGCATTTGATGTGTAAAGGATAAAATAAAAACCTATTATTTACGTAGTGTCTTCTTGCATAAGAAAACAGTTGATCATTGGCATATTAATTTTTTAAAAAAATTGAAAGCTGATTTGTTAATTTTGTTTTAATCTTTCATCTTAACCTTGGATTTTCAAAATTTCTTTGTTTAGAGTTCTAAAGCCTCCAGGTGGTGGTTCTAGTGATATTTTTGGACTTGGAGCTACCCAGTACTCTTCTAATGAGCGTCAGAAAAACAGAGAGGCTGCTTCTGGTAATACACAAAATAGATTATTTGGTTCATCAGAGAATGGCACCTCCACCCCTGCCAAAAAGCATAACACTTCAAATATTTTTGCTAGTGAGCCTCCTCAGCCTGCTAAATCATTCAAGAAACCTTACGGTAATTATTTTGGTTATTTTCCTTTTATAATCCCTATTTATGAATACATTGGGATAATTCAAAATTTTTAAATAAAAATCTTTGTTTGCATTGGTGATATTTATATTTTCAGAATAGTATATCAGTTTCACTTAGCCTTCATTTTAGTGTATTAAGTTTTTTTTATTGATTTTGAATTTTTTTATCAATAAACTGGAAGGTGGTCAATATTAAATATTTTAACTGTTTAAGACTAAATTTGTCATTTTCTTAAAATTTTAAATGAAATTTCTGAATTCAGCTTATAAAAAAATTTCTAATTAGAGCCACGAGTTTTTGCTGCCTCAATATTTTCTACATTTATTAGTAAGGATCTTTTCTTGTTTATGAGTATTAAAAAATGTATTGGAAAATTCCCCAATTTTTGAATAATCCATATTTTCCTTATTAACATTTTGTATTGCTAAATTTACCAACTGTGAATTGTTCCATGATTCTTTTTCATACTTATGTTTTGATGCATGCATTTGCTTACAATATTTCATTTTGCTTTTCAAATAAGTAGGGCAAGTGTTAACTTGCTGGGTTTGTTTCTTCACATGTGTGAACTTAAAACTAGGGGGATAAACTATACATATGGTGGGGGGGGGTTCTAAAAACAAATATAAACTTCTTTCAACTTCCTAATTTTTTGTAAAAAGACAATTCTATTAACTGATCTTATTTTAATTCTGAATTTTCTTGTGTCAATGCTTTTTTCTAGTAAACAAATTAATATAGCCAGTTAGTCTGAATTTTAAATTAGAATATTGTAGATTTTGAGATGGGAGGAAAGATATATATTTATGAAAAATAATAAAATAGATGCTTAGAGATATTTCATATCAAATTAGCAGGCATTGATGTGCTTTAATTAGCCCTTTTCATTAAGAGTTTATGATAAAATCTTAATTGCTCATTGCATCTTATGCCAAGCATTCCTTTTGCTATCTATTATATTTGTGTATATTCTTCAATTTAATTACATTCATACATTGAATTTAGCAGTTTTTGCATGTTAAAACATTGTTTGCTATTTTGTATTTATATGCCTGAAAAAGGTTAGCTTTTAAATGTTAGATCAGTTCCAGTAATTTTGAATATTTTTGACCATGTTGAGGGATTTTGTAGTATTTCGAAGCTAATTATTTCCCCTATAAAATTTTTCTTATTTTGCATTTTAGTATTTTGTGAAATCCCTTGCTTGTTTTAGGTGAATGCTTCTTAGTGCATGCATTATTTTTGTTGACTATATTTTATTTTTGTTATCTTTCTTCATTTTTGCATGGGTTTTCATGCTTAAATAGTTCGCCGTAATCCTATAACTGGTGAAGAATATGAAATATATCCTGAAACTGAGAAGAAGGAAAATGGAGAGAAAGAAAAAAATGGTGACGATGAACAAGAAAATAATGTTGAACAAAATGGTGGTAAGTTGTATTGTCGCATCACATCGTGCATCAAGTAATGTTTATGAAATTTATAAATTGGTATGTGTTGGCTATTATGCATGTGAGTGCAATTCCATCTTGTAATTTGAATGTGTAGGTTTATATTAATAGAATCTGAAATGCCTTATTGAATGTACTTTAATTGCAGTTAAAGTTGAAGAAAAATAAGCAATGAAGGTAAAATAAGGCTAATTTTATGGGACTATTATTGAATTATTTAAAAAAAATAAAGCAATGTATCAAATTATACCTCTTGAATCTTAAATGAAGAGTTTAAAAAAATCCAATTGTGAAATTCTTACTTTTTAATAAGACATGGTAATAAGAATTTTTGCATACATTTGCTTGATTCTCCTTCTTTTGATGTTTAATATCTATAATGCTTGACTTTATTAAGAAAAGTTTAATTTGCCATATTCTGATGCTTATTTAGCTTCTCTATTTCATGGCATTTTTATTTCTACCATCTAAACATTAGTGCAGTTTTATTTTTGCAATATCTTAAAGCTCTTATTGAATGCTTGTATTTTGCTACATGGAATAATGTTGCATTTAACCAAAATTATTACTAGAATATTTTTCTATATTTAAAAATGAAGTCATATTTTTAATGTCAAAGTGTCTTGGTTGAAATTTCTTAGAGGTAAAGAATGTCCAAAACATTATTAAAGAAGTTGCAAAACTATCTGGAAATATGAGAAAACCGATCCAGAGTTTTAAAAAAATATTAAGTTGCATTCTTGAAGTTGTCAGTATTTTTGATCCTTTATATTCTTGTATTGGTTATTAAAGTTCTGCATTTACAATTATTACAGTTAAATTATTTGAAACAGATGCATATTCAGTATTTTTTTTTTTTTTTTCAAATACCAAAAGTAGTGAAATGGTCTTTTTCTTTTGTAAACAATTCTAAATGAAATAATTCTTTGGTTTCTTTAACTTTCATAAAGTTGGAATTTTGGGATTAAAAAATATATATATTTGCGAAAAGCAAAGCATATTTTGATTTTAATTGTGAACCTTTCCCTTGGAAAATACAGAACTGTTAATTACATTTGTTTGGTGTAATTTGGCTTTTATTTTTATATTTATTGCTTTCAAAATTTAATATTCTAATGTATTGGATATTCTTGTATTTGATCAATATATAAAAATGAGTGCTAACATGTTTTAAGGCTTTCTTCCTTTTTCATATTGATTGCCTTTTCAAGTATTTTAAATTGAATTTTTTATCTAAAAATGAAGTACTGTGTGCATATCCGAGGGGGGGAGGCTAAAAACTATTGAATATTTTTCTTTTAGGTCTGTATTTTTTATTGCCAACATTAAATTTTAATCTGCTTATTTCCATCCATAGGTACAACTGAGGAGGAAAAGAAAACTGAAGCTCCACCAGCACCAGCTAAGCCCATTACAACAAGTATTCGTGTGAGAAACCCACCTGGTGGAAAATCGTCTGGAATTTTTTAATTTGCTGTGCAAATGCTACTTTTTGTGTATTTATGGATGTCATTTTTATATTTTTGGGTTTAGACTGTTTTATGTGCACTTAATTGTATTTATAAATTTAATGTAGCAAACAAAAGGCTTCTTTAACTGCCTTGTAGATTTGAAGTTATTTTTCAATTTAAATATGCAGAGAACCTTCAAGCTAACTAATTTTTAACTTTTATAAAAATTATCATGTACAGAAGTAGAATTAATGTTTGCTTAATATTTCTCATGGCATTTTCTTTATTTAACTTTTGAAAACTTAATAAATCTGCAAAATCTACAACTTGCCTGCAATTAAGAAGCTTGAACAATGTTAATAATTTTCATGTTTTTACAAACTGTCAAAACTAATGATTTAATGATGTAAAATCATCTGCACTAAATTTAATCAAATTTTAAACTAGTCGTCTCTGTATTTTCAAACATGCGACCAAAAAAAAAAAATCTGGATATTCAGTACAATCAGTATTTGTGACAGTTAAGTCATGCTGTAGTTTGAACTTTTAGCATTATTTAAATATTTTTCTCATAAAATGTGTATTAAGTATCTGTGATTTTATGTGTACAGTTTATTCATTTACTATAGGTTATGAATCCGTTTGTCTTGCACACATTAAGTCTGTGTATTTAGTGAAATTAAAGTCTGAATTTGTTTCATTTTGTTTATGCTTTTTGGATCTGATTTAAAGCTAGGTGTTCTTGAATACTTCTATTCAACAATACTGCCATTTCATGTGCGGACAATTTGAAACAACTTTATTAAAAAATTTTAAAAGAACTGCTCAAACACCTGTACCTGTTTGCCAAATATGCAATAAGAACGTAAATTATTTTGTCGGTATTAAGCATTTATCTTGTAGTATTCTTTAAATGTTTCCTATTTATGAAATTCTAAGTAATTAGCTTGTCATGTCTGATTTATGTGATTTTGATATCTATTTTTATAGCTTTTTGTTTTATTTTCATGGAATAAAATGTCTTGTGATATTGACTTGTTTTGTTGAGCTGAATTGATTTTATTCTATATTGTTAAATGCTTATTTTTCACATGCCTCGACAATTTGTTTGATTCTTTTCTCACAAGATATGATGCCAATAGTTTCCCCTGTAAAATTGAAAACTGCCTATTGTGAAGTGTTGTAGGCTCATTATGAGCATCTTTTTAAGCGTGCAGAAGTGCTCCCCCCCTCTTCCGGGAAGGTGAATGTTTCTGCTGAGATGTCTGTCATTTTTAAAGATGCTTAGAAAACCTTACTAAAGCACATATATAGAAATGCTTGATTCTGAGTAGGGGTGGCATCACAAAGTGCTGTCATCCTCGAAGTATGCATCAATCATTCATTTGTTCTCCCTAGACACTGAATACGTTAGATCCGAAGCATAGTTATAAAGCTTGGTATTCTTTCATATATATATAAACATAAAATAAACAGAAGGGTATGATTTGAGAATGGAATCCAGTGTGAAATTGATTCAGGGGTTTCAAAACATGTTAAAATAAATAGTTAATTTTTTTCCACTCCCCGTTTCTTCAACAAAGAGCATCGCCATATAGTGATTGAAATATTGGAATGGTTATTCTGAAGTGGTAATACGAAATATGTACTGCAATTCAAAAAAAAAAAATATTCCTTCCTATAAAACGCTGAAAATTAGGAATTTTAATTATGCTGCGCGAGTACGTTTAATCCTTTATGGATTATAAACGGGAATGAAGATAAAATCTGCCCACCCCCCAGAGGTTATAATATGCCTTATAATCAAATTTTCGCCGTATTATTGATCTTGTAAAAATTATTCGTTGTGTGAAAAGGGTAAAAATATATTCCCTGATTCGTAAGAAAATTTCTGTGAGTGTGTAACCGATTATTCTAGTGCAGTCACTGAAGGAAAGACTATCATTAAAGTTTTCACAAGGAAATTACCCATTTAAAATTGTATATATGAAAATTCTTTTTTAAGTTAATCTACTTATCAAATAATCGATTGCTACTTCATACATAAATTGCTTAAGAATAAAAATTTCTATGATATTTGGTTTATTTTGGCATAGAAATGTTTAACAATATTGAATGCTTTGCCTAAATCGACATTATATTGAAAGCATCAAAATGGAAATTTTGTATAAATGGACGAAATAAAATTGAATATAAAAGAAATATTGATTAAAATTAGTTTTATAGATGGAGGCAGTGGAAGTAGACTATTTTATATTTTTATTACAAGATATGGTATAAAACATAGAATACTTAAGATTTTCAAAACAAAAAGAGTTGAGGTCAATAATCATATTTTTTAGGATATAAGTACAAGTTTAAAATTTTATTTCAACAGAAGGCCAGTTGTTCACTTATAATCTCGAAACAAATGGACCTAGATTATTAAATGTTCATTTCCGAGTAGAATTTTTGAGATTTAATGAGAAAAACTGGTATTGATACCGGAAATTTTGAAGGTTGCTCATATTCGAATATCTAGACAGCTCCTTATGAAATATTTAATTTGAAATTTTTTAAATAAGTTAATACCTTTCGAATGACTTTTTACTGCATTCTGAACTAGGCCATTATAAAGGATAAATCACACACCCCACGTGACTATATGTATTTCAAAAGAAATAATCGCCCCCATTACCGAAAATGTTACCTAAAATAATACAATTCGGTGTACTTGGAACTTTTTTTCAATTTAATTTGACGTAAAATAAAACGTAGAAATATTTTGTGAACATGAGACCCTGTATATCTTCTATTCATTTTGACAAACGAACAGAAGACTTTTCTTAATTGCTGCAAAGACTTCATTGGAATTTTTCAGGACTTAATCAAATCAAAATTTATCAACGATCTTTGCCCGCTAGGATTTATTACAATAGTTATTTAAAAATAAATCGGTTGCATTTTATCTCATTTTTGCTCCTATTTCAAAATTATATATTTCTTTGCAATTACCGTCATACCATCGTTAAAGATTTATCCTAATAAGAAGAAAAAGTGGTAGAGTTCTTGCATTTGTCAAAAATAATTCAGCTATTTATTCATTCTATCCATCAGATCCGAATAAACCCAAAAATTAAATCAATTTTGCGAGAGAACACATAAGAACATGAAACAAAAAACACTTTTTGGAACTGTATATTAAAAAGTGGCACAACAATTTGTTTATTAGGTAATTATTTATGTTATTAAATACTAACTTTATACTAATAATTTGCGATTATCATGGATTCTTTAAATTCTTACTAGAGTAATCTGTGCGATGTCATAAATATCAAAATGTTATAAATCTTAATTTACTTTAATATGAAATTTGTTTCAAATCCTCTCAAATCAAATTTGCATCAGGCCTCTCGGCTATTCGGGCTTGTTTTGCAAAAAAACATATGGTATTTGAGAAACGGGTATATTACAAAACTATGTAACATATAAATAAGAATGAGATAGGCTTGTTTTACGTTAATTTTTACCAGTAATGCTCCTAATATTCTACTTCGAAACACTGTAATTTTCCAGAATCCGATAGATGGCGCCAGATGTCAGCTCATGATAGAAAATTTCAGTTGGTAGTAGTGTGATTTTCAAATTTTCTTTAATACGTTCATTAGGGGTTATAAAAAAGACTATTTATCTGATGCCTTACCCTACTTCATAAGATTTAGATTAACTTGTCACAGCTGGTATTCAATTGGTCAGTTTCAGCAGTAACATGGAGGATAATTTGTAGCAACAAAAAAATGCATAAAGGTATTTCCATTATAATTAAGTAACTGGATAATAAATAACAAATTTTTTTTGTGATCTGTATGTCAATTCTGATCAGCTTCATTTCTTTTCATATAAAATCTGTACAGCAAGTATTTCTGCTGTAGATAAAGGATTTTTTTTTTCTGATTATCCTAGTTTTAAAAGGCGTTTATTAATGGTCAATTATTATTTGGTTTTCTTGGTTGAATTTTGCTTCATTTTCATGATCGATTATATAATTCAACTCTCAAGCTAAAAACATTTAAGATTTGTCCTTTTTTTATTAAAAAAAAAGGAAATTGTGTTTTTTTTAACTGAGTGATTTTTGTATAAAAAAAAGAGTAATTATTTCTTTCAACTCGGTAATAAAAATGTCAAACATCAATGCTTAATATTTTTGCTATCATACTTATATACAATTCCGACATTATAGTGGATTATTGGTATGTGAATCTGATATTTGTTATTGTTTAAAAGGAACTAAAATTGTTCAAGTTTTTTATCTTATTTTTATTTATACCCTTTTCATTCTCTCTTGTTAAAAACAATCAATGATGTGAATTTAAAAAAAGTTTGAACTTTTGAAAAAATTAGTATTGTCAATTTTTGGGAATCATTTCTTAGAGTGCAATTCGTGGTAGTTGAATTGTGAACTCCTACCTGTTCAGAGTTTATAAAGAGATAATATGATATTTTCTTTCGCTTGAGAAACCCTTAAACTTTAAAGAAAGGACCTAGTTGCCTGCATTAAAAGAAAACTCCTACTGAAATTTTAAAATAAATCGGAATTTCACCGAGTCATTTCCATATTAAAACTAGCATAATACTTACTGAATTGTTTGAATAAACCTGAATTTAATTTCTAGAGTAACAATTTTCATTGATAAAGATTGCGTTATAATTTATGAAATAGGTATCGATCTCTAAAGAACTTGGATTCTTCTTCTTTTTTTTTTTTTTTTTTTTATCTTAACATCCAAAAAGCTATTGAAGATTTATATAAGACTATCTGTTTTGTTTTTTGCTAAAGAGTGTCAAAGATAACATTTTGATTCTAATTGAAAGAAATAAAAAACTAAATGAAGAAACATATTTTTATAATTAAATGCACTAATTTCATGAAACGTTTCTTATCAAGAAGATATTTTATTTATTTATTTTTATTTAGTAATACTGAAAAAAAAAATGAAGACTATGAGCCTTTTGTCTTCCTCAAGTGGAGTCATCATCGTTTAAATTTAGTAACATTAAATCGTATTTATAAAAAAATACACGAGGACTTTTTTGTGATAAATCTCACAATTTTGAATAGTGTCCAAACACTGAGACAGATACCCGAGTTCTGCATCTGATATCAGAGGAAGAATTATTGAGCATCGACAAGTTTAACGCGCACCAAGTCGATATACACATAAGATCTTCGGTGTTTTTTAACATGATTTTAATCTGTGTTGTGGCTTATCCCACCTGGTTGACAGTAACATCAATCCAGTTCCGTGAGACCGAACGCCTTCTAACATTGTAACACTGCCTCAGGACTGGAGGGCTGGCGTTTAGAAACCGATGCAGACCAAAATGTAGGCAGGGAGCAGCTTGAGTCGCATTGGGTTTTGGATATACGGGATAAACTTTGTGGCATGACGTTGTACACGAGTGTGTCCTCTTCGAAATCCAGCTCGAAAATTGGGATTTTAATCTAAAATACTCTAAGATCTAGATCCTGTCCTGGTATTTGGCATAGTATTTTTTGCCTACTGTTCTTTAAAAAAAATTTTCGATCCGATTTTAATGATTTGTGAGTTTTGAATTGAGTTTTTGCGAACATTATGAAAAGTTAAGATTCCTTTTCAAGAACAAAACTTCTAATGTTATTACATATCTATATCTAAAGTTTACTGCAAATAATACATATACTATTTATTTCTTAGGCACTTTGCCATGTTTGCATGAGATTTTCCTACAACTTTTATCAATCTATGGCAATCAGATCTAAAATATTATAAACAGGATAGCATACCATCTAGACGAGCACATCTTCTAAGCCCTCCCCCCCAAAAAAAAATGTCAAATTTCTACTACAATGTTTGTCAATCTGTGGCAATCAGATCTGAAATATTATTAACAGGTTAACATCCTATCTAGACGAGCTGATCTTCTAACCCCTCCATCCCCAAAAAGTCAAACTTCTCTTACAATTTTTGTCAATCTATGGCAATCAGATCTGAAATATTATTAAGATATTATCTTATCTAGAAGAGCCATCTCCTGGCCATAAAAGAAATGTTCTATGCCAATTAATTAATTTAAATTTTTGGAAAAAAATTGTCTTTTTTTAAGATTTCAAAAAAAATTGTTGAATTATGTAAAATACAGCATACATATGCAAAAAAAAAAAAAAGCGTAAGAAAATCAATTTAAAAACACATAAATTGTTTTCTACAACACAAAAGAAAATATTACTTCGGAGTTTGCTATTTAAATAAATACCTGTGGAAAGAAATCCTAATTCATGTTATTTTTTAATATAAAATGTTGCCCAATATTTATTATGCATAAAAATTAATTAAAAAAATCTCTTGATAAAATATAGAGCTATGTTATGCACAATATATAAAACAAATTTAATAATAATAATTTAAAATATAACTGGAAAGCAATCGTAATTGATCTAAATTATTTACGTACGAATGTAAAATCTCTTATTAAAAATACTAACATTTTACCGAAATATTTGAAAGATAACTTGTAAAAT
The DNA here is from genome assembly GCA_026543055.1 of Argiope trifasciata. Taxonomy (NCBI): domain Eukaryota; kingdom Metazoa; phylum Arthropoda; class Arachnida; order Araneae; family Araneidae; genus Argiope; species Argiope trifasciata. The sequence goes on from JAPMOQ010031113.1 coordinate 682,495, forward strand.
GATTATAATATTTTTAATATAAAATGTTATCCAATATTAATTTTATTATAATAAACTAAAAAATAAATTAATTTTATTTTATTAAGTATAAAGCTATATTATGTACAATATATGATAACAAATTTAATAAAAATTAGTTAAAATACACTTTCATCAGTGCTCTAAAGTGTGGAGCTTTAGCTAAAATATTTTTTTATTTGTAATTTGTTATAATAAATATATAGGAATCTTAAAATATATTACTTAAAATTCCTTACAAAGTGATGAAACTCATACCAATCTTGATTTAATTAAATCAATTGATTGATTGTTAATTCTAAAAATATTAAATATTGTATTGTCATTAAAAATGTACTTCTGTAAAATTTTCAAAATTCTAACACAAGAGAAGAAATGAAAAGTCAAGTCAAAATGTGAATACAAAGTCAGTTACAAAATTCTTTATGAACACGAAACAAGCCAAGTTACAAATGATAAAAAATAAAAGAATCCAAAAAAACAAACTTATAAAATCAGACATTCATTGATTTTTTTCTAAAAGGAATGAGCAAAAAAGGACTTACAAAAATTAATGCAATTATAAAATTACAAAAATACATGCAAATATAAAATTACAAAAATACATACAAATTTAAAATTACAAAAATACATGCAAATACAAAATTACAAAAAATACATGCAAATATAAAATTTAAAAAAATTACAAATAAGAGAAAATACAAGGAATAAAGAGAGATATAAAACCTACTTTGCTAAAATACATGGTAATTTATTCAATCTATCCATAGATTGCATCATTCATTTTATTAAAAGCAGCGACTTTCTTTTAATACTTATTGCAATGTAGAGGATAATTACAAAAATTACAAATGAGCATACTACGGCATAGATCGCATATGCGTATGGATTAACTGGTGCTGGAAAATGAATTTCCTCAAAGCTTTGGTACCGTTTATTTAATTTTTCGTTCTCTAAATTTTTATCATTATGGTTTTTATTCTTCTTCCACTTACGCCTAAAATTCATTCTTTCTAAATTACCATTCCCTTTCTTTTTTACAACCTTCTTAGTTGAAACACTTTCTGTAGTTTCTGATTCAATGCTCACAGTAGTGACATTCATTTTTTGTGATTGTCCAGGAATCAGTTCATTGATGATTGAATCTTCGTTGTTAAGTGAATCATTAATATTTAAATACGTTTCACTTGGCATCAATTGTTGATTCGATTCTTTAGCAATCAGTCCATTGATGACGGATTCTTCATTGTTAACCGAATCATCACTTGGCATCCATTGCTGCTGTGATTCTTTTGCAATCAGCTCTTTATGATGTTGGTTGATTGAATCATTAATATTTAAATGCGTTTCACTTGACATCAACTGTTGATTCGATTCTTTAGCAATCATTCCATTGATGACTGACTCTTCATTGTTAATCGAATCATCAACATTTAAACGTGGTTCACTTGGCATCCATTGTTGCTGTGATTCTTTAGCAGTCAGCTCTTTATGATGCTGGTTGATTGAATCATTAACTTTTAAAGGCTTTTCACTTGGAATCTTCACCTGCTGTGAATCTATGGCAATCAATTTCTTTATGAGTGTTTTGTTGTTTGGATCATTAACTCTGGGATCTTGGATCTTGGATTGCTTACTGAAAGAATTTGACTTTCTTTCTGATTCTGCTTCAGGCATTTCAGATTGTAAGTTGATCCATCGATTTCCAATTTCTTTCCTATCGAGTCTGTCAACTTCAGATAAAATTGAAGGTCGGGATTCATTCACGAATCCTTCCACTAGATCTATAAAAGGATTGAAACCCGAAATTGGATCCGTAAAATCCGATATGTGACGACGTGTAGAAGATGCATTATTACCACTACAGACGGTAATGCTTAGAGTGGTTATGACCAAACAAAACATCAGGAACTTCAAAGCTATCATCTTTCCTCAGGGATTTAACTGCAAAAAGAGTTAAAAAAAGAAATCAAACAACTTTGCTTTATGAATACACAAGGAATTGCTTTATGAATGCACAATTATAACAAGTAATTAAAAAAAATTAAGTCAATTCCTACTTTGGTCAACAAAGGAAATTTTTATTTTAGTTATTTTTTATTAAATAATTACAATTAATCTAAATATATATATACATATGACAGAATCGCAATATTAAATGGTAAAAGAAAAAAAAATTCCAGCCATCTACACTTTCGCCACTGTCAGTATTTATTTCTAAATTTTTATCCTACTAAATATCTCATATAGGAGAAATTTTTTTTCTCCCCTATAAAACTAAAATTAATTTATTTATCAAAAAGTTGTTGATTTTTAGCAAGAAGTGAACTCGCATTCTTCACTTTCATGTAAAAAGCACTGAAACCCTTGCATTTTGCCGATTGAGCTACTGTCTGCTGTTTTCAACCTTCTTTACAAACTGCTAAAAACTCTGTTTAAAGTATTGGAAATTAAATTAATATAATTAAGGAAATAATATTTAAAAAATTGTATTGACATCAAGTGTTATCCACTACATGTTTAAAAAAATGTATTTGAACTTGAGTGGATGAATAAAAAGTATTCCATTAATAATTGAAAATTTGAACAAGATATATAAATAGATATGTATAGGGAGAGTGTGAAGCAATAGTAGGTTTAGTTAGTTTAGTTAAGTTATATTAACGTCCCGTTTAAAGCAACACGATTGCTATTTTGGGACGGACCTCGTAATTTTGAACCAAGATCAGATGATGAGGACGACACCTGAACTGGCACCCAACTTTCCACATCACACCAGCGTGAGGACATTTGGCCTGACAGATTTAACGTGCAAGAGTCCCCTCACACGACGGGTCTTCGGTGGAATCGAGTCTCGGTTCCGAAGCCGAGACCTTACCACTAGGCACCGCAGCCCTGAAGTAATAGTAGGAATCGAAAAACTAGGTCAAATGTTACTTATTATCTAAAGTTAATGTTGATGTCTCTTAATGTGTTACTTATTATATTATATTATTATTAAAGTGAAATAGTTTCAAAATTGCCATACATAGAAATATATAATATCTCAAATGTCACTCATTAATCAAGTCGCTTGACTCCATTAAATAGAAAACGGTGAAAAGTAATAAGATAATATATATAATAATTTTTTAAAGATTCTATTTAAAATAAACTTAAAAAAACATTGTAGAATGCATTATTGTAGACGAAGCTTTTTTAATGTATTATAAGATATATAAATCAGAGTAACTTTAGAATTATAGTTATTATAATTAAAATTTTCACATGATCGTGGAAAGTTAATCGATTTAGCAAGTGGTAAAGGTAGTAACATCAAATTTAACATTATTATATTCCGTATACAAGAAAAAAAAAATTTGATGTTATTACCTTTTCAACTTGCTAAATCGATTAAATTGCGGAAGTTAATCGATTTAGCAAGTGGAAAAGGTAATCACATCAAATTTAATCATGAAATGATTTTGTTTTATTTTCTTCTGTACGGAATACATAAAGTATTGTATTCTCCAAAAAAATTCAAATTCGAGATTTTGAGAAATTTCTATCTTTCAGATCTTCCCGAGTACAAAACCTTTATTTTTGGAATGATGTTTGCCTGTTTCTCCATCTGTTTGTGAACACACCAATTCAAAAGTGTTTTGAGAGAGATGGATGAAATTTAGTGTGCAGCTTTTACAACAAATTTATAAATTTCTACCAAATTTTTGACAAAATGCTTCAACAGTAAGTCTGTCTGCTCGGATTTGATGCTCGAAAGCCCGATAACTACAAATCTCAAAGGAAAATTTGATGAATACTTTTAACATATAAAACATAGATGTGTATCAAATTTTAATGTAAACATGTCAAGGAATTAACCATATGTCGGTCTTTATTTACGCATTCATATAAACATGATAACTTAAAAACGTAATGATTTAAATAAATGAAGTTTAGCAAACAATTTAGGCATTTAAAATGTAGATCCTTATTAAATTTTGAACCAAATATGTCAAAGGATTGAGTGTCAGTTGGTTAAAGTTTCAACATGCATATGAGCGCAGTAATTAAAATCATTAATTAAGTAGTAATAAGCGCAGTAATTAAATTAGTTTGGTATATGATAATGTTACTGAAATTGCAGTTCTGTGCCTTTGGTTTTAAATGATAAAAAATGTGTATCCGAAATTCGGCTTTCTTCATAATGGTACGAAGTACAAAACGCTTACCTTCGAACATAAAAATTTGAGTACCGTAGCGTTTTTGGCCTCATCCAAAATTCACAATTTCGGGGGAAGGGAAGATAACATCTTTGTTTTTGTTACTGAGTATGAGCAAACATTTTGTAGGGATCATTATCGCTGGTTTATTATAATGAGAAGCTTCATTATCCCAGGTTTTTAGAATAATTATTACTGTCAATTTATTAAACTGATTAAACTTTAAACTAATTATTCACAGCATTATTATGTGTTCTTCATCGATTGTATTTTTAAAACAACTATTAATATAAAAATCTGATAAATTTTTATATTAATATTTCTTAATAAGATGAATGTACTTTAGAATATATATCAGATAAATAATGGTTATGAATTTTCTTTTTTCCCGAAAACAATTTCAACTAAAATTAAAGTATACTTATACAGCATTAGAGTAAAACTGTAAATTATTAATTTTTTTGTTTTTTTATTATGATACGATAGCATTTGAAATTTTATCGTATCTACAAGATACATTGCAGTATGAAATGGAATGCAATGCATGCTGCTGTGTTTTTTGATGGTTTTAATTAATAGGGTGAAGTTAAGTGAATTGACTTCTGAAATAAATACTTTTCTTTCGTTGATAAGATTTTTTTATTCAGTAGTTTTCAACTATATTATTGAAGAAATGTACTGTCAATACAAATACAAAAAACAGGAAAGCATCAAGTAATTTGACATTAAAATACAAAAAAAGAAAGAAAAGAAAGGCCTGATAATGAATTATGTAATGCTTTCAAAAATTAGGAAGCATATTAAAATAAACACAAAGAGATAAAAAAAAATATAAAAAAAATCCCGAAATCATGGATTCTTTTTGGTATGTGAATGGTTAGGACCGTGAAAATTGAAAAAAAAAAAAAAAAAATGTCAAAATATAATTCTGGTAGCCTCGTTTGATTAAATTTTATAATTTCTCCATATTTATTTCAAAATATTTCGAAATTTATTGCATGCTGTGAAAAGCATCTATGTTTAATTCTTTATCATTTCTTAGAATATTTAATATAAATTCGATGCTATTCAAAATAGATACTTTCTAAAAGTGATCTATTTATAATCCATGGTATTAATATCAAAATTATTGTTAAAGCTTCCTGAAATTCAAGAAGACTTACTTAGAAGAAATGAAATCGACCACCGCTAAAAAAGCGACTTTTTATTTATAGACTCGTGGCGACATCTGATGGGATTAAATTATAAAACAATGAGATGCTGAATCAGGCAATATTTACATATGCTCTGCCTTAAAAGTTAAACAGTTTTTCTTTGATTATTAGATTTTATCATAAAAGGATCACACTGAACAATTAATATAATAATATAATACTGTTCAGTCTTTTGGTAGAATATTCATTAATTTATATGAAATAACTGGCTTCGCCATAGGGCTGGACCGAGGGGGAGGCAATACGGTCCCTTACCAAGGACACGAACAAGAAGAAGGATCTCAAAAATGATCTTTGAAATTTTTTAAAAATTAGACTTGTATATGTTGTGTATATTAAGAAGTATTAAAGAATAAGCTTTCTGTTGTTAAGTAAAAATTATAGGTAAATCATAAACCTTACAGAAAATATGTGCAATTTATTTGTCATAATCATAATCATAACATAATCTACAGTCATAATCATTTTATTTGTAGTCTAAATTATTTTACATAAATATATTCATTAAAGTGTTATTTTTCAAGAATGGTAAATTTTTTATGTATTTTTTGATTTTTTTACAGATAAAATAACAAATTTGTAAATTTGTGCCAAAAGAAAAATGTTCGAATACAGCTTTCCAAAGGTTTCCAAAATATTACACAATATAGCAAATATTATTTAGTATTGTAAAAAATATATTTGCTACATTGAGATTTATATCCTGAAAGCTCAAAAAGGGATTCTATCGAATGTGCAGTAATTTTAAAATAGACCTTAGGATACGAAGAAAATGGATAATTATTACTACGATTAATTAACTGTCGAAAAAATTATTTGATAAATGTTATAAACAGAAAATCTGTCCTTAATATTCTCACAAGGAGAACTTTACTTTCTTCCTATATTATTCACATTTCATTAGCATTGAAGTTATTTGATTAATCATTTCAAGTATAGGAGGAAAGTTCTTTGAACCAAAACCTGTGACTCAGCAATTTATCCGTATTTTTTCCTCTTGAGCATTTTCTTCGTACACTACTTGTCCTTATTTTTGAAAAGAATTTTGAAATGCGTATAATCTTTAATGGAGACAATTATGTTAACTCAAATAATGACATCCGCTAGATCGTTTTTAAAGCAGTCCGGCACATTTATGAATACACTTACAACCATTTAAAACTTGCAGGAACTTTTCGTGTAGATTTTAACTCCTAGATGGCAGCACACAACTAAAGCTGCAAAAAAAAAAGTTACGTCTTACAGGCAGATTTAACGATGACCAATTTTATCTAGTTTTCCCACTGATAGCTGGAATTTGCTATAAACTATAACTCCTAAACATTTTCAAATATATGAATTTCAAATCTCGTGTGTTGTTGATCATTTCAAGTTTGACTAGAAATTAATACTACTCTAAGCACTTAATTTTTGAATATAGACCACACTAGACAATTTTTGAATGTAGACCACTTTAGGCACTTAATTTTTGAATGTAGACCACTCCAGACTATTTTAAAGGCCACAGCACTTACACAAATATTTTGGTGACCAACTTTATCAAGAGTTTTCCCACTGATAACTGGATTTTGAGATAAACTAACTCCTAAACATTTTCAAATGTGTGAATTTCGAATGTGTTTTTGATCATTTCAAATTTGATTAGAAATTAATACCACTCTAGGCACTTAATTTTTGAATGTACACCACTTCAGCCTATCTTTAAATGCCCCAGGATTTACACAAATATTTTAACTTCAGAAACAAAAGGCCGGAACACATTTGAGCACCCTGGGCAAGAATATTTTATCGTTCCATACGGAGAGAAATTATGAATTTGAAAGTCCATGACTTTATAAATCTACATAGCTTACAACTTTTTGCTATGATTAATTTTAACGATTACAGTTAAAAAAATTTTTTTTTTTCTATTCTATGTATTTCTTTAACAGAAAATGTAACTTAATATTTAATATTTAAATTAATATAACAAAAAGCATATTTATTTATTTATTTATTAAACAGTTTAAAATTATTTTTAATAAATAAAAAAAATTTAGTTGAAAGCATACAAAATATTCTATTTAAGTAATTTTATATATATATATATATATATATATATATATATATATATATATATATTTAAATAACGCTTTAACTAACATAAAAATAATATCTATGTAAATGGCTCAAAAAGGAAGATAACAAGTTCCTTGAGAGAATAAAAATCGAAGAAAAAGATTTTTTCAAAATCGAAGAAGTAGACAAAGGTAGAAAGGCATTAGTATCTATTCCTTATATAGATTGTCACCATAGAAATTAAAACTGTTGGGGCATCGGTAAATCAATCCATCTTCACCGGCATTGAAGAAATCAGAATGCAAGTTGGAAATAAGAATGCGAACCCGATTAAAAACGGTTACCTGAACATCGTCTTCGGTTCTGAAATGCTTTCTTCATCTCAGGTTATCAAATGTTGCACCCACGTTTCAACCCCCTCTAACCATACAGTGCAGGGAAGAAACTCCCCCCCCCCCCCCGATATAAATTTAAATGCCTATTCGTGCGACTTTATTGTCGTACGAGAGTTACTGCGGTACTTAGGGATAACAAATATTCCAGGAGAGCAATATTTTTGCGCACTTTATTCAATACACTACCATTCGAGATGTTGATTTCGCTCGCAAGTCTCTCACATGAATGGAATTTTGCCTCGTTCATGTTGATGCCGTTGACCTTCGACGCGGCGTATATTGTCATTTGAGGTGGGCCTTTTCTCCTCTTTTATATCTTTGCCTTTTATATCTTTTCTGTATGGTTCAAATTCTTTGCACCGAATCGTACACCTGCTTTCTTAACATCCCACTGGTTAACTTCCTCTAGGTAGAGAAGAATTTCAGATGGGGATGTTTTCTTTAAACTCAAAACTCGTAATTCTTTGCTTCAATACTGACAATCCCCAAACAGAAACTTGCGCAATAGAGATTTTGGAGTGATGTGGCACAAATATCAAAATCAATGTTGTGATCGTTTGTTCCATATAAACATGGAGTTTAATACACTAGAGAAATTTGCTCACTTGCTTTTTGAACCACTATGTGTATTAATTCTACATACTTAAAAAAAACACTATTGCAATAATATTTTTTTATTGATAAACAAACTTAGATTGTCACAAAGACGATTTGAAATAATTCTTTATGTGTTTTAATGTTGAAAATGCCCTATTTCCAATGAAGTTTGTAAAATAAATACAATAATACGATAGCCTTGTTATGTTGGTTGATTATATTTTATTTAAATTTCTGTTTCGCTTTAAGAACAGAGTCGAAATGACAAATTAATTTATAAGTTTGCTGCTTTCATTTGGTCATATTTTATTGCAATTATTATGTTCAATTGTATTCTGACTTCTAGTGATAAAAAATTTGATAGGAATCTATAAATTTGGTTTAAAGACCTCATACCTTATTTTTTCTGATGAGTTTAAGGTATGTGTCGACTTTTGGAGCACTTATTTTTTAAAAATTTATAAAATTTTAATAAAATAACCTTATTTTTAATTACAATGGGGGAAAAAACAAGTCAGCTGAAGGTTTTTTTCAACTGAAGGTTTCTGAACCAAGAAATGTCAGTTGAAAAGTTTTTTTTTTTTTTTTTTTTTTTTGAAACTGTAGGTAATTTTTAGTTTATTTTTTGTGAATATTGCAAATATTTGTAATTATTTTGTGAATATTTGCAAATAAACAACTTTTAGTAAATTATTATGAATATATTTCAATTATTTTTATACAATATATAACTAATATATTTAGCCGTGTTATAAGCTAACAGATTTCAAGTAACTCCAAAAGTTGTAGAAATATACACAATTTTATGATAAAACACATTTTTATTTATTTAAATTAACGGATTGTTTCACTAAAAACCTGTTGAAATAATTAAATATAAACCGAAAGATTAAATTCAATTTCTTATTATTGAACCAAGTAAAACATTTTGGCATAATTTTATTTCTTTATCTAAAAGCAATTTATGAAAGGATGTTTACAGCGAAGGGAAATAATGAAAAATGTTGTTTCAGAAAACACATTTCAAGATTTTAATACAGAAATTATAAAAAAAAATTATTACTTAACAATTCTTAAACTTACAACACTTCCAGGCAAAACTCTCATTTAAATTTTTTTTTTTATTTCATTTTCTTTTAGTTTTATACAATATTTTTGTATCATTTGTATATAGGTTTGTATTAGAGAATGACTGACTTCTCTATATCTAAATTTACTCTGTGTGAATTTTCATGTCGTTTTTAAAAATCAGCGGATCAATCGATGTTTCTAAATATTTGAGAATTAGTTATATATCCTAACACCATTAATTTAATAATAATGCTGTAATATGTGTCCTTTAATTTTTGTCTGCTAAACTAAAGCTTTTTTGGGTGAAATGGTGCATTAAAGGTTTTAAAATTTTCATTATTTTAGCAGTTTTGAATTATCATCTTCACAAATAAGATATAATTCTAAAAATATTTTTTTTCCGAATCTGAAACTTTGAAATTCGTCAGAATGTCGAGGTTGATTTTTTTTAATGATTATGATGCTTTATTTTTTTATTTTATTGTAAAAAGTTACGAGAAGTATCATTTGTTTTAAAACTACTCTAAGCTTCTGTGGTATGGAACAAAAATTTAATTTAACTAACGACTGACAAAATTCTGAAAATATTAAGACACCGTATTGTCATCAGAGATATAAAAAATTCGTAAGATGTGCAGGATCTCTATTTTCTAACACAGCAGATTTTAAGTGTTTATTCTCTTCCATGCCCTTTAATTAATCTTTTATTAATTTTTTGGGGTTTAGTTTTCCTGTTGTCACATTCCTTTCTCTCCAACCATTTCAAAGCAAGAGACATTTTTTTTTCTGATAAAGATATGTATTTAGATTACTTTAAGAATGAGATGACTCGAATTATCTCAATATGATTTGTAGAGATTAGTTTTTCCTTCGTCCTTTTTTTAACATTTTATTCCCTTTTTTTTATATAAAAGTGATAGCAGTTGGATTACTTGGAATATTGGTTATTGGTATAACTTGATATTGAAGGTTATTTTAGAACAGAATTTTTAAATTGGAAATCGAAATCTTAAAGAGTTATTTTAGTTGCTTTATTTTGTATACACTTGCTTGCTTTTTGTATATATGAACCTCCTTATGAAGTCAAAATCATAACTATCTGTTTTATCCAACATCTAATTAATTTTGAAGAAAATCGATAGTGAATTTTGCAAGAAGACAAGGCATGTGGCATCATAATATTTATTATTAGTTATTATTTTTAATATTAAAATAAAAAAATTCATAGTTGTAAAATTTGGGAATTATTTTACTTTAACTAATTATTAGAGCTAATAATTATCACCTAATCAAATAAAAAATATTATCAGTGCACTTTTTTTTCATGGAGCTGAGTTTTATAAAACTGGGTTCAAACGAAAATTGAAATAATCTCAAATCTATAGCTGCATCAAACTTAATGCGATATTTTTGTGATTTAAATTTCGTTAAACTGTTAAATTAAATCATTGTTAAAGTTCAATAAAAAGTTTCAATTTATCAGTATCTGCTTCATGTTGTTTAATATTAACATTTTATGTCCGTATTCAATAAAAGTTCCAGTTTAAATATTTTATTTAAACATATTTCATTGCGCTAAAACGTTGTTACAATTCATATAATAGTTAATAATATTGGTTCTGATTTATCCCTTTTCATAATAAACTTCAAAAATTAGGTAATTAATTCAAAAATTAATAACCTGTAATTAAAATAATTCGAAAATTAAATAATCAACTTAAATAGTAACAACATCCATAAAGATTTTCAATTCATGAGTCTGTAAAACTTTCAATATGTAATTAAAGCAATTAAGAAATTCCAAGGATTATTTTAGGTTGAATTTGATGATTTTACAATTTTAAACAAAACGCAGGACTCAAAAATTAGTTACAAATTTTATCGAAATCCAAAAGCATGAGAACTTTAAAATGGTTATAATTCAAGGTATGTGTCTGTATTCAGGATGAATTTTATTGAAAAAGTTCTCTAAAATAGCTATATTTTTGAATTTTTGTATAAAAAAGATTGAAAAAAAAAACCCATCTATAAAATCAAAATGTAGCATTATGTGACAAAGATTTTTAAAATGTTGGAAAAAAGGATCTGTTTTTTATTTAAAAATATATATATATATAAAACAAATATTTTTTAGTTTAAAATGTATCATATTATTTGCTTAAAATGTTGCAAATACCTTAATAAATATATTACTAAGTTTCCCGAGAAAAGAATTAGCTGCATTTCTATTCGATAGTTAAATACTTTCAACTGATAAATAACATGACATTTTCATTTTTATTTTACTTATGATGCATTAAAACAAGTATACAGTATTTTTAAATGAATAGATTAGGTATTCCCTAACTCCAGAATTGCAAAACAAATTAACAGATTATTATACCACATTTGAACAAAAAATAAGCATCAGATTGTAATTTGTTAGGTTTCTCGTAAAAAAATTCTATCACAGGTCAGAATTTGATAATGCATTTAATGATGTAGAATAGCATTAAAACAGATATTAATCAAGGTATTAAAATCAGTGTAATTTCCCTAAAAAAGGGTTTATAAATATAATTATTATACCAAATACGAATAAAATATACATATCAGATTTTAATTTATGTGATTTTTCGTAAGAAAATTCTATCAAAGATTAGAACTTGAGAAAATATCGTTTAAGGATGCAAAATAACAATAAAACATACATTCACGCAAATAAAAATATCAGCTAAACTTCCCAAAAAATGGATTTAGAAACAAAATTCAATTCGTTTTATAAAGAACTTGTTGAAGCATTAAGAACATGAAACACAAGAACATTATGGTTTTAAGAAAAAAAATCGAATTTCTAATGCTGTCATCTGTCTTAAAAAATTTTAAGACGCATTTAATATTTTTTTTATTGAGACTATTTTATCCTTTTTATAAGAATTTTAAATTAGTCAAGATCCTTTGAAACGAATTTACATGTTAAAGTAAAATTAAATACATATATAGAAAATATTAATGAGAGAATTTCATCGGCTTTTTTAAAATTGTTGATTGGAAAATTCTTCTTCTTCCTCTTCTTTTTTTTTTCTTCCTCTAAATAAAGCAGAGTTTTAAAACAAGCTTGGGGAATCAACGAGAAAGGTTAACCTCAAATATTTTTTAAAAAAATTAATTGAGTTTGTTATTAACCTACAAATGACATAAAAAATATTTTAATGTAAAAGATTTTCATAAGTTATACGATACACATTTATAGCAATTATACATATTTTTTAATTTCGAAATAATTGAAGTTTATGCATAAAAGTGTTTTTAAATACCCACAACTGAAATTTTACTCCTAGTGTTATGCAAATAAGCAACAAGAAATTTTAATAAAAGCTACCTGTTATTACAAAAAAGCAATAAAATAGCAATGTCACAAAATACTTAAAAAATTATTTATCTCAGTTTTAAAAAAACTACAAACAGCATCAAAAAAATATTTGAATATAAAAGATTTTCATTATATTATTCTATACGAACACATTTATTGCAATTATACATCTATTTTTTATTTCAAAATAATTGTAGCTTATGCATAATAGCGTTTTTAACTAACTAATATAGAATGTTTACTACCATTCTTATACAAATAAGCATCAGAATTTTTAATAAAAACCACCACTTTGTTATAAAACAAAAATTAAAAAAAACAATATTTAAAAAATACTTTAAAAAATTTATACTTAACTTTTAAAAATCCTACAAACAATTTTAGCAAAAACATTTGGACGTAAAAATATTCATTAGTACATTCTATACGAACACATTTATTGCAATTTTATATCTTTCTTTTAATAACAGAATAATTGAAGCTTATGTTTAATAGCGCTTCTAAATAACCAATACAAAATTTTTACTTTCAATTTTATACAAATAAGCAGGACGAATTTTTAATAAAAGTTACCTGTAATTACAAAACAAAAGCAACATAGAGATATCTAAAAAAACATCTATGAAACCTAAAAAAGATATCTGTGGAACCTAAAAAAAGCATCTATGAAACCTAAAAAAACATCTATGAGACCTTAAAAAAAAACAATGAAACCAAAATATACCTATAAAATAAATAACAAATTTTTTTAAAAAAATGGAGAAAATATATATTTTTCTGGAGGGGAGGGCTAAAATGAGGTATAGGGCAGGAATGTTTTAGCTTAGTTTATCAACTAATTTGCTTAAACCATTGCAAAGGTCTTAAGAAATATATTACTAAGTTCCTGAAAAAAAATCTTCATTTCTATTCATTCTTTAAATAACGAGATTTCAACTGATTAATAAAATGTGATTTAGAATTTTTCGCATGCATCGTGAAGGATTAAAACAACTATAGAATATTTCTAAATACGCAGATTACTTATTTTTTAGGATACGAATATTGAAGAATTGTTACACCAAATATGAACAAAACATTTTCATCAGATTTTAATGTATGAAGATTTTTATAAAAAAATTCTTCCAAAGATTAAGATGTGAGAAAATCGCATTTAAAGATGTAAAATAGTATTAAAATCTACGTCAATGCAGCCTAACTTCCTAAAGAATGGATTTAGGAAAGAGAAGAAGAAAAAAAAAAATTTTTTTTAATGCAATCACCTGACTGAAAACAGGTTCAAGGCATATTTCAGGATCTTTTGTCTTTTATAATAATAATTTTAATTTTGTCAAGATCCTTTAATTTGTAATTTTTATGAGAAAGTAAAATTAAATACATACTAAGAAAATGATAATAATAATGAGGGCTTTTTATCGGTTTTTCAAAGGTGTTGATTTGAAAATTCCTCTTTTTCTTCTAAATAACATGACACATCTTGTCTTATGGTTAGCGAGTGAACGGGAAAGAACTTATAACTCAATTAAATAATTTAAAAAAATTTGCAAACATCATTAAAAAATATTTGAAAATGTTTAAAGATTTTCATTATCTTATTCTATACAAACACATTTATAGCAAATACACACCCGTTTTCTAATTTCAAAATAATTGCACTCTTTTCATAATAGCGATTCTAAATAACTAATACAGCATTTTTACTTCCAACATTATGCAAATAGGCAAATAAGAATTTTTAATTAAAACTATCCGTCATTAAAAACCAAAATAAAACTGCAATATCTAAGAAATATCTTTTTTAAATTTATCCTTAAAAAAAACCTACAAATAAAATTAAAAAAATATTTGCAATGTAAAAGATTTTAATTTGCACATTCTATATGAACACATTTATAACAATTATACACCTTTTTTCTTATTTTAAAATAATTACAGTTTATGTATAATAGCGTTTCTAAATAACTAATACAGCAGTTTTACTTCCAACTTAAGACAAACAGGCAGTAAGAATTTTTAATAAAAGCTGCCTGTCATGACAAAACAATAAAATTGCAATATCTAAAAAATATTTAAAAAAAAAGGTTATTTAATTTTAAAAATCTGATAAAGAATAACAAAAATATTTGAATGTAAAATATATACCTTTGCTCATTCTATACAGACATATTTATTGCAATTATATACATTTTTTTTTAATTTCACAACAATTGAAATTTATGCATAATAGCTTTCCTAAATTACTAATACAGAATTTTTACTTCGAATTTATACAAATCAGCAATAAGAATTTTGGATAAAAGATACCTGTTGTTAGAAAACACAAATAAAACAACAATTTCTAACTAAGAAATGCCTTTTTTAAAAATTTATATTCGGTTAAAAATAAACCTACAAATAACATTTAAAAATATTTAAATGTAAAATATTTTCATGAGCTCGTTACATACCGACATATTCATAATTTTTTTTAATTCAAAATAATTGAAGGTTGTGCATAATAGCGTTTTTAAATAACCATTACAGAATATTTACTTCTAACTTTAATTAAATAATCAATCAGAATTTTTAATAAAAACTTATTCTTTATTGAAAATTCAGTTGGTATTACAAAGCAACAATAAAATAATAATATATAAAAAAATACTATCTTGGATAAAAGATACATGCTCTAACAAAACAATAAAATAGAAATAAATTTTTTTTTTAAAATAATTTATAATAGCCATTTTTTTAAAAAACCTACAAACATCATTAAAAAATATTCAAATGTGAAAATATTTTTATTTTTCATTAGCCCTTTTTATATGGACACATTTATTTTACATAACTTTTTTTAAATTTCAAAATAATTGAAGTTTATTCATAATAGAGTTTCTAAACAACTGATGTAGAATTTTTACTTTCAACTTTATGCAAATAAGCAATAAGAATTTTTAGTACGAGTTACTTGTTATTACAAAACAAAAATAAAATAGCAATGTCTAAAAAATACTTTTCTTTATATTTTTTTCTTATAAATAATATCAATAATTTTGTTAACATTAATATTTAAATAATAATGCATACTTATAAGAAATTTAATTCAAGCTTTTCTAATTTCTTTCTCTTAGAGCGAAAAATAAATCTTTACGCATCTGAGGAAGCAAATGTATAAGTTCAAATTCTTCCTTAAATATGAGCTTTTTACATTATTTATACAGCAGGTAATCTATGCTGTACAAATGATGAAGCAAAAAGCTTAACGCAGAGCATAAAAAGCGCATTTGCATTTCCATTAAAACAGACTGTTAAATAACGTTAAGTAACTAATATCGAAAACTTTTGTCTTACATGTTAACCTTCAGTGGGAACTCCGAACTCTCTCGCTCAACTTTTCAGCTGAAAATGTTCTCCGGTTTAATTCGTAAGAGTTAATTTTTGGTCACCTTATCTCTGATTGGTTTGCATAGCCGAGGGGCGTTCCTCGGCGGGCTTCTTGGACCCCCATGGGAACATGATCTATGGTCTGTTTTTGTTTTCCACCTTCTTCGTAGGGTCGGGTGGTTTTCATAGCTTTTCAGAACTCCCAGATTCCCTGTTCCAAGTCTTTTTGACAACTGTTATCAGTGTTAACGTAAATACAGATTTCAGCCGTTTGACGGTTTATAATTGCGCCCTCAAAATTGCGATACATCTCAAAAAGAGTGCGCGCTTTTTAACCTTTTCATGTTAGAGTTAAATTTGATATTTTTCTTTAAAACTTTTGTACCAAAAATGAAACATTGTTAACTAGATAAATAATCTATTTATTATAAATAAATAAATAAACATTGCATTTATACGAGCTCAAATATTTGTAAACAAAGCGTGCGGTTTCTACATGCTGCACAGTAATAGTATGATTTAATTTTAAATTTATAATTGTAAAATAAACACATGATCCAGCGAAAATAACGGAGTGCCGAAGAAAATAGACAAATATTCTATTCGTAGAATTCGCGGGATAAGCAGTTGGAGGGTTAATAATGAAGGGAAATGTGACTGTGCCTGTATATTGGCGCTCAATTGGATACAAAGCTACTCTAGAGCTGTCAGATTTGATATAGATATACTTTGGAGGGTGGAAATGTGTACTTGGGAGTGATATTTTTGATTTTTTAATTTATTTAAATCATAGAGAAATTTTGTCGTTTATTCGTGATAATTCCCGAAATTATGTATTAGGCGCAAAATTGGATTTGGAAAAAAAAATAATAAATAAAAATAACGAAGTTGCTTGATTTGGTTGAAGGGCATTTTTTTTTTTCTCAAATTCAGGCAATTTTTTAAAAAGTTATTTTTTGTTTTATTTTTTAATAACAGATTCCCTTTTTTCAGTGAAATTTAAATAGTTTTCACTTTTTCAGAAAATATTTAATTCATTGATTTTCTTCCATCGTTATAAGGTAATGAACAAGGATCCTGTATAGTTTACATGACGTGAAGTTATAGTACCGAGAAAGTGATTAATCGGACTATTATTGCACTATTAATAGCACTATGATGTCATGGGAAGTGACTTCATTACAATGGTTCATATACAAAGTGAATAGAACAGGTGTAATACCATTAAAGCAACACGGCTTTAAAGTCTATCACAATTTGATAGTTAATTTTTTTTCTTGAGAGTCACAAATATCATGTCAAGCCTAAGAGATTTAGTTGAAAATAAACAAAACCAATATTCACGGCACGGTTGTCAAAGGCCTTTATAAAAATGATTATCGCATGGAGAATAACTTGTCATTTTCTAAACATTTTACAATAAAAATAAATAAATAAAATTTTAGCGATCTGAAAAAAAAAATGTCTACTGCTTAAGACTTCCAGCTACCTTCCCCGGTTGACTGTTAGTTACTGATTGAAAAACGTTTGATCAGTAAAAATAGTTACCGACTGAAAAACGATTGATCAGTATTAATAGAATATCCACTTTTACGTGCTCTGATACCTTTTATTCATATTTAAGTTCTACATGAAAACTTCTTTTAAGTGTAATTTATGCTTACTGCTTTTTCACAACTTAGTTTTAGACTGATCGAGCCATCAACTCTGATGTTTTCTCTAGCATCTAATAGATGATGCCTTCTGTTTTGTAGGCAGTGGCGAATCTAGGATTTAAATCAGGGGAGGCTGAGGCCATAAATATTTTGTATTGACATGATTTTGAAATTTTACTGGAGTCAACGAATGCATTTTCTTAGACTGTTATCAGGAATTTATATATCAAGTGTTGAAGCAGGCTGGAAAAAATCAAATTTAGTTCAATTGAAATAAAAGTTCTTTTAAGCAATGTTCAGTTAAGATATTTGACAAAACCTTAATGATTAATGTTATGAAACTTAATGCTTTATGTGACTCAAAACATTTTAACTTAACTAGCTGCATTAACCTAATGTTCAGAATTATAAAGGACATCACAATACTTTCGATAATTTATTAAAAATATAAACGAAGTAATTAGTTAAACATGTTTTCAACGGCATATGAATAAAATGACTACAAAATTAGGAAAATTTTAAAGCTAAACAAGACTTAAAAACATGATTTTCCCTCTCTGTTTTTTAAACCCTAACATGAGTGGTCCTCCTAAAATTTTTTTTGCATATTCTGTAAGTGATCCTATTATTAACCACATCCCATAGGCGAATGATAATTACAAAAACTCTATTAGAGTGCTATATTTCGTGATATCGAAAGCATGTGGTGCATGTGGTTAATCTACATAAATAAAAATGGATGTTTGTCTGTGTATCTCTTATGCGCTGCTGTGGTGTGGCGTGGTGTGGAGAGGGGGGTGCCAGTTCAGGTGTCGTCCTCGTCATCTGACCGTGGTTCAAAATTACGAGGTCCGTCCCAAAATAGCCCTCGCGTTGCTTTAAACGGGGCGTTAATATAACTAAACTAAACTAAACTAAAACTAAACTCTTATGCGCTGCCGTATCGCTCATCCGATTCCAATAAAACTTCGACAGCATATTGCTTCCTCTGACGAGAAGGTTATAGGCATAGTAGAATAATCTAAAGCATAAAAAATATTTTCAGATCTATTTACCGCATCTATTAACCATGGATTAACCACCAAATAACTCGCCAAGGAGACACAACGGATTCAGTAAAGATGCTAAATTCTATCTAGATGTTAATATTTCGTAGCTATTGTACGAAAATGCTATGTTAGGCTTTCTCTGAGGTAACTGTTTTATTAGAGAGTATACAAGATAGTTTTAGGGTAACCAATCCTATAGGTTTGAAATTTTAAGTTTTCATTCATATGGATTTTAAATGTTAGTTTCCAAAAAATTAAGAATAATCTAAAGTATGGAAAAATATTTTCAGATCTATTTCCCGCATCTATTAACCATGGATTAACCACCAAATAACTCGCCAAGGAGACACAACAGATTCATTATATTTATTCCATAAAGATTTTATGGAATAAATATATTTTCCATGTTTAATCCATTTTAAAAGAAAATATTTTAGTCACATTATATAATATTAAACTTCAGAATATTAAAGGAATCACGAGATATAATAAATAGTTTCTTTCATTGCCATTCTGAAAGAACACCAAGCTTTACAATTCTAAAAGAATACACAAATCTAATATATAAAAATGAACATTTGTTTGTAGAAGAGAATAATAAAAATAGAGTAAATATTATTTATGCTTCTCCTTTATATATCCTGCAACTTCAATAAATGTATTCACTGTCGATAAGAAAATAAATATAATTTTTCCTGTCTTTCTCAATTAAACAAAATAACTATTTTAAATTACAAACGAGGTTTCGAAGATTAGTTCGTCTTCGGTAACAACGCGCCGGGTTACAGCTAGTACAAAAATACTGAAAAACTGAATGTATATTTTGGAGGTCTTTCTTCTGACCTATCAAAGCTCAAATTTGATTCAGAATAATAGTTGTAGTCTCATACATATCGAACTATATACCGAATTTTATGCGTTTAAACCATTGCGTTTTGGAATCCTCGCATTTACATGCATAAGAATATCACTGACAGACAGCCAACCCTTTGACAGATTTGATTCCAAATGTGATGCCTATTTGCACTTTAGCTATTAAATCTATGCATCTACTTTTATCTGTCTAACTCTACGTTTTATAGATATCGAGTTCACTTATACTGCAACTGTCGACAAACAGACTTCTTCTGAATAGATTTCGCTCAAATTTTTAAATAAAAATTACAAATTTGGTTTTAAGTCCATATACCAAATTTCATACGCTCAACTCAGATCGTTTTTAGTCTTCATTTTCATCGATAGAAAAACAGACCGGTAGATATAACTCCAAAAATGGGGTTTTCCAATTCTGAGATGTCTGAAACATGGGGGTTCATCAAAATACTAGTTAAATTTATTATTTTTTATGATTACGTTACTTTTTTCTTTGTGTACTTCGTATAGGAGAAAAAAAAAAAAGGATTAAGATCGAATCTGTGCAAATATTTAAAAGAAAAATCCAGAATTCTAGCTTAGCTCTGGCGGAAGTTGCACCTCATTGTAGCCATTTTGGATTCGCAACACTTTGGTTAGATATTGATGTAATGATTCGATTTAGACATTGGATGGAATTTTTTATGCATTTATTTACTCATCCTTCTTGTACAGAGTTATAAAATTTATGTATGAATTTTGGATTATGAATTAAAAAATGCGATAGTTTTTGCATGAACTTCACTCGTTAAAAGGTTGATGGATTACTGTTACATCCCTTACAGTTTCGCTCTCCCCCCCCCACCCTCCTTTTCTTAAAAATCAAATCTATTTAATGATTGGAATTGCTTATAACGTTGAAAACTTGGTTAAGGAATTTTCATCGAATGAAAACGAACGATCAACAACAGCAGCATAAACTTTACGCACTCTTCTAACGTTGACAGACTATTACGCGAAAGATTTTACATACGAAATTATATCTATTAAATTAAATTTTACCCCTTTTTTTGCTGTTATATTGCTGTTACATCCCTTACAGTTGCTCTCTCTTCCACCATCACTCTTTTTCTTGAAAATCCTGTCTATTTAATGATTAAAATTGCTACTTTAATAAAACTTTAGTTGCAGCTAAAAATGCAGCAATATTAGAAAATAATCCCTTTTTCCTTTCGTTATCTTCTTCCCTTTCAGCAGCTCTTGACTAAAGGATTTTCATTGATTGAAAGCAAAAGTTTCTTACATATGAAATTATACCTATTAAATTAAATGTCACCCTTTTTTTACTGTTACATTCCTTACAGCTGCGCTCCCCCCCTTCCTTTTCTTAAAAATCATATGTATTTAATGATTGAAATTGCGTATAATGTTGAAAACTTGATTAAAACTTGACTTAAAATCATATCTATTTAATGATTAAAATTGCTACTTTAATAAAAATTTCGCTGCAGCTAAAAATGCAACAGTATTAGAAAATAATCCCCCCCCCCCTCCTTCTGTTGTCGTCTTCCCTTTCAGACAGCTCTTGATTAAAGAATTTTCATTGACTGAAAACGAACGATCAACAACTGTAGTATATACTTAACGCACCCATCTAACGTTGACAAACTATTATGAGAAAGT
>JAPMOQ010031113.1:712266-736451 GCA_026543055.1 Argiope trifasciata
ATATATATATATATATATATATATATATATATATATATATATATTTAATTAATTGATATCATTTTCTAAATTTATATCATTGTTGACATTTAATGGACGTATCATGAGTTTACTTCTGCTTGCTTGGGGTCATATAGAAGAACATTTGGGTCGGAAGAATTCCGATTTATATTATTTCATTACTCTTTGTAATATTCTACATTTTCCAGAAATTTTTTTCCTAACTGCTATTTTTTATCAAATTTTCTTAGTTCACTTATTTATTTTTCATTTTCTTTTCTTCAATCAAATTGTTATAATGTTTTTTCTGTGGGGGGAAAAACCCTTCCTGCGTCTTTGTTGTCCAGGAAAGGATCAGTCTTAGCTGTTCTGAACCAGTTCTTCATATTAGTTTATAGCTCTCCGTATTTCTTATAACATTTCTCTTGTTCTTTGTTATTATTTTAGTTTTTTAAACTATACTATTTGGAAAAAAATCGAATTACCAAAAAGGCTAAGTAGGAAAATGGCCAGGTGGTCTGTATTGTATTGTATTTATTTATTTACTTTTGATTTCGATGAAATTTTTCAACATTTGTAGAGCTGTGTAGTTTTACGCTTTCGTTTGATTTAAAGATCCAAGTGCGAGAGCTCGGTGACTTCTGTTGCATTTAAGTAGCAACAGATCTTGAGATTAAATTTAAAAATTGCTTTTTAAAAACAATATATTTTACTTACTTTCCCATTCTTAGTCTGCTTACCATCTGGAATGGAAAAATGTAGCTAAAACGTAAAAATAAGGCACGAAAAAGAATCAACACCTAAGAAAAATTAACATCTGGATTGTTTTGTGAATACCAATTCAGGCACCCGAATCGACCACATCTGAAGGATTTATATGACCAAGTCTGAGTTTTATTGAAGACAAAATGCAAGTCTTTGTTCCTTAGCACTGCTAAGCTACACAAATCAGACCCAGCTTGTAGCTTGACCAGTTGATCCCTTTTTTCATCCCTTTGTTCGAAGTTCGCCTTCACTCTCTCAATATTATTATTATTGGTTTCTCTGATTGATCGTTTAGGAACTTCAGGTTCGATTCTTTTTGTCTAAACAGAAAACATCCAATTAATTAATAATGATTTTCTTTTGTTTGAGATCATTGTTCGAAGAAAAGATGTAAATAATTTTTAAAAATATTATTCTGATGAAAGCTTTTATAAGCAGAGATAAGTTATTATTAATTAATGGAAAATGTACCCGTCTTGACGGGCTGTTATCGTATGATCAATATTTTAGATATGATTATCACAGATTAACTAACTGAAGTTTTAATAGAAAATTCGCATTCGTAGTGGGCTTAATAAATTTAAAAAGTATTTTCAGTATTTTAGAGGTAAATATGTAGTAACATTAAACGATTTGCTTCCTTGTTATGGGATCTCCTCTATACATAATGTCCAAAAACACTCAAATCAAAACTAATTAATGATGCACCAGTCTTGATGGTCTGTTATCTTATGAAAACTATTTCAGAAATGATTGTAGCATATTAACTAACGAAAGTTTTAATAGAAAATTCGCGTTCAAATCGGGCTTAGTAAATTAAAAAATATTTTCAGTAATTTGGATGTAAATATCTAGTAACATTTAGCGATTTGTTCCCTTGTAGTGAAATTTTCTCTATACATAATGTCCAAGAGCACTCAAATCAAAACTAATTAATGAAAGACGCATTCGTCTTGATGGTCTGTTATCTAATGAACAATATTTCTGATATAATTGTCACAGATTAACTAACGGAAGTTTTAATAGAAAATTCGTATTCTTAGAGTACTTAAGAAATAAAAAAAATATTTGCAGTACTTTAGATGTTAATATATTAGGTTGTTCGGAAAGTAATTTCGTTTTTTCCCGACAGAGGATTTAATTGTATTTTTCGCACCCAATTTCATACTTAAACCGCAAAATCATTTTATGTTTTAAGAGCTGATATAGCAAGGCTTGAGTGTGAAAAAGTGCAGCTGATTCTTCGCAGTAGTTTTTGGATGGTGCCCTTTTAAATATGGAGAGCAATAAACAGCATTTTCGTCATTTTTTTCTTTTTTGCTATATAAAAGGTAAAAATGCTGTCAAGCCAGAAATAAATTAGCCAATATGTGTGGAGAAGATGTGTTAAAAGTACATCAGTACCAGAACTGATTTGCAAAATTTTTCCTTCAAATGAGGAGGCCAAAAACCACCTCGATCAGTTTTTTTTTACAGCAAAGACCAAAACTTTTATGAGCGTGTAATCATGTTACTACCAAAAATATGGCAAAAGGTATTAGACCAGAATGGCAATTTTATAATTTAATAAATAATTTATTCATTAAACGAAAATTTCTTTTCATTTTGACAAAAAAAAAAAAAAAAAAAAACGAAATGACTTTCCGAACAACCCAATATAATAGCATTAAACGGTTTGTTTCTTTATAGTGAGATCCTCTCTGGACATAATCAAAACTTATAACTAAAATAAAAAACTCATATAAAAACTTATCACTAAAATCAGTTTTAAACAAACAGTGTTCTAATAACAGAAAAAAAATTGCATTGGAAAATAAAGATTAAAAATTATATTGAAAGAATATAATATAAACAAATTCTAATTGAAGTGCGAATATTATGAATGAGCGTATTTCAATTCTTTGACATTTGCTACAATGCAGTATTAAAAAATGTAAATAAAATGTGAAGTTTGAGGCCCCATAACTTCTTTTTATTTTCTTAGCTTTGTCTCCTGAAATATTCTCTCTCGTTAATTTTTGTTTCATAGCAGTGGGTTTTCACTATAGACAATGTTCAAGGAAACTCAAATTGAAACTAGTCATTAAATTAGGATTCAAATATACAGTGACGTACTGACAGAAAAAAATGAGTTGTTATATATACAATAAAATAAATTGCTGAAAGAAAGCAAAAATAACTTCAAACTATCCTGTGAAGTAAAAATATGATGAATCAATGTTATAAAAATTGCAACTCAACTCATTGATTTTAGTTTTGATTCAACTTGTAAAGAATGCAAATAAAATGTGAAGTTTTCATCCATAACTAATTTTTATTCATGCTTAGTTTTATTCTCACTCAGAAATTCTAATCGCCGAAATAGAAGTTGGAATTTCAGATCGGTGGAGTTATTTTTAAGCTCTGCCTAGCTTTGCAAACGGCACTGGGCATTTATATATACTGACCAATCACCTTTGACGAATCAGTTGGTTCGCTGAGGATATTGGTCATATTTAATTCCAATTAAATTACTTACATATATTTTCATGTCTACGAAGCTATCAAATTGCTAATTAAATTTCTGTTATTTTAATTGTTCTGTTCATTGTACAGATGAACTTTTCGAAGGAAGATAGTCCCTTGACTTCAATCTTCTAATGACTTCATCAATCTTCTAATTTTTGCGGTACTGTAGCTACACTTTTTCCCCCCTTCTAATAAATATACAGACATTAAAAATATATTCTTTACTTTTCAATAATGGAAGAAAGTCATGCAACAAAATTGTGTATAGAGCAGTGAAAACAGATTGAATCTAAGAGCAACAATATATTATGCTGTTGGTAATTGGGCGAAAATAAATAAATAAAAATCCGGTTTAATTTTTAATTAATTAAAATTTCAAAAAAATCACTAAGAAGTGCGCATTTCTACTATTTAATATAGAATCTATGAGCCGAATTTCGTAATAGTGAGAAAAACAGTCTTGTCTATAACGCACCAATTCATCCGTCTACCGAGTTATGGGATTTGATTTTGCTGATCGTTCTATTTAGAGCTATCAAATTTATTATAAACATATTTTGCGGGATAAATAAGTGCATCTTAGAGTGATTTTCTTAAAATTTTTATTAAAAATTTATTTAATTAAATTAAGGGATATTTTGGTATTTTTGGGGATAACTTCCGGAATTATTATCACTTGCAACAAATTTTTCCGCCTTCTTAAAAATTCAAAAATTATCTTTACAGCGATACCAATTTGTTTGTCGAACAATTTTTCCCTTAATTTTTGTTATTATTTAAAGATATTTCTGAACATAATTTGCAACAACGTTTTCAGTTGTTGCATTACATTTCAAGCCTTTTACATTGTTGCGACGTATATTTAATTACTTATTTTCTTCTAAAGTTACAATCTAATGAATGAGGATACCGATAATTATTTTGATGTTTTTTTGCTAATGGTGAAATTAATTCTTGCTTTCATATCTTTTTCTTTAATCTTCTTTCCTGTTGAGTTTATAAACGCATTTTGAGATAGTAAATATAATGGGGAATACGGTGATCTGTTTGTTTACACTTGCTATTCATTAGTTAGTGCACTTCGGCACAACAGAGGTTCTAATGGACGTGCCCGTATAATAACTCTTAAAATGCGTAGCAAAACGTTGCAACGCATGGGTCAGCAACCTATTGAAATGGAAGAGTCAAAAGCAACAATTTGCAAAATTTCCGTGTTTTAAAGAGCCACTATAAATTTTCGATTTAATATTAAAGTATTTGCTTATATATATTTGATTTTTGATTTAAAATAAAAGGCTTTAAATATGGAATAATAATCTTTATTATAATACACAAATATAGATAGTTACATCAATGGGAGCATTGGTTTTGCATGCCTTTTGAAAGCTTGATTAAATCTGACTTATAGCGCGTTATTTTCAGTTTCACGCAAGACTAGATTTTTTTTTTAAATGACTTCGAAAATTACTTTTTTTATATTGATGCAATAAAATGCTTGGTCACGTGAATAGGTTCACCCGGAGATCTCAGCATTCCATATGCCAACTTCTTCCCTTTACAGTAGCAATATGGAAGACTATTCCACGCTTCGAATATGAGGACCTCAACTCGTGGAATTTCTTTTAGAACTGTCCACTTTGCTGCGCGATGTGCATGCATTTCTGGTCCTCCAACTCTCCCAACTTGCTCTTGAGTTCTGAGAACTTAATTCTGCACAGGTCGCGCGGATTACAATAGTGACTTTTAGTGAGTTTGATGTTTAAAAAATAATTAAGAAGAAATGCCTTGTTATGTTTAAAGTTTATTAAAGAATGTTGATTAATTATTTTGGAGTTTTATTTTGATTTGAAAATGGACTACAATTGTAATCCGCGCGACCTTTTACGTGACTTTATAGAGCGCGACCGGTGCAGGGTTAAGAGCAAGTTGGAGAGAACTTGCCATTCCATAAGTCTTTGATTTTCAAATTTAACGGTGACTGTTTGGGTGAGACAGAAATGAAATGCAATTGGCTGGAAGATAGACATGGTTACGAAGTCTCATCTCTCAGAACAAAACAATGGTTTAAATTTATCTCATTGTGGTCATGTTAAGCGTAGGGATTTGTAATAAACGATTATGTTAATAGAAGCTGTTGAGAGATTAGGTACATAAAAATATATTTTCTTGTTTTCAAGGGTTTTGGTAATAAATTATTAATTTTTCGTACGAAAACGCAGAGTCCCAACTTAATATTAAAAGAGCCGCAGGTTGCCGACCCCTGTAGCAACGTAATAGCAGTGGAATGACCCCTGGCCCTTTTGTAAGAGCTAAAAGAAAGTCCAGCACATCTCCAGACCACGTGCACTGACTTCATTCAACGCAGGTGCACAGAAGGGGGTGGACATTGACGGGAAAAGATATAAATAAAGAAAAAGAAATTGCGTAGTGCCTAATAGCCCAATCACACTGGATCATAGCGGGTGCGGTAATTAAACAGTAGCAGATGTATTTTTATGAAAGTACCAAAATCATTTTGGGATTCTATTTTCCTCGAGTTAACCTTTAACTGAAAAGGGGAAATTTTAGAACTTAACTGGGGAGGTGAGGTATACGAGACAGCATTTTTTTTCACACTCAAATCAAATTTTCTAATGAATCTTAATTTTCTGAATGAATGAATCTTTTTTAATGAATTTTCTTTAATTTTCTAATAATCGGTATGAAAATCGGCCAATGTATTCTGCAGATATTATTAGATGTATTCTTAATACATAAATATGTTTTAGAAATTTTTCAAAATATATTATCGTTGGAAAAGGTAATTACGTTGGAATATACATTTTTTACTTAAATTACATGTTACAACAAGCAGTATTCTTGAAAAAACATATTATTTTTTACTTTCCAGTGTACAAGGGTATAGAGAAAACAATTTAATGGAACGTTCAATAATTATATGAAAAAAAAATGACAATGGGTAAAATGGATCCTTTTTTTATCTGCTTGTGTGACTTTCATAACACGGTTTTCTTGGGTATTTTAAATATACAGGTTAAGAACTAATATAAAAATCAACCTATAAATTCTATGTGCATTTCTTTTGGTATATTAATATATTTTATAAATTTTTCTGAATGCACTATCACTAGAAAAATTAATTATGTTTCAACATACATATGAGAATCAGTTGAATGAGAATTTTCATCAAAAAACTGTTCTGTACAATTACTTTTATCAATAAAACCACTTTCTGCATCATTTAAAAGTGTCTGCCTGATAGAACCAGTAAATTGGATGATATTTCGAGGCCAAAGTTTTAGCTCCACCTGCTTAATATTGTTTATCACTGGGACACTAAGAGGTGAATGCGGTCATAGAGACCGCACTTAAAGAAATAACCGGATTATCTAAAAAAAAACATCCACTGAAACCGGTTGAAAAATTGAACGTGTATTGAAGGTCACAAAATATTAAGCTACAGGGTAAATCCATTCAATCCAGTTAAAAATAGTTTAGGAGTGACCGAAAGTCACCCCTAAGCTATTTTTACCTCAGATGAATGGATTTTGAATGGATTGTTTTAATTCAACTAGTAGTTGAAATTGCAAACTAAAAAATTTCTCGTAAACATACACTTTGCAGATGCTTCACATAAATATTGATGATGTCGTGTCTGGTTTACAACAGAGAAGAGGAGCAGTAGCTTCTGAGAGTAAAGACCCATGAGCACCCGAGGGCAGAAATCTGACTTCCAATTCATATGAAGATGACAAACACACACTCGCTTGCAGTGCCCCTTTTAATGGTGGGGGGGGGGGGCTCATTCACACACCTCAAAGAGTAAAGAACAACCGTGTCGTAACCAGGACGCCTAGATCACGGGGAAGACGCGCTGCCCCGAAGCCAGGACGCCGGTTCACACAAAGCTTAAGTGACAAATATGATTAAAAGCATGTATTATGTCTCTTAAAGTTGACATTGACATTTTGTTCCCTCTGTTATCCCATTTTCCATCTCATCGGCTATTCTTTTCTCCTTCCAATAAAATGTATACGTCAAACATATATATGATTTTTTAAATATCATGTATAAACAAATTAAAGCATGGATCAACATCTTAAAACGTTAATAAACTAAGGCAATGAGTTAAAATATGAATATTTTAATGGATCACAATAATATTTAATAGTCTGAATAATTAGGAATGGACAATAACGTGAAAATCACAACATATTAATTGATTACCTTAATGAATAAAATAACCATGTATCTTTTTTATCCAAGCCATGACTTATAGTACTACAGCCAGACACGATCCCAACATCACATCGAACTTATCTGATAAGACAGAGGCTGTTGTGAATGTTGTTACTTTACCACAAGGAGAGATAATATCCACACATAATTGATGTAGTATTGTCCCCGCTGCATTTAATATTACATCAAATCTAAAAAAATATACGTAGAATGATATAAATATATTCACTGATATAATAATCTAGATAATTTTGCATGGCATAAATACTTTAAAAAAAAAAGAGTCCCGAAACAATTTATTGCAGAAGAAAGAATTATTTTATTACATACTAGTCGCCTTTGGCGACCAGCTGGTTCGCCATGAGTAATGGGTTCTAAAATTTTCAATTAAATCTCATATTCATCAGCCTTGAAGTACCTCCGGGCATTGATTGACCTGAAATTAATATTTTCCTTAAGATGATGGACTGAAAGCTCTAAAAGAACCCTTTTTCCTAATAATATTCTTTAATTTTATAAATCAGTCAGTTTTAATGATGGATTTCGAAGACTTATTGGTGTAGCAACTTTTATTTAAAATATTTTGTAAAATATGGATCACAGGGCAAAGTATGAAGAAATCTAAAACTCATTATTCATAAATGCATTGTTTGACTCAAACTACATAAAATGTAATTATTTACTTCATTTAGATCAAATTAATAGTATTAAACAATATATATGGCTATTAATAATATTTTACAAATTGGCCATTGGAAAGGAATTTGAATGCAGATCCTGTATAAATTCAATCCTGTATAAATAAAGATAATTTATTCAATTGATGATTTAAATATTGCAAACGATCATAGAATCCTTTGCCTTGCATTTTTTAAAGAAAATATCACATTTTATATTTATTTTATTTTATCCAGTCACGTGCTAAAAGTTGCATTTCTTCAAATTTAATTTCGTCAAAATAATGGCAACACGGTGATAAAACTCAATTTTTTCCCTTTGACGTGCTCTTGCAGATTTTATAGGAACCTTAGCTTTGCATTTATTTTTTTAGAAACTATCACATTTTATAATGAAAAATATATATATATTGAATTAATGATACAGATATTGCAAACGATAATAGAAATATGCCATTAAGTCGGGATTCCAATGCATATCCTGTCTAAATTCGATCTGGTTTACCGTAAAGAAGATTTATAAAATTAATTATTTAGATATTGCAAACAATCATACAATCTTTTGCTTTGCATTTTTTTTTTAGAAAATATCACATTTTATGTTTCTTTTATTTTATCCAGTCACGTGTTAAAAGCTGCATTTCTTTAGACTTGATTTACGATGATAATTTTTTTTCAAACTTCCGGCATTCTTTTATTTTGTCCAGTCACGTGATAAAGACATAATTAAAATATTTCTATAAAAATTCGTTAAAAATAGAAGTTTACGTTATAAATTTAAAAAACTGATACCGTTAGAACGCTAATTTTTTTATCTTTAAATTGATATAAAAATCATGTTTGTGCAATAATATTTTCGGAAGTTTTAGCGGAAAAACGTCGAAATTTCGCTTAAATTTTAATTAATTCAAATTCTAATTAAAAATTTGAAAAAAGGGCTCCGAGGTGCACATTCCCGACCTCCAAGGTATACATGTACCAAATTTGGTAGCTGTAGGTCCAACGGTACGGCCTGTAGAGCGCCAACACACACACACACACACACACACACACGCACACACACACACACATTGAGCTTTATTATAAGTATAGATTATTTTATTGCAGAAAGATTGAACCTATTTATTTAGTACTTACTTCTAATTAATTACCCTTTGAAATTATATGGTTTTACTATCGTTTATATAAAGGTGTATATGCGGATTGCAAATCTCATTTTGTCACATATTTAATAGAACAGAGCGCCATCTCATACCCCTTATCCGTAACCATTCTGGTCACTAAATGGTTTGATGGGTATTTTACGGAGATTTTATTAAATACCAAATTATTTCCAGTAGAAAAAATAGGGTTGTGGTGGCCTGGTGGTAAGGTCTCTGCTTTGGAACCGGAGGATTTCAGGTTCGAGACTCGATACCAAAGAAGAACCGTCGTGTGAGGGGGTCTCTTGCAAGTTAAATTTGTTAGACCAAATGTTCTTCCACTGTTGTGGTTGTGGTGAGGAGATGGGGTGGGTCACCTCAGGTGTCGCCCTCGTCATCTGACCATGGTTCAAAATTACGAGGTCCGTCCCAAAATAGCCCTAGTGTTGCTTTACAACGGGACGTTAAAATAACTAAACTAAACTAGATAAAAGAAAAAAAAATATTTACAGAAGTTACAAACAAATAAGAAAAGACAATAAAATGAAACAGTTTACAATGAATTTCAAAAAAATTAAAAGAAAATGTATTAGGAATAATAATACATAGGAAAATAAAACGCATGAAAAAAAACACGAATTCTGTGTTAAAGAAAAATTCTGATTGATATTTATGAATGCAAATGTATGGGAAGACATTGTGGTGTTTTCCTCCTCCCCGTTTTGTCTTTATGAATGTGACATCTGATGTAAAAAACTAAGGATGCAAGAAAAGATCTTTATTTACACTGATAAAGTTAACTATCCAATATTTGTTTTCCTGGAGGAGCAGTTGCTTGCGACTCTTTTCAATTATTCTTGTTCATTTATTGGTGATAAATTTTTCAAATGCCAATAGATTGGGAGGAGCATTCCGTAGCATAATGAAGTGCTATGCCAATCCCACCTGTACTGATCACTCTCCGACAGAGTGAGCCTTTTGAGGTTAGCAAGAAAAGGGCAGTGTTCTGAGAAGAAAATAATATCGCCTCTGATCCATTTAGTGTATCACTATTGCTCCAACATCTTTCCCATTCCTCTAGCACTTTTTTCTGGAGGTCTTTTATAAGTGGTTTAGGAAGCTTTGTCTGCATATAAAATTGCCCATTAGCGTTGCGTCCTTCCACATATTGCAGAATCTACGTCGCTGTACTTCTACGGAACTCAATAATCTTTGCTATACAAGCAAATTCTTTATTTAAGAAAAATTTGATATGGGAGGAGGTCATCGAAATAAGCTTGTTGTAGATATACCTGAATATAATGTTTTAACTGGCGATTTGATATCAAGAGAGACTGCTTATAAAGTTTCATCACGATAGAGTATCCACAACATGGCTTCCCAACATTAAAAAAAATTATAATTAAGTGATATTTCAGCTATGGATATGGGCTGCACGTATTTGAACTGAATGAAAACGGCCCTGATAAGTCAATCACGTGATACTCTTTTTTAATGCTGGAGGAAATGGAATAATTCAATTACATTTGAAAGATATTTTTTAAAAAGAAAACCTTAAATATACATGTAATAAATCTGGACACCGATGTTTCGTATACATTCCCAGAATTGTATTGTAGCATTGCTGCCAATAGTTTTGTTTTTCTAAATGCGTTTGATCCGGCATCCTGGCCTAAGAGTAGTATGTCTTCCCAGAGATCTGAGCTTCCTGGGTTCAGGCATGGTTATTCTTTACCCTACGTTTCATCTGCGAGGTACAAAAGCTCCACTGTAAAAATGTTTATGCAAGTGAGTGTGAGAATATCATCTTCATATGAGCTAGAAGTCAGATTTCTACCCTCGGATCCTCAGGGCCTTTACCCTCAGAAGCTATTGCACAAACTCTCTGACTTCGTCAGCGGGCTTTTCTATGACAAGTGCTATAATTAACAACATTAAATGTGCGTGAAATCTAGTATGAGCCGGGCTAACCTTAGGAAAATCGAGAATTATATAGACAATAACGGTTTCAGAATAAAATATCACTTAATCATGTTTTTTAATTAAATAGCCCGAATGAAGTAAGTGACTGTATCAGTAAATTACAAGCATTTCTAATCTGAAACACATTAGATAGATATCCATTAAACTACATTTAATGCTTTGTATATCTGTAAACTGTTAAATATACAAAACTAAAAAAAATGTTAAACATACCGTGTTCAATCAAAGAGAAATAAACTTTTATATTAAAGGGTAATAAAGTACTAAATACAAAATAGATGGTGCAGTTCTCCGAAACTCTCTATCGTATTCCTTTATAAACGCGTTATCCTTTCTTCTCCCACATATAAACATATCGGATCTTGACAAGATCGTAATAGTCACGAGTTCTCAAATTTTTAGTTTCAAAGCTCGCTGCACGAACGTTTTGTGCATTGTATATGGAGAGAAAAAATCCGACTATGCATTTTGCGTGTCTCTTTTCAACCAGCTGATTCCAGAATTTGCCTCACAATTGTCATTTGAGTAATAAAATCACATACCAAATTTCCGTCTAAGTCACTGAGTTTTCGAAATAAAACAAGCATTTATATGCTTGTGTATGTACAAATCAACAGACAGTCAACCCATTGACGGGGCTCCTCTAAGTCTCATATAGATCTACTTTATATGTTAAAACTGAAAACAAACTTTACCCATGCTCTTTGCAATTTATATTTAATGTGCTTTTTTGCTTTCGGACAGAGAGACGAAGCAACAGGTTAATAATAATCTTTTAACTGGAATACTTGAGTCCTCCTCCCCCCTCTAAGCACAGATGTCTAATTTGCTTAATCGGGAATATGTCACTGATCATTCTGTATTGACACTTGGGAAATATGGGCCCAAAAATCGTTTAATTCAATTATATTTATTCCTCGTTTTGAAGCAATATGAAGGCTATTTGAATTTGTTGACTCTTTGGCCTTGCCAGCTACTCTTATTTGAACGAAATAAATTTTTAAAGTCTTGCTTAAGCGTGAAATATTTTCACCGTTGAATGTGGTGATGATTCGAATCCATCTCAAGGCATAAAAATGTTGGAGATAACATAACCTATTCCTTGTGTGATATTTATTTTTCTTTATAAATGCGCCAGACTCATCAGTAAGAGAAAGTGAAATAAGAATATATATATATATATATATATATACACTGAAATGCCAAAAGTCATGGGATGACTGTTAATATCGTGTCGGTCTTCCTTTTGCCTGGTGAAGTGCAACAACAACTCGACGTGTCAGGGAGTCCACAAGTCGTTGGAAGTCCTCTGCAGGAATATTGAGCCATGCTGTCTGTATAGACATCCTTAATTGTGAAAGTGTGGATGGGCAGGAGTTTGGGCACGGACGGACCTTTCGATGATGCCCCATAAATGCTTGATAGGATTCATATCGGGCGATCTAGGTGGACAGATCATGCGCTGGAATTGTCCGGAATGTTTTTCAAACCAATCGCGAACAGTTCTGGCCCGGTGACATGGCGCATTGTCATCCATAAAAATCCCATCGTTGTGTGGGTACGTGAAGTCCATGAATGGCTGCAAGTGTTCTACAAGCAGCTGAACATAACCATTTCCAGTCAATGATCAGTTCATTTGCACCAGAGGACCGAGCCCATGCCATGTAAAAACAGCCCACACCATTATGCAGCCACCACCAGCTTGAACAGTGCCTTGCTGACAGTTTGGGTCCATGGCTTCGTGGGGTCTGCGCCACACTCGAACTCTACCATCAGCTCGTAACAACTGAAATCGTGACTCATCTGACCACGCCATGGTTTTCCACTGGTCCCTAGACCTGCACCATCCATACTTTCACAATTATGGACGTCTACACAGACAGCATGGCTCAATATTCCTGCAGAGGACTTCTAACGACTTGTGGACTCCCTGACCCGTCGAGTTGTTGCACTTCGCCGGGCAAAAGGAGGACCGACACGATATTAACAGTCATCCAATGACTTTTGTCACTTCAGTACACACACACACACACACACACACACACACACACACACACACACACATATGGTGCCAGGTATATCACTTCCCGCCATTGAGCGTCACCTGTGACCTCACTTCCCACCACTATGTCGCCCTCTGGTGGAGAAAACGTGAGCAAAGTGCAGTTCATGTCTGGACGAGGCATGATTACGACGTTCTAAAACAACCGAAGACGTATGTGTAAAGGCGAAAGACGAAATGACGACGTATTGTTAAAAGACGAACTTGTATGTTAATAGACGAACTTGTATGTTAATAGACGAACATGTCTGTTAATAAACGAACTTGGGGATCCATTCCATTCTGCAAATTTAGTCATCATCATTATTCATCATTAATCTAACTTCATTGTCATCCATTAAATTTTAAAATATCTTCTGGACTTATTATTGCTTGGCCATCACGACACCCCCCCCTCATATATATATATATATATATGTGTGTGTGTGTGTTATGATAATTCTAAATTAAACCTTGATTAATTTCCGAATTTTTATCTTAATTTAGCCCGTATTAACTTTTTCTTATTTCCTAATCCAATTCCTTCCTTTTATTATTTAATTAATGCAACAGAAGCTTTGTAAAATTTCTGATATCGACAAGAACTCCCACTCCGAGTAAATCTCCGAGTTTGTCGATCTAACACATTCTTTTAAAATATCCCTATAATTCCCTTACCTAAATCGACTCGTGTAAAGAAATCCCTACCAAAATCTCACAATATATAATCACGGGAATAAATATTTCATTAGCTCTTTCTCTCTTTTCGTTCTTGTGTCGTTCTTTGTTGATGTGCCACATCGCTTCTTTTTGTACATAAATTATGCCTCCCGGGATAGAATAAAAGCGACGTTTAAAATTTTAAAGAGTGTTCTCTTTCTTTGGCCTTTGCTTAAAAAATAACGTGTTACCTTTATATATTTACTTTTAAAAGTATTAGAAACAAATTAATGTCTTTATACTGATTTAAAAATAATTTTAACTACCTTTGTTTTAACGAAGATGCATAAATTTGCTTTCCAGCTTTATTAAATTCGAAATATAAGTTGCAGTTCAAACCCAATAAGAGTCCATGACAGTCAGACCTGATTTTTTAATCTTCCAACTGATTGCTTGCTTATAATTGTGATTTTTGAGTCTATCATTTTATCAGGACAGCTCTGAGAAAGTCCGCTCCATTTTAATTTTGCACAGATAATAATCAAAAATAATTCAGAAAGTCTTCGAAACATTTCATCACGGCCTGTTTAAATTTCGTTCTTCTAACTAAGAATAAAAAATATGTATATTCATAAAAATTGTCATGACATTAAAACGGTGTCAGGTCAAGATTATACAAATATATTCCAATTAAAAATCAATGCATTCTAAACAGAGTGTTTATGATTAAGAAAGAAAGCATTTTAGCACTAGGTTTACCAAGAAGTCAGTTTGATACCTTTGAGAAAACTTTTCGTTAATTTTTTTCAAGAAAATTATTTCGAATTTCATGTTAATATTTTAATTAATTTTACTTACATTTATAAGACATATAATCTCAAATATTTTCTTTTTCTCTTAACTAGTTTCGGAGGAGTGTATATAGTATACCTATTTCAGCCGAGGATGTGATTTTGACCATTCGGATAAGTATTGTTGAGAATGCATACATTTATACTTAAATATGTAATGGCTTGATAGGGACACAAATAGATGTAAGCATAAATATAGAAATAAGTATATGCTAATAGCGTGTGTGTATATAAGAGACAAGATGACGAAGCCAAAAGCCAGTCAGATAGAAACTATTATAGGTTGTTAGTAAGAAGACGTGTGATTCGATGTTTAGGTTGAAGATGATAGTAGAACAGATGGTTTTGAAGACCTAGATAAAAAAAAAATTAACACTTTTTTTAGTAAATAAACACAGAGGAGCTGCTTCATTATCACACTACACCTCAATAAATATTTGGGAACTAAAAAAGTTTTTTCTACTTTAACTTCACGATAGATAGCTCAATTAATACTTTTTTTAATTAAATATCGAAAATTGTCGCTTTGAACCCTTTAGGAGAAATAGGTATATGACAATTCATGGTAAACCTAATGTTAAATACATATTATTCAATTATATTCTTAAATAAAATTTCTGCATTGTAATAAATAAAACATTACATCAGAGTACACTAAAATATATTCTAAATAATATCTAATAGTCAATAATAATACATTACAGCTAATATTAAGATTTATTATTGATGACAATCAATTTGACGATTGAATCTATTTCATATTAACCAATTTTGATGTATTGATTTTTAATTCCTTAATTTCAAGAGCAAGTTCAGTTCACGTAGTGATCGTGATCAATATTTGCTTTTTTAACTTCGCAATTTTATAAATTTTTAAAAATAAAGTTAACTTGTTGAAAAAAACTTGTAATAAAAACTAACTTGTAATAAATCAGTTAACTTGTAATAAAAATGTTGTACGAGTGTATTAAATCATTAATTTTTCTGAGATATACCTGCATTCATACTTCTTTTTAATCAAAGATTACATAAACTATTTTTTTCTTAATTTACTAATGATATTTTTGACCCCGGAAATATCTAGAAATTGATCTCATTCTTGATTTGCACGATTATGTAGCGCAGTATATTAGCATATGACCAGGGGTGTCTCCGCCATAGATACCGATTTCAAGGAAGGGGACAACATAATCTGAAATATCTATTTATCCGATTAGTAAATATTAAAAAAGAATGTTAAAAGTTGCTTGTGTAAAAATTGTGTCACCAAAAGTTTGTATAAGAACAGTGATACGTATGCCGTAAGTTGTGAATTTACGATTGCAAACATTTCGTCAAAATCAATCTAAAAATTATGTTTCGACAATTGCTTTTGCTTTAATCTTTTATTTACTTTGCTTTTCATTTATATAGTTTTTCCCCCTGCCAAGCAAACTATATATACATAACCAGATGAAGGTTTTTTTTTTTACTTTAGTAAATAAAATCGTGTAATTTATTTATAGAAGAGGAAGAGCAAATCGCCAACTCTTACAAGTCCTTATCAATGAAGAGTGAGATCCTCTTAAAAAAATTTTTTTTAATCTTACATCAGTTGACTAGTAAAACTAGGTTTTAATGAAAATTTCGTAAATCAACGAAATTTATGCATTGAAGCATATACTCGATTATGTGGCGTCATCTATGGATGATAAAGCGTACTAATATCGGCATTTCAATTTGGTTTTATGGGGTTTTAAAGTGTTTGAAAATTCAAATCAATCATTTATTAAAAAAATTATAATGAATAGACTTATTTGAGATGATAAAGCGATTATCAAATAAAAGTTTTTTGTTAGCGTGTGAAAAAATTCAATAAAAGCAATTTCTTCAAAAATGAAAAAGTAAAATTCGAAAAAGCTATCTATGTAAAAATTGAATAATTCACTGAAGTAAGGAATTCTTAGAACTGAATTACTTCTATCTAATGACAAAGTGTACCCTTTTAAAACCTAAATGCCACGTGATTCAATTAATGATAAAATCAAACAGAAGTAATTCTCAAAAAAAATTTATTAAAAATATGTAACATTGTGCAAAAAATATAAAATAAAATCGAATCATTTTTTTGTTCTTTACACGCTTATTAAAAAGACGAACAATTACTTATATCAGCATTATATATAATATAATAATAATAATAATATATAAGCTCTTGCAATTTACTGCAAAAAAATCAATTAAAATATCAACTAAAATTTTTATAAATAGGAATTTGTTATTACCATATTCGAAAAATAAAAATATAATCCAAAATTATATATTTATATCAACATTGAGATTGAGTTTTTAAAAAATCAGATTAAAGTATGAGCTTGTTTTTATTCTTTTGGAAAGACAAATCCACTAATGTAATCAAAGAATATGGATTGTACTTAATGATTACACTTTTCCACAGTGCATCATTAACTTCAATTAGATACATGGGGAGCCTTAGTGCCTAGGCACTTCTGCTCATTTTGAGGTAATAAGAAGCAGAGATAAAACAGAAGTAATCTACCATTGGTGTATCGGTTGAGTAGAGAAGGAATTACTTAAAAGCGTTAGAGGGGAAAACTGAAACATTTTATGAGACGAAATTTAAATTTCGGTAGGAGCTAAAGAGGTTTAAGAGGCAAAGTCCATTTAGTCGTAAAGGCGAATTTTCCATTGCAGTGGGCATAGTCAATTTGCTCCTTCACTGAGATTTTCATGAGTTTTGAGTTGATTGACAAACCTTGAAAGTGATATGATGAAATTAACGGCATCATTAACTACAGGCATGTAACATTTATAGAGATAAATATTTGAGAGGATAGCTTGAATTATTTAGTTTAAATTCGAAAATAACAATTTTAATTGAATTTTTTTCAATAACTAACGCCTCACATTATTTCTTCTTTATTTCTATTTATTTATTAATTTGTTGAACTTTTAAATAAATCGTTGGATGCCGCAAAATGCTTCTATTTTGTTACCTATTATAGATGGAAAAATAATTTTTCTTTCAATACTCTCACACAAGTTTTGAATCTGATTATCTACTTTTATTATCATCTTGCTTAACTCCTATGCTTTCTGGGTGGCTACTCAGTAAAAATCTTTTGAAAAAGAGCAAGATGAAATTAGTAATACTAGATAAAATAATCAATAGTCTATTATTTAATTCCTCCTAAATTCAAATTTCTGTATCGGAGCTTATTATGATTTTTAAAAAATTAATATGTCTCCTAAGTGACTATCTTGAATTAGATGCAATCCCATAATGTTTCTTTTCTAAAAACAGCACCACGGGATTGTTAAGACTATTTTTAACGTTGTGGTAAAACACGTCATCCACTACAGTGGAAATGTGTGAACCTTCAACCGTTGTCCTAGCTTGTAAAATTTTGTTCAAGTACTTCGAGACTCTACGATACATGTAAGCCCATTATATAGCAAAATAATGTCAGATATCATTATTTCGTTACAGTAATAGTCAATGAAACTGCCAAGAATTATTCTGTGGATATCAGCATGGTATGTTATTTATATGCTTGTCTATGCTTAAATAATCTTGAGGATAAATATTGTTAAAGAAACTATTTTGATTTATTGAGAGTCATTGTAATTTATTTTCGGTAAAAAGTCTAAAAACTTTTATTTCTCAACCTTTTAATAAGTTGAAAGTTCTATATTTAATTGAACAGCATCTGGTAATTGATTTTTTTTTTCTGTATGCTTCAGGACGTGTCAATAGAGTCGTTTAGTGATAATTAAATTTAACAAAAGAGTAATATCGTTTATTCAGCAAGAGGGTTAGAATAGAAGTTTTTAAAAAGGTGTATTTTCTAAAACGAAATCCAGAAAATTCTTGTAGTTTTGAAAATATTAAACGAAGCTTTTTAAGTCAGAAGAACCTTGTTGAGAAACGGCCACATTTTGCAAAGGAAATATGAGATTTGCATTTGGGTTTAAAGGTTCAATGTACGAAGTATAAACGAATTTGTAATTCAAATTTAAATTGCGAATAAGGTGTTTTATTGAGTCGCGTCCCAAAATGCATGCATATTTCCGTTTTCAGACAAAAGAACATCTTTCATTAATCCCTTAATTGCCGTTCCCCCGCAGTATACGGGCATGGAATTACCTCTCCTCGAATTTACAACCTGTAATTAAAGTATTCAAATGTTATAAATTTACATAAAAGTTGCCTATACTCTACAAACTCCAAATTTTCAACGTGTATTAAATTGAGTCGCAAGAATTGCACATTTCTGAAATAGCAGGCATCTTTAGATAAATAACTTTTAATGGCTGAGGGATGTTAGATGTAGAATGTTCTTTAATTTTAACTTTGTCTTCCATTTTGTGAAGAGTTACGAATGCAAGCAATGATTTTACTAAAATACTTTCAAAGCTGACAATTTGAAAATGTTACAAAAGTTTTCAAATATTTCTTGAAAAGCATCAGGAATTTGGAAGATTTCATTAGCAAAAAAGTTTTTTACTAAAAATTGTAATTATATGTAATGAGCTATAAAGGAGTTTATTGATATCAGTTTTTAACATTCGTCTTAGACTGGATTAGATTTTTAATATTCCTCATATTGTATAATAACCTTAAAGTTATGTTACATCGCAACGGTTCATTTTTGTTATAATCCGGTTTCGAGTGTTCCCAAGAGAATTTAAATTTTTCTTCATTATAACAGTTTACTGTCTGTTTATATAATTTGCACCTAAACAACGATTGGAAAAATTACCTAATTGAAGTCTAACATTTTTTATGTTCAACTATTTGTACGCAATGATTGAAAAATGTTTAACTCGTGCAGTTAAATTAACGATGTTGTGGCCTTAATTCATTGAAATATCTTTAGAAATGAAGTCTGCATTTGTATAAGTTTGAATGCACTTGGAGTAAATTTTAATGTGTCCTTTCAGTTATGTATACTTTTTTCAAAACGTGTACGCATTTACGAAAGACTAAAGAGGGCATTATTGCTTGGACAAGCTCCATTTAGCAACGGATCTGGCTGAAGTAGAACAAGTTACAAGAATTGAAAATGTTTTCGTTATTATAATGGCGGTCAAGTTTATTTTAAGTCAGGCTTATACATGTTGCCAATAATTATTAGTTTTTTTGCATTAGATTCCGCCAAAACGCAACTTAAAGTATTTCCTATTTTAATATCAAACCCAGGTTTAGTGTTTATTTCGTCAAGCATGGCAACAGAAAATCTCTCATCACGAGGACCATATAAACAATATCATGAAACACTTGCCTACCATTTTTCTTAAAATCATAACAAGGACTGCTCACAATTTTATTTGAGAATTTTTTTTAAATATTTTTCCCGTTTTCAGTAAAACACTTAACAGAACTTTGGTTTCTTTTCAGCGCCCAAGAGTTTCCTGGAGTCTATTCCCATCTGCCAGAATTATTCCAGATCTGCAATGAATGATACTGATATCTGAGAGCCAAGCTTGCATGGAATTTGGAAAGAGACGAGATTTTCACAAAAAGAAATGTCCGATAGTGTTGGGTTTATGAAGATACAGGCAACTTTCTTCATGGTTATGTCTTCAGTTTAATGTTGACTCCGTTAAGTAAGTCCGTATAAATCTGGAATCATTGCGGTTGCGAACACGGTTTCTTAGAAATATCTAGAGACTATAGTATTTTGAATACATTAAAAATTTAATTTAACTCATCGTTCAAATTGGTATTACTCAATCGATTGTCAATATTGAAGCGAATGATCAAATTATCTGACAAATTATTCGTGAAATCGCAATAAATTTAATTTCAACCGAAAGCTTGCTTGGTATTTGTCGTTAGGTTCGAGACAAAATTTGTTCAGCAGATTTTCCGAAATGGAATTGTTAATTTTATATGGCGTTTTTCCCTCCAGTAGATCTCGCTTTCAACTGCCCAT
This sequence comes from Argiope trifasciata, assembly GCA_026543055.1. Lineage (NCBI taxonomy): Eukaryota > Metazoa > Arthropoda > Arachnida > Araneae > Araneidae > Argiope > Argiope trifasciata. Next base: position 733,072 of record JAPMOQ010031113.1, read on the forward strand.
TTTCGTTGCTAATTTACAAGATTAAGCTTGTTAATGAGATCTTATATATTCAAATATTTTTCATCCCAAAAATTTAAGAATTACGTGTTTCTACTTTAAGGTTTTTGATGTATCGTAATTTCATTTGATAAATTTAATAGTTTTAATTCCTTTCGCAGTATGTAATAATAAGAATCTTTCTAATTGCTTTTTAATTATTGGTTTTATTTATACAAGATATTCATTAAATATCTTGGGTAGGAATTTTTTCAATTTCGCTTTCAAGCGGGCACCACGAGGATAGGATTAAAATGTACCCATATTGAACCATTCACTCATTAGATTAGGAAAAATAGAGTATTAACCCGCAAATAGGTATACGCGAGAAACTTGCATACGAGGGAAATGAATGAGAAAATCGATTTGCATAGCTCAAATATATGCAAAGGTTGCATTCGAGTTATTTTTTTGCTTCATGAAGATACTAGGTTTGTCGAGCTGATTAAAAGGTTCAAATTAAGCATTTCAAGAAAAGGTCAAAAGCTTCCTAAAGAGGATCCAAAATGTATATTTTGCGCGGTAATCTATCGTTGGAATAACGTCTTCTATAATGGGGTGGGAAGAATTGAATAGATTAACTTGGCTGTTGTAACCAGTTTAGCATGATTGTAAATTAGAGAACATATTAAAAGCCTTCATGCTGCTTAAAAGAACTAATTTGATGCATTTGTACATTACTTGTCACCATTTAACGCTGAGGGATATACGAAATCATAAATTATATTTTTATTAAAAATCTAAATTTCAGTAGTTTGGATGTCGATTCCATGAAAATATTGGTAAAAAGAACTTAATTCGTTCAAAGTAATATTTATAAGCCTATGACAGCTGATGTCAGATGGACATATTGGGCGTGACGAACAGGACCACGTATGAGAGGTTGTCAAATCACAATATGGAGATGGCTTCATGAAAACAATGGAACTAGATTCGGATATTTCTTGCCTTATATACTTAACACTTCTGGAATGCGAGTATGAGATGCTTCGGTACAGTTTCAAAAGTTTTTAGAAAAATATTTAAACTTGTATTTGGGATTGCAAATTGCTGGTAAACCAACTTTTACATTTTCAGATTGTGTAAAGAATTGAATGAGATTAGTCTTTACTAGAGACTTTAAAAAATTTCAGATGTCTGTGTCAAATGAGGCAGATAAATGTAAAATAAACAGCAATTCTAGGAACTGCTTTAATGATATTACCGAATATTAAAACTATTCAACCTGGAAATTTAGAAATTTTCGAAAAGTAAAACGAACATTTGTTTTCTTTAAAATATTGTGATGGGAAAAACTTGAATTATCGATATTTAAACATTTCTTTTGTGCATCATGTATTAATTTTATGTGGAATGCAAACTTTCAAATCCTTTTTGCCAGCCATATAAATTTAATAGTAAGTCATGGATCCACCGATATTTCATATTTACTTGAAAAATGCCTGTTACACGTTGACAATTTTTCTAGCCAGTTAACTTCGATTTAAAAATATCCATCTAAAATCTCGTAAGGCTCATATCTACAATAGTTTTCTTAAGACATATCTATAGTTGTTAATTGGCATTTCAGGATGGCAGGAAACCAAAAATCCTGGAAGCAGTTTACTCACGTAGAAAATTTTAAGTATTAGAAGCACTTGAAGCTGGGAAATCTCAAACGATAAGCAATTACATCGGTTTTACATATTGGTCTCTTTACCATTTTGGGATTTAAATTCGTCATATCGGGTAATTTAATATCTCAATATAATTTGAGATTCTGAGCGTTGTTAAGCCTTTAGTGATGCAAGAGATAGAAACAAAGTCGGAATTTTTCAACTGCTCTGACCCTTAATATCTTCTGAAATGCTCCAAATATGCTTAATGAAATAGGTTTAAATAAAGTAATGAAATCTGACATTTTATAGCCGTGTTAGTGTATGTAATTTCAGAATGCATAGAAGAATCATGTCGCACTATAGTAACTGTATTTCTGCTTGTTTTAAATTGAAACTTAAATACGTGATGGGACGTCTTGGAGTATGTGAGCAATGTATAGCGGAATGTGCTGGGTTGTGGCAGGGAATAAGGAGTGTAGAATGCGTAGGGGCTGTGTGTTGGTAATGTTTTGAAGAGTTAGGAAAGTGTTGAAAGTGTGTGTGGAGGGGTGCGATATGAGGAGTCTGAAATTAATGGGACGGAATGGAATGTTTTGGCCGTGTGTGGGAAATGAGTGGGGAGTGCGGAATGTTTTGGCCGTGTGTGGGAAATGAGTGGGGGAGTGTGGAATGTTTTGGCCGTGTGTGGGAAATGAGTGGGGGAGTGTGGAATGTTTTGGCCGTGTGTGGGAAATGAGTGTGGAATGTTTTGGCCGTGTGTGTGGGAAATGAGTGGGGGAGTGTTGAATGTTTTGGCTGTGAGTGTGGGAAATGAGTGGGGGGAGTGTGGAATGTTTTGGCTGTGAGTGTGGGAAATGAGTGGGGGGAGTGTGGAATGTTTTGGCTGTGTGTGCGTGTGGAAATGAGGGGGGGATGTGGAAAGTGTGAAGTATCAATTAGGTTAGTGATGTTGGTCGTTATATTGTGTCGAGTGAAAAATGACTCCCTGAAGATAGAGCATTTTATATATATACCATTATCAGCATTCTATAGCACTGCAACTTGGCATTTAAAATAACGCAGGTTGAGGTCCCATTTTAAAAATAACGTACCTGTAAGAGATGAGATTGAATAATTTAAGAAAATGATAATATTTATGGCGGTAATTAAGAATTAAAGCTATCCAAATCTCAGTTACTTGTAAACATGAAATTGGGGGAACATACAACTACGCGATTATCAACCAAAAATTAAGGCACTAATACAAACGCGTAAAAAAACACGTTGAGGTACACCAAATATTGTAATGTTCTTTTAATCGTTCTGAAAGATTTTCAGAAAGAAATACTCTCAAATTAGGTTTTTCTAATATATCCACTTGAAGGAAATCTTCTTCCCTATATTACCGATTAATAGTCTAATTTCTTGGAAACTTCCGAGGGCTATTTCCAGGTTTTTAGTTTCATGCTACCGGAAAACTGTCAATTGGAGTCTTAAATCTTGTCCTTTTTAGATAACACCCCTTAGATAAACTAAAAGGAATTTTAGAATCGAACCTCCCTAAGCCAGTTAATATTTGTTCGTCATGCTCGATTTTTGGAAGGGCAAGTTGATATGCAAGTAGGCTTTAATTCCTTTTTTATTTTAAAGGAATTAAAGCCTACTTGCATATCAGCATTTACCCGCTTGAAATAAGACTTTGATTTTTGAATACATAAGAAATATTAGAAAATCTATAGCTTGATATAAAACTTCTGTTAAAAATGG
>JAPMOQ010031113.1:736461-752038 GCA_026543055.1 Argiope trifasciata
TTTAATTAAAAACAAATCAGTTAGGCACTCTTATGTTTTTGTTCTTATATGAGATGAGAAATGTTATATTATGTATATTATGTTATATTATATTATGAGAAATGTTAAATATTGTTATCTAGTTTAAATTAATAGAATATTCTGTTTAGATGTTATCTTTCCATTTCTGATGTTTATAGTTTTTTCTGTAATATTATCCATATTTTTTTGTATAGTAAATAAAGTTATGCTGTTTTCAATTTTGTATTTGTCTAAATTTTTGAATCTAAGATAAAATTTGACGATGAATTCTTTTGAATTTAAAATGCAGCTTAAATTCTTAGAATTTAAATTAGCCTAGAACAATTTGTAGGGTTTAAATGTCTCGACCTTTTTAAAATTCTCAATTTAGAGAATAGTAAAAAATGTACCTTACTATTATATATGAATCGTTACAGAAACCTTTAATTTCAGTTTTGTGATACTTTTCAGTACAAGTGCAATGTACATTCCATATATCAAGTTTGAAAATCGAATCGAAATGTCCCGTTTTCAATTTATTTTGAAATTATCCGTCTGTCTATTTTTCCCAAAAATGAAATCGCGAAGAATTTTTCAAACTTCAGCTAGGCATACTTCTTCCCTTATATTTTAGTTGACGAATTCGGAGGAAAAAATTCATTTTGTTGAAGCTAATTGAAAGAGACGCTCATAATTCACTTTACGAAGGCAGATTTTTTTCTTCCCTTATTTGATTATAATTTACAAAATGCAATTTGTCATTAAATGCCGTTTTGTCATTTCCTAGATTTATTTGTAACAGTTTTGAAGATACAATTCTTTGTTTATAAAATGCAAAGAACGCAAACTTCGGAGTTGTTTGGAATATCCTCAGAGCAAAAATTTTTGAGATGTATGTGTATTAATGTTATGACTTCGGAATTATTCTCAACTGAAGAACTGATGAGACAAATTACTTGGAGCTATTTTAAATGCTGGAGAAGAATGTGAATAAATTTTGTTTTATTTTTAATAGGCAGGGGACTCCAGTGGGGCAAGAACTTCGAACTTTTCCAAAACTACTTGTGATAAAATAATTGCATTTGATTCTATTCATTATATTGTATTTAATATTTAGATGATTGATGAACCAGATGATTAACGAGTTTAAAATGAAACATTTACTCTCTTGAACGTAAATCGCATTTAAAAAAATTATTAATTTGTATTGAAGATGTGCAGAGAAGTTCCGATTTTTTCTGTTTTCAATAGTTAGCAGTAATGAATTAGAAATATCTTTCAAGTTTTCCATTACTTTAATCGAAATTTAATACAACTTAAAAAATCTTTTTAAAATTTTGTAAATCTTTTTGTTTAATTAATGTTTTATTAAAATTTCGTTCACACACCTTCTCATTTCTATTTTGGAAAGAATAACGAGGTTTCACAGAATTGGGGAAGTTTTTGTCATTGACATTAATAAATGTTAAATGATTGTAATTTTACTCTGATTTTAAAATATTCTAAAGTTCGTTATTGACTATGTTCAGAATGAATTACTTGAATAATTTGATTAAAATTGATCTGTTTTTCTCATTGCATTGAGTTCCCAATCTAAATCGGGGATTTGTTTGATTTTTTTAAACTATATAGAACGGTGTTAAATTTTGGTGCTTGAGAGTAAATTGAGACGGGTAAAAGTAGTTACTGCACTAATAATTTTATCGTTACTTTTGTATTAATTATAAGCATTTCCTTATAACTATTGGTAATTTAATTTTCGACTTAATATTTCAAAGTAAAAATAATTTTTAATAAATTGTATTTAAAATGAATATGATTTGAGTTATTAACTTTCTTTTTTTAAAAAAAAATTGCTCATATGTGTGAAACTCAAATTTACCTTTTAAAATAAAAATGCAAGCAATGTCAATTTTCCATGAAATACTTTTCCTTAGCAAATCTCCAAATTTCCAATTCCAATTTCCCCTATTTTTAAAATTATTCCCATTATTTTCAGTTTAGAAGAATTTATTGTTTTGAAACAATATAAGAGAAAAAATCTTGCTTCCAGTTCCCACTCAGATAATGAGACCAACAATTGAAAGAGTAATCTTTTACAGATTTCCATACAACGAAAGCGGGAGAATGTCTGGTTAACCAATGTTAAACTTAACATTATCAAATATTAGACCCACTCGTACCTATTTTTCAAACAAACTGGGTTTTGAACCCAAACCTTCGGGCCCTGAAGTCAATCTCTCCACCAAACCAACTCGATTCTTCATTATTGTGAAATGTTTTGTATCCTTATTCGGCGTTGGCGATCATATATGTAAAAACGTAAATTTTAATTGCTGGTGAATGAGATGGTAAAAAGATTTTTTAAAAAATACCTTGAAAATGAATATTTTTAAAACGTTTTCTTAATGTTTCCCAGTTTGCAAGCTGTATCTTTAATTCTTAATTATATATTTTTTTTGAAAAGCTGATCGATTCTCTAGTGTGTGAAATTACAAGATCGTTACTATTGTATTGTAAAATACCTTTTGAATTAAAAAAAATTTCGAGATTCTTTGACATGATGATTCGACTCGAAATGCCCATTGCTCAAGAATCCTTTTAGGTTTTAGACGAAAATCGCTGGAATAATCAATCAGGAGCAGAGCCAGCCTTCTCTATGAAGGGGCCCTAAATTTTTTGCAAAGTAAAAATAATAAATACGAACATTTGCATATTTATTTAATTCGCGATTTTGTTTTTGTTATTAATTACTCCAAGAATATTAAAATTTTTCCAATTTCTTTTTCTATACTTGGCATAGCAAGAATATTTAAGCATTATACCTATACACTTAACCGAAGATACTCAATCCTTAATTTTAATTTGCTGAAAGAGGTTTCAATATTTATTATATTTAGTAAATGGCAATATAAAAACTTTTAACACAGTTAACACATTTATAAATAAATTATAATTATTAATTAGTGTATCTTGCAATATTCACAGCCTTGTGATCTAAAATCAAATCTCGTTGCAAAGTAATTATTTGGATTAGGTTTTCAATAATATCGTTATTATAAAACGTTACAAAGTTTTTGGAACAATTTTCTAATTCATTTTTGTTTGAAGTTTTTGTGTCGGTGATTAATATGAAATACTTCTAAATCTATCTTCTATTTGTACAATACCAGTATCCGTTACAGAACTAAAAAATAACATCTGAATTCCTCAAGCAGATTTTCAAAAATTTCATCTTCTGTTTCGAAATTATATATACTTTTTCGAATTCGTTTATCAAAATTTTCTAAAGGATTAAAATAACTTGCCATCAATTATATATCGTACCATTTTGGATTTCAGTTTTACTTTTATTAACAAAATTAAAAATAAAATAATTTATTGAAATAGTTTATTAATAGCTAATTTTGGACAATATTGTAAACCATTCTATTTAACTTAAAACAGATGCCATTTCTTTATTGAACCCAAAACCTTTTTAGTTTCGGAACAGCTTAATATTGTTATTTACATCAATAAATTATTCTAGGGCATTATAAGTTTACCCAAACTGTATACACACTGCTTTAATCGTATCTATTTTGGCTTCCCAACGAATGTCGCATAATGGTTTGAAAGTATTGTTTAAATGATTTTGTAGATAATACCATCTTTTTGTAGATGCAGAAAATAACCAAAAAAATGTGATATATACTAATGGAAGCAACATCCCAAATCAATAAATTAAAAGAGTATGATAAGCCAGGTACACAGATTGCACGACAGCATTGTTGTATGCCTTCACTACAATACAGAATATCTAAATAAAGCTACTTAATATTTCCGAATAGATATTTTGCTTACCAATCATTGCTTCTCCAGTCACACCAGAAATTGCAATACACAGCTGCATTTACATTATCTTTAAAAAATTTTCTAAGGTAGGAATAATTTGATCTTGTGATAGTCGATTGTGATCATTGACAATTTAGTTAGTGGAATTTTTTTAATTCTGCTTATATGATCCATGAACCCTGAGTCGTATTTACTTAGTCATTCGATTACACTTAAAAAAATTTCCATTATTATGCGTTCCTATTATTTCGTGAATTCCACGAAGTTGAAAATCATTACTCTCTAAAAATATAATCACATCTACAACTCTTTGAAATAGCAAGTTAAGTCATGTCGTTTTCTTATCTATATTAATTTGGATTTGTTTTATCAACTGTCGAACATAAATTTAGTCGTTACAGTAAATATTTCTAAAGTGTGCATTTCTAGTAGTTGATCGCTTAATTTATCGTCATTTTACTTTTTGTTTGAACAACTTAATAAAAACACACGCAGATGCACACATAAAAAAAATTACATTAGATATAGTCAAAAGTATATAGCTGATGATTTACAAGTCCATTTCAACAAAATTGCAGTCTCAATTTCTGGGCACCCGGCGCACCGCTCTGTCTTAACGTGTCTAATGGGGATTTCTTTATTCATGAATGAACTTTTCCATCCTTTTTATAGATATCACTGCTATCTTTGCTTAATAAAGGCGTTATTCGATGCAAAACCAGTCGCATGGAGACAAACTTGTAAACTTTTTGCATGTGTAACAATATTATTGTTCAGAACACTATTTTAATTCTTAATCATAGTTGGGGCCCGGCCCTCCTTAGTCGCAGGGCCCAGCTGCACCCTCCAGATGGCCGATCCTGTTGCACATCAAACATTGATGAAGAAAAAGAAAGTAAGTCTGAGAGCTCAGACATGAGGTTTTTATTTCTAGCGCATTCACTAAATAGCGGAGACATTTTAGTGGTATAGTTGTCTTTAAATACTGCTAGATGCGGCAAATAATGTGCACCCATATGTTCAATATTAACCTTATCCTTAAAAAAAACTTTCTCTACGATACCTTCCGATTCCCACTGGCTAAAATTTTCTTGATAATCGTTTAATCGATTCTTAAATTAAAGAATTTAACTGAAGTTTTTATTAGAGCTAACTCTTTATTATCAAATAGAGGATAGCCTGGGTAAATTCAACTGATATTCAACTGATGTGCAGTTTCTTTGAAATGTTTCAAAGAAAGCTCATGGATTTCTTTTTTAGTATGTTTTTCCTGATTATCTTTACAGATATCTGGGATTTAGATACCTTAATCTTTGTGTTATTTATATATAATGATAATTCTACCAATGAATTATTTGTGGTTGCGCATTTTGTATCAGTATTATCCAATGCTATCCTACCTACAAAAGATCATACAGCAACCAAACCTCCTGAAATAAGCTTTGTTTCTCACTCACGATTTGTCTGCCTAATCTGTTCCAATGAGAAAATGGATTTCACCAGGATTCTTTTCATATAAACAAGATTTCTCATTTATTACCGCATCATTTAGCAAGATATCCAAGTTATTTAGTTGGTTCAAGCGATGATCATCATTCATTTTAAGTAAAGAAGCGAAACTTTTGTTTTTATCTACAACTTTTAACTTACAATTATAGCTTCCATCTACATTTGGTAAGTTAATGTGGTACTTTTGATGCGTTTCTGCATGTTCAATGCCGCTGAATAAACCATGATTCTCGGATTCTTTTCTCAATCCCCAAAATCTCAGGTTTTTCGCTATAAATTTAATTACATTGGCTCGGTGACTACCTAGATCTATAATTACAATAATTGTTTGAAGTTCTTTTCTTTAATGCAAACAAAGAAGGTTTAAAGATTGTCTTATCGTGAAAATACTTATAATTATCCTAATTAAGAGTTTGAAGTTCTTATTTTTAATGTGAACAATTAAAGCTTAGATTGACTTCTCACGAATATATTTGCAATTATCCTAATTAAGGGTTTGAAGTTCTTGTCTCTAATTGAAGTAAATAAGGTTTGAAGACTGACTTCTCTTGAAAATATCTACAATTAACTTAATTAACTGTTTGAAGTTTTTATGTAAGCAAATAACGTTTGATAGAGTTCTCGTGAACAACAATTTTAAAGTGTAGCATTTTCAGTAATTCCTTTTGATTCCAGCTGTTCTCTGTTGAGATTTTCATCAAAACACTTATATCGAAAAGTCTTTTATCACATGTAGTACATTTAACTTATGATCTACAAAATCAGTTTACAATCCCAGGCGTTATACAACGTATAAAAGAATCATTTTCAGCCAGCATATATTTCTTCTTATCAAGTGCAAGCCTTTCCCATATATGCAATTTACTTGAATGGAATTCTTTCCCACAGAAAAGACATAACTTCCAGTCTGAAGTGGCACCACGAAAGCATAACTCACTTACTAGCGGTTGGATTTCTTATTCGATAGCATTCTAGTTTATTTTTCCTATGCCATCTGGAAGCACCAACCTTAAATGGGGGAGATACTTACGCGTTATTCTCGCGAATGATACATAGTTCTTGTTTTTTTATTCTTTCCTTCACGATCAGTTGATTTCATAGAAAATCTGGGAAATCCCTCATAGAATAATCTTGCACAAATTCTTTATTAAATTCAAATACTAAATCGCCTGTGAGCAGACCCGGCCTTTCTCTATGAAGGGGCCCTGATGCAAAAAACCATTCGGGCCCTAAATATTTTGCAAAGTAAAAATAATAAAACTTTTGCATATTTATTTAATGCGCGAATTTGTTTTTGTTATTAATTGCTTCGAGAATATTAAAATTTTTCCAATTTCTTTTTCTATACTTGGTATAGCAAGACTATTTAAGAATTATACCCATATGTTTGACCGAATATAATCCTTTATTTAATTTTAATTTGCTGAAACAGGGTTTCGAATTTATCATATTGTGGTGAGAATGTAGATTATTATGCTCTGTGCAGGAAGCAATAGAACTTATGTTTTCAGGAACATTTCTTTTAATAACCACATTCACACACGAACAAGCATAAAGACAAGACAAGACATTCAGACTCGCAGCTTAACAGTACAGTATCACATCTCATTCTGATTACACTCGCAATGCGCAATGCATTATGGGATGGCATATGTGATAGCCTATCAGGCATCGTCATCTAGTACCCAAAAGAAAAGATGAGTTATGCAATTGCTACAATATTTAGTAACTGGCAATGTAAAAGATTGTAAAAAATATAACATTAAATTCAGATAAAACTAGATAGCTGATGATTTCGAAGTTCATTTGAATCCAGCCTCAGCCTCGACTTCTGGGCGTCTGGTAAGCCGCTCTGTCTTAACATGGAGATTTCCTTATTCATACACGAACTTTTCCCGTTTTTTTTTTTTTTTTTTATATAGATATCACCGTGATCTTTGCATAATAAAGGAGCAAGTCGATGCTCAGCCAGTCACATGGAAAAAGCTTGTAGACTATTTGCATGTGTAACATAATTATTGTTCAGAATACTGTTTTAATTTTTAATCATGGTATCCCCTCCCTCTCAGTCGTAGGACCCGGGTGTATAACACCAGCCGCAACCCCCAGATGGCCGGCCCGGCTTGTGAGTGATTTTATAATTACAGGCGATAATAAAGTGCTATATGTATCTGACTTAATTCCTAATGACTCTAAGCTTGTATTATGAAATTGAACTTTACTGAATAACCACCAAAAACGTTTTTACATCGCTAGAACGTTTAAGTGGGGGAATTTCCAATTATTGACTCATATTAACCGTTGCGCTCGGATGGTTACAAGACGGTACACCATTTTGACATTTTTTTTGCTTATTTTTCAGTTTTGATTGTTAAAAATGATAAAAGGTGTAGATTAATTTTATAAAGAAATTCATCTTAAAATAATAATTTTTATTTATTCTTCAGAGCAAAAGACAAATTTTTGTATTTAGTGAATAATTATGCATCGGATAATTTTTCATTGTGGAAAGGATTAATACTTACCAAAATTTGATTTCTGCCGAATCTCTGTTCCAGCAAATTGTTCATAATTTTCGCTAGCAATAGGAAGAGCTTCTGTTGTTTGAAAAATTGTTCCAGATTTCAATTCAGTTTTCCTGTTACATTGACGTCCATTTTAAAGCAATATTAATGCTATTTTGGGGCAGATGCCGTAATTTTGAATTGCAATCAGAGGACGAGGAGGTCACCTGAGCTGGCAGCCCCTTCCCTAACCTTCTCACCACAGCAGAGGAAGAATGTTTGACCCCTAGAAAATTAGCTTGCACCAGACAGGCTTACACGACGGTTGTCCTACAGAATTGTGTCTCGAATTTGAAACCCTACAATTCTGAAGTCAAAATCTTATCAGGTCGACGTTTCAGGTAATTAAATTTATTAATTACATACAAATTTTTATTTTTATATGTTGAGATTTCCAAGGAGTTCCAGAATGTTAGCCATTCATTTATAATTCTAAAATATTCGGGAATTGCAATTTTAGGTAATTCAACAAGTAGTGATGAAAATGTTTTATCTTATTCATGCCTTGCATGGTTACAAGCTTGGAAGGTTTGTGAACATTCTCATTTTGATTGAAACTTTTGAAACATTTATTTGCTTTAATTTTACAAGTTATGCTCTTTTCATGATATTTTTAGCAGCCTCTAATTCTTTATCTATATCTTTGGGATATAATACCTTTTTTAAATCCGATTTTAAATCCATCTTAAGAGATTGGAATTCAAATTGTTCTATATACTGTTCAATTTCCCTATCTTTAGTTTTCTGAATTTCACAATCAATCTTAGTAATACGTTTAGTGCCTGACTTAGGGGTAACTCGTCTTTCCCGTGATCTGGGAGTCCTAAGTTCGAGACCTGGTTCGGGCATGGTTGTTCTTCCCTTGTGTTCTAACTGTGAAATGTGTGAATGAGCCACCCTCCCCCCCCCCCGTACAAAGGGGTTGTGAAAGCGAATGTGTGTCATCTTCATTTGAGCTAGACTCAGACTTCTGCACTCTGGAACTCAGGCGTTTTTACCCTCAGAAACCACTGCACCCTTTTTCCGTGTTAAAACGGACAAGACGTCATCATTATCAATTAGTAACTAAAGTTCTTAACGTTAATAAAGGAATTTGTTCAGCTTTTTCAGGAGTCACTTATAATAAAGCCATCAATCGTCTTAACATTATTAAAATTCAATATTATATTCACTACTTTCAGTATATAAAATGTTGCCGAATTCGATGGGCAACAGGCATCTAGAGGATAAAGTAATAACCATAAAAAATAACCTTATTTACGACATAGGATCCCACACGACATTTAGTAGGTGAAAATCGAATGGTGTAAAAAAATTATTACAAACTGTGAAAAATTAACTATAAAAAAAAGCTCGACAAATAATGTTTCATCTGTGATTTTTTTTTAAAAAGTGAAAACATATTCTTATTTTTTTCTTCATATAGGTAAGATGCCTATTTGACAATATAGGTTTTTTTTAAATAACTCAAAATGAAAAGGTAGTTTGAAACATTTATATGCAAAAATAATAAAACTTAAAGGAAAATAAAAGCATGAAGGAATTTTACATTCTTTAATTGGATATAGCATGTAGTGTAAAAAGTGAAGAGTTTTTGAGATTAAAAAGAAAAAAAAAAGACTCCCTCCTTCTCCAGAAAACACGAATTGGTTTCTACTGACTGATAGCAACATAGCCCCGTTTATAGAGGTGTACTTGTATAAAGTGGCTCTCAGGGCAAATATAAAATCAGCTAGAATCCACAAATTCCGTTCAAAACTGTTCAATATTGCGACATTTGTTTTTCTTTTCCTAAACGTCTATGCCGGGAAGCAAGCACCAAGATTAAAACTGAAACGAAACCTAGATAATAATATATAAACCATAAAAGCAACCACTACGCAAAAAAGTTTATTAACATTTGAATAAAATTTTGCTACATAAACAAAATGAAAATATGCTTGCAAGTTTACCACTGATTACGTTAATAGGTCTATTTAAAGAAGTTAAGCAGATGATTAAAAAAATACAAGATCTTATTATATGTATTTATCTTTTGAACCAAGCATGAAGTCAATTTGAGTTCCACTAATTTCATAACTCACAGTTAATTTTCAAAAACTTATTTAAGCTTCATTATAACTAGATAAATTTCTGCACGTATTTTCAATCTGAAAATAAACAGCATTACTTTTGTATAAATGCTCTACCACATTTTGTCTTGAAAATAGAATCAAAACAAAAGCCGTCATACCTACTGAATGAATTCTTCATTTACATAAAAAATACTTTACATACCAAATAGAATTTTGAAGTATAAATGATCATTTACTCTTAATTGATTTTTCTTGAGCGTAGTTTTAAGGTTCATAACCAACAAAATGCTTGTAATGGTTTGTCTGATTTATGCAGGGTAAGTTTGACCATTCTAACAAACGAAGAAGGATGATAAAAGATCCCCTAGAGAACATAAAACCCTACTGTAACTATGCCCATCTTTAACTGTTTTGCAAATTGATGGTGGATACAATGATTTTGCTCAAGATCTCGACTAAGACCAAATAAAAAAAATGGAGGGCTGATCTGCACTCAAATAAGCACATGTTCTGAAAGAACTGTTAAAATTCTTTATGATGGATATACATGAAAATACATTTATTTTAAGCCGAATAATAAGCGTCGAAATATCGGTGAAATTCAAAATCGAAATATCCCTAAAATGTTTAATTCTGAATTTAAAAAAAAAAAAAAAACCATACGAGCTACAATTTGTCAAATTTATCAGAAACTTGTCCATGGCATCTGTTTTTGAATGAGTCCACAATAAACCATATTATGATCCCAATGGTCTCTTCTATCAACCTCTCTCGTTTAGCAAAATTGAACAAATTCACTCTGTAAAAAAGCCTTAGTCATTTAAGTAACGCATAGTACAAATGGTTATTAAAATAATTGCGCTTAAAATTCCTATTTGTTATTTTGTTTTCAGAAATTTAGCTTCAGTCGTTCTCGGGTTTTAAAAACAACTACATTATACACTGAAGTGACAAAAGTCATGGGATGACTGTTAATATCGTGTCGGTCCTCCTTTTTCCCGGTGAAGTGCAACAACACGACGTGTCATGGAATCCACAAGTCGTTGGAAGTCCTCTGCAGGAATATTGAGCCATGCTGTCTGTATAGACGTCCATAATTGTGAAAGTGTGGATGGTGCAGGAGTTTGGGCACGAACGGACCTTTCGAGGATGTCCCATAAATGCTCGATGGGATTCATATCGGGCGATCTAGGTGGCCAGATCATGCGCTGGAATTGTCCGGAATGTTCTTCAAACCAATCGCGAACAGTTCTGGCCCGGTGCCCTGGCGCATTGTCATCCATAAAAATCCCACCGTTGTGTGGGTACGTGAAGTCCATGAATGGCTGCAAGTGATCTGCAAGCAGCTGAACATAACCATTTTAAGTCAATGATCGGTTCAGTTGCACCAGAGGACCGAGTCCATGCCATGTAAAAACAGCCCACACCATTATGCAGCCACCACCAGCTTGAACAGTGCCTTGCTGACAGTTTGGGTCCATGGCTTCGTGGGGTCTGCGCCACACTCGAACTCTACCATCAGCTCGTAACAACTGAAATCGTGACTCATCTGACCACGCCACGGTTTTCCACTGGTCTAGGAACCAGTCGATATGCTCACGAGCCCAGGAGAGTCGTTGCAGGCGATGTGCTGTCAGTAAAGGCGCTCGAGTCGGTCTTCTGCTGTCATAGCCCAAGGAAGACAAATTTCGCCGCACAGTCCTATCGGACACGTCCCTCGTACGTCCCACATTGATTCCTGCAGTTATTTGACGAAGTGTTGCGTGTCTATTAACATTGACCATTCTACATAGACGTCGGCGGTCTCGGTCGTTAAGTGCAGGTGGTCGCCCACTGCGCTGTTCAAGATGGGATGTGATGCCTGACATTTATACTCTCGGCACACTCTTGATACTGTGGATCTCGGAATGTTGAATTCACTAACAATATCCGCAATGGAATGACCCATGCGTCTAGTTCCAACTAACATTCCACGTTCAAAGTTTGTTAATTCTCGTCGTGCCGTCATAAATCACGAAAAACCTGTTCACATGAATAACTTGAACACAAATGAAAGCTCTGGAAAACGAACTGCGCATTTATACTTTTTCGCTGCGATACTACTGCCATCTGTATATTTGCATATTGTTATCCCATGACTTTTGTCACTTCAGTGTATTCTCCCTCACTTGACTGAGAATTGCTTAATTTTTAAGAACTCTAAGAACAAGAGTCAAAGAAAAAAGCATTTCCCTCTGAAATTCAACATACCAATTCCTAAGTTTTGCGCACATGCCAAGGCTGTTCCTTTCCACAAGCTGTCATCTCCCAAACGTTTTCTGTTTTTAATTGGTATTTAGACGTAGAGTTCGCGAAACGTTCAAAGGAAATGAGGAATCGTTCAATTCCTCAGTTTTGTGCACATGCCTTGCCTGCTCCTTCCTACAGGCTATCATCTCCCTAACACTATTAGATGTAGGGTTAGCGAATCTTCCACTGGTTCGTTTATAAAGGAGAGCATCATCTTTTATATCCAGAGCTGTATAACATTAACTATCGGCGTCCTGGCCTAAGGATAGCGCGTCTTCCCCTCGATCTAGGCGTCCCGTGTTTGTTGGGCATAGTTGTTTTCTACCGTCTTCTATTCGTTAGGTGCGAGAAGGAGCCCGTTCCCTCCCCCCTGTAAAAAGGGGTTGCGCAATCGAGTGTGTGAGTGTGCAGTCTTCATATGAGCTTCTGCCTCGGGTGCTTAGGGGTCATTAAGTTCAGTAGCTACTGTTCAAAAACTTTACTTAAGATAGTCACACAACAACAATATAATATTAACTGTTCTTGGCTTTACGCAACCAAATTAGAAATGAATTCGTATAAATTATTTTAAAGAGGATATAGGGCATCCGCCAAAATAAAAATAGACCAGTTAGTGGTTAGAGACAATAATAAATGGAATATACCAATAAATTAAGAATTATCTATAGTTAAAATACGAATAAACGCTAATTAAATTATTTATAAATCGCTGAAAATTAGAACATTAGTTGCTCTAGATGTAGAAAGAACCATGACAATTTCGGTAAATTTCCATTACAATATCAATCCACAGTAACTGATCAAACATTGCCTACAAGCAGTTTTTGCCGCATTTAATGTGCTTTTCCTGACTCCTATGTTAGAATATGCTATATATGGAAATTAATAGTTATGTTAGAAATAGTAACGTTAGCTATATAATATCAACTACTCTAGATTTTACCCAAAAAAATTAGAAATGAATTCGTGTAAATTATTATAAAGCGGATATTAAGGCACTCGAAAAAATAAACCAATTAGTGATTTGCGATAATAATAAAAAGAAAATCCTAGTAAATTAAGAATTATTTAAAATGCGAATAAATATTATTTAAACTATTTATAATTAAAATACGAATAGCTACTATTTAAATTATTTATAAATAGCTGAAAATTAAAGCATTAGTCGCTGCACATGTAGAAAAAACCAGGAAAATTTCACTAAATTTCCATTACAACTTCAATCTACAGTGGCGGATCAAGCATTGCCAACAAGCAGTTTTTGACGCACTTAATGCGTTATTCCTGATTTCTATGTTAGAAATAAACATTTTCCATGGCAGAAAAAATTTCAATGGTCTACGATGAATATTGTTTCAAGTATATCATAAAATAATCAATGAAAAATTTTGAATGTATCTTTTTTTTAAATATTGAAACCCAAGATTTTTGTGGTCTCAGAGTAACTGAACTCATTAATAGGGAAATCATAAGGTATACATTATTTTCTTCTATATAAATCATAGTCTATATACATAGCGGGTAGTCATCTATTGTAAATATTCAAAATTACATTAAAAATACTTTCTGGTTTTGATCCAAATTGACTGGGCTAAAAAATAAATTCTCTTGACTAAGAAAAGTGGTACACAACTGAATGAGCCTCACACTTAAAAAAAAAATACAGGTATTAATAATTTTGTGCTATTTCCTATGATAAATAATCATATGAGCATTGAATTTCAATTCCAAAAAATTCCTCCGGTAGCTGAACTGTGCTGCCATCTATTGAAGACGTTTAAAATTAAATTAAGAAATAAAATAAAATTATTGCTCCCATCCTGAAATTTCGATAAACTGATTTCCTGCAACGAAGCAGAAGTTACATCAAATAATCGTTATCTAAAGTATTAATTGCATAGTTGAAAACTTCGGCCCTTCTTCTCGGTCATGATGCCAAATGAATATTAAAATTAAAGCTCAAAATAGTAAGTTTCTGCTCAGCATAAACCTACGCTTTTCATTATCCTTTTCCCTTTTTAGCAGTTAGGAGAATGAAAAATTACAATACTATTGAAAATACGTCTTTGGATTTCCATGTCCCCATAACACTTTCATTTGTCTACTTCTGGCATTAAAAGTAAAAAAAAAAAATGCATGGAAACTGTTATCATACCTACTTCCGCACCTCACACTTAACACTGGAGCCCCGGTGGCCTGGTGGTAAGGTCTCGGCTTCGGAACCGGAAGGCTTCAGGTTCGAGATTCGAGTCCACCGAAGAGCAGTCGTGTGAGGGGGTCTCTTGCACGCTAAATCTGTCAGGCCAAACGTCCTCCCGCTGGTGTGGAGAGTTGGGTGCCAGTTCAGGTGTCGTCCTCGTCATCTGACCGGGATTCAAAATTGTGGGGTCTATCCCAAAATAGCCCTCGTGTTGCTTTAAAACGGGACGTTAATATAACTATATATACACACTTAACCCTGACGCTGTAGCAATTAATTTCTCTCACCCGATTTCACTACACAGTTTGTGATAAACGCATGATGAATATCTTTTAAAAAGTGATGATTATCTTAAGAATTTTTTTAAGCATTGTTCACATTTCTTTTTTACATCGTTAAGCATTTTTTTTAAATATTTGCTTAAAAAATTAACCTATGTCATATTTAGCCAATAGACATGCAGATTGATTAGACGACTTTAACCTGTATTAAAAATATTTTCCACGTTCTACTGCAGCTGTCAATAGCATGAACTAGGCTTAGAAATGAAATTAATATACATTAAAAACTCCATCTTCTATCTTTTAAATACGAATATAAAGTTTTACTATTAAAGACGATAGTCTAAACTGATAAAAAAAAATGTTTTAAAATTTAGTAATAATATTCCCATATCTAGAATATTTTATGTAATAATTTCTTGTGCAATAAACCGAATAAAAACCAATAAGAGCTGGACGGTTTGCTTGTATTTCTAGATATTCAGTTAGAAACTCTGTCAGTCACTTTTCGACAATAATGTCATAAATCAATCAAGTTTAATTAAATTTATTATACAATAACTTCACGTTTTCTATTTCATTTGGATTAACACACTGATTTGAAAATGTAGGAGAAGAATTTTAGAATTGAACAGGCAATTTCGAATTGTGGTCCTATGACGAGGACGACATTTAAATTTCTCCTTACTTTAATTCTTGATAAACGAGAGAGAGAATACTAGATTCTTATTATAAATATATAGGTAGCTTGCTCTTTGGGTCAAAGTTTAAAATGCTAAAAATATACTGTAAAATTAAGTAAGACTATTTCGGTTTAAGGTGAAC
>JAPMOQ010031113.1:766583-808938 GCA_026543055.1 Argiope trifasciata
CTTCTACTCAGAAGTAAAAATTGATGTGTTTCTCTTCTACTCAGAAGCATCTGATTGATTATTTCAAAAAACTGTTTCCAGTTGAAGCTCCTGATATATTTTTAGAGACATTTTAGGAAGCGTATGTCATTTCATTTTGAACGTAGCTTGCGTGTTTAAATTAAAAATTCTTTGCTCTTCTTTTGCTGAACTAATCTAAATTAGTCGAAAAATTACTATTCTAAAAGCTGAAAAGCAATAGCTATCATTAGGATAAAATGACTAAAAAGTCCCACACTAATGGAAATAGGAATTACCATACATTTCCTACAAAAACATAAGATTTTCCTGGTGAAAGACCTGTTTACATCAATGAACTCTTTTCAAAAGGAAGTTAGTAGGCATATTCTAGTCTATTCCACAGTCAATAATGGGGCTTTACATTCGACAATAGATAGCTTAAAATTTAGTCAATCCTTAGGTGGATTTGGTCCAAAATTTGACCTAGAATTACAAGCCTATTAATTAAAAAATCTTTATGCCTAAATTTTGTTATTTAACTTTTCGCAATTTTTAGTTATTGTGTTCACATAGCATGAGGAATAGACTGACAAATTATCCATGGATGGGCAAGGTAGACCGACAGATAAATATCTTCCCAAATTGTATAGAAATCTTAAATTTTTAATGCGAACTCGTTATGTCAAATTATTTTTGTTTGATACTGTATTTATTATATATTATGTTTGTATTTTGTTTTGTATTCTTGTTATGATTTTAAATTACGACCTCTGCATCAAGTCTCAAAGTCGATTTTTTTATTGATTCCTTTGCTTTTTCTCTGTATACCTCATATACTAAACAAGAAATAATTGCAAAAAAATTCAATTTCTACTCAGGTCAACAATGAAAATTTTTGATTTAGTTACTTTTTATCAAATAATTATCAAAAAATTATTAAGTATCAAAATGTTATTGATTTTCCCTAGAATTGAATTCGCTTTCCTCACCTTCACGTGAAAAATACTGAAATCTTTGCATTTTACCAACTGAGTTACTGCCCCTTGATTTCAATTTTCATTACAAACGGATAAAACTCTATTTAAAGTGTTAAAAATTAATTAAATTTAATTAATGAATTAATATTAAAAAAAAAATTGCATTCACTTCAAGTGTCATCTACTACAAGTTTAAAAAATATATTTAAACTTGAGTGGATGAATAAAAAGTATTTTATTAACGATTAAAATTTGAACAAGATAAGTAAATAAATATATATATGGAGAATGTAAACTAATAATAGGAATTGAAAAATTAGATATAAACACGAATGAAAAATTTAAAAATAATTTATTGAAACGTATCTGATGTGTTTTTTTCAAAGTCTACCCACTCTAACAAACCGTTTGCAACACCTGAACAGTTTGGTAAGATTGTATTAGTACTAAAAATATTCACTTTTTGAATCACTAAATCACGTTTTGAATTTTTAATTGCCTTGCCTATTCTTTTTCCTTAATAGTTTTTTGCATAGAACTGTTTCGTCGTTTTTCTAATTTTCTATGTATTGTGTGGTCCTTATTTATGTTTTTCTATATTATTTTATGCCCAAAGTTTGTTTCCTTTTTTATTACTAGTATTGTTTCCAAACAGGATGTTTATCAAATTAAACTAAACTAAAATCAGTAATAGTTATAATATGTATAGGTTGCTTTTTGCAATCTTTATAATATAAAATTCCAAGATAATCGCATTAAATAATTAGTTTTTTTAAACTAAAACACTTACAGTTTTTTTAGCAGTTTGAATAGTAGGAATTGAATTTTTAAAAACATTAAAAAAAGGTTTTATTATATCATTCTTTATGGAATCATTATTAATTTTACTTAAATAGGCATTTCCTTCTATGTTATCATTCAATTTTGTGTTTTCAGCTTTGATATCGATTTCTATATAATCAGAAAGCAGATGATAAGCCTTAGATCGGCCATTGTTGGTCTCTAAAGAGACCTGACAAAAACTTAAGTCATATGTCAATTAAATGCAAACCTTTTTTGAAAATTTTTAATTATTCAATTCCTACTATTCAAACTTTTAAAAAACTGTAAGTGTTTTAGTTCAACAAAGGTTTCATTACATCATTCTTTATGGAATCATTATTAATTTCGATTAATTTGATTTAAATAGGCTTTTTCCTCTATGTTATCGTTCAATTTTGCGTTTTCAGCTTTAATATCGATTTCTATATAATCAGAAAGCAGACGATAAGCCTTAGATCGGTCATTGTTGGTCTCTAAAGAGACCTGACAACAACTTAAGTCATATGTCATTTTGGTGCAATTTCCTAGAATCACATTGTTAAAAAACAAGAGATAATACGCTTTTCCATTAAATCGATGGATAAGGGACCATCCGGTGTAACTTCTAGAAGCTTATCTGACGGATAATGATTGTACGCAGCACAGTAATAACAACAGTGCGTGGGAGACATATAGTGTCATTCCTTAAGAATACCTGTCTATGTATGACGGGCTGGTATTTTCTAAAAAGCTTTTCCAGGTAATTTAATTAACTATAGTATCTTTTTGTTAGGATTGCGTGGGTAAGCGTAAACTTTTTTGCAATTACAAGTAGTCAATCAACTTGAACGTTCGCAAAACTTGTGTCAATGTTTCTTTCCATAACTTGTATGACTTTCAGACAAATTAAACTTTCATGTGAAAAAAAAACTTTTTGAAATTTTGGGGAAGATTACATTTAGTAAAAATGCATGGAATCACTATAATTTAATTTTCGGCTGCAGTGCTGAAAATATTACGTAGATTTTTTAAAATTGAATTTCCGTATTGAAAGTCAGTTTCATTGTTAAGTGTTTTATCTTTTCAATAAGTTTGGAAGATTTTAAATTAGATAAGTTTAAGAAGTTTTATTTATCTTATACATGTCTGGGAAGGTTATAATGAAAAATGAATTTTTAATAGCTTTCGATAGTTACATCTACTCGGAATTTCTTGGAAAATTCATAATTGTTAAATGTAAACTTATTTTTGAAGAAGTTTTGATATATTTTCAAGTCAAATAAATAATAAGTACTACAGTTGTCTTGATTAACTAAATTCCTGAAAACCGTCTACGGTTTAAATTTTTACTAATTAGTAATAATTTAAATTTTTTTTACTGTTTTGTTCCTTTAGCTGTCTTACTTGAAAATGCTTTTAATTTCAAGAATGTACTATTCTACCACGAAAAACATTGCCATCTGTGCTAAGAACCTCTTGAAAAGCTGAGGTATATATCAATAAAATATAGCTTTTGTATCGAATTATAGCGTCTTTGAATAATTTACTTGTATTTTATAAAAGTAAGAAGTGATAGTTTAATGAATGCATGAAGCAGCTAAGGGGTTAATGACCCAGCAGCTAAGGGGTTAATGTTTCTTCTTAGCAACATTTATAGGCCACGATTTATAATTAATATACTATTCTAAGACGAAAAACATCGCTATGGGAGCTAAGAATCTCTGGAAACGCAGAGATATATATCAATAAAATATAGCTTTTGTATCGAATTATAGCGTCTTTGAATAATTTGCTTTTATTTTATAAGAGTAAGAAGTGATAATTTAATAAATGCATGAAGAACAGACCCAGCAGTTTAGGGTTAATGTTTCTTCTTAGTAACATTTATAGGCCACAGTTTATAATTAATTCAGTTGCACCAACCTATCGTTTTGAAGCAGAACAAAAGGCATTTGGGGAAAGACCTCAAAATTTTGAATCGTGGGAAGATGGCATCTAAGCTGGCATTTTTTTTCTCCAATCTTTCGCACTGCACCACAGACAGGAAGTTTGGATAACAAATTTGATGTGTACCCATATACATGACGTACTGTTGGTGGAATCTGCTTCAAGCCTCCAGACTTGAAACAGAAATATCACTAGGACATCTTATCTTCCAATGCTGTCTGATAAAAGCGATGTGGCGTGGAAATTTAAAAACAAGTACTGTTTTATCTGACTACAGCTCAAAGTTTTGAGACTTGTTCACCATTAAACATCGTGCATTTTTAAAAACGTTCGTCAGCCTACTAAGGGGGGAGGGAGGAAGGAGGCCTAACTGAGGGGGAGGGAAGAAAGAGGTGACAGTGGAATTCCTTTCTGCTCGTTATTCAGTTTCATCAATAGGAGAAGTGAATGTATGAAGAGGTTTACTAAAAAGTTTGAGCTTAATTCTTCAGAGAATTGGCTAAAATCTCGATTTTGATTTTATAGTATTATTTATAATTTAATCATTTTTTGAAATAAAGTACAAAGTTTTGAGATCTGCCCAAAATTGGACCTCGTTTATTTTTATAACAGTACGTCAGCCTATTAAGTTAAAATGAGGGGGGGGGAGGAAGGAGGTGAGGGTGGAATTCTGCTCGTTATTATGTTTCTTCAATATTGCAAGTGAATGTATGAAAAGGTTAGTAGAGAGTTTGAGCTAAATTCTTTAGAGAATTGGCTAAAATCTCGAATCTGATTTTATAGTATTATTCATAATCTAATAATTTATCGAAATAAAATACAAAATGCGATAACTTATAAATAGATATTCTTAACAATTTATGAATATGAAAATGCATTTAATACAAAAAGAAATTAATTAACGTTTAAATATTTAAAATTTAAAAACTCGTTTTAAAGTAATTAAACGATGTTTAATTTTAATTACTGTAATCTATTGAAATAACTCTACTCGATCAACTTTATAGGCATATTTTTCTTCCTGTAATTTGTATAATAGAATATATAGAAAAAAATGCAATTCTAATTATTAGATTTATATGCGATAGGTGATATATTATGCGATGTTTATCATCCATATGTGATATATGATGCATGCAATAATCATTATCTGTGCGATTTACTATTAATGATATATTATGCAGATTCATTATCCCAGCAACAATACATTCCATATTATAGAGCATTTCATCTTTAATTTTAATATAAGATACATATTAATTATGAATGGGAGAAAGCAATGAATTGTCTAATTAAAGACTCTACTTATTGGTAATATATATAAAAGAACTGTAGGGAAAAAGACGCAAAACAGTTTTATTTGAGCTTAAAATGAAAACAACAATGGGTTGATGGATGTTGAAATTAGACGACTCGACTCTATAAAGATTTAGTTTTAAAATATAACTATAAAGACCGCTATACCGATAAAAAACTGGATTTAAGACTGTTGATTATTTATCTGTTTTTACTGATACAATTCGATTTGATTCACACATTATAAAAAACATTATTGAAGTTTCTTTAACACTTTAGCTCTGCGGTAACGTGCTCTTTAGAAGCATATATTATGCAGGCAATTTTATTGTATGAAGTAATTTTTCTTTTTTCATTTTGCAACAGCATTCCAGCAACAAATAACTTCATTTTTATTATGCTACATTTTACGTGCAGCTAATTATATAAATTAGCAAGATTGAATATAAAATATCAGACATAAAATGTTTTTAGGACTTTTATATGATTTTTTTTGCAAAACACATTTTCATGTATTTAAAACTACTATCTATAAAGTTATTTAATGGGTCATCTTATTTCGTAACAGTAAAAATAGGCATATCTCATTAGAAGATAAGAAATGAGGTTGAATTGAAGGATCAGTCTGCATTTAAATACAACTCATTATGTAGTTTAAAAAAAAACCCAATGTATCCAAATATAGTACCAAAATCTAAACCGAGTCTAAATGATCCACTTCTTAAAGCTAATTTAAAATTGAATGAAATCTTTAATGATTCAGTCTAACTAACGATGTAAATCTAGTGATGATGATGATGTCGTACCCGATTTACCATGGAAAGGTGGCGCAACAGTTTTAGAGGGTAAAGATTCCTGAGAATCCGAGGTCAGAAGTCTAGTTTCTAGCTCATATGAAGACTTGCTTGCGCAACCTCTTTTTACGGGGGTAGACAGCATAAGGAACAACCATGCCTAAACTAGGACTCGAACCTGGGATGCCCAAATCATGGGGAAGGCACGCTACCTCTACGGTAGGACTCCGGCATGCCCATTTATTATAAGCAGTGAATAGAATCTTCAATATTAGGTTGGGGAAAAAGAAATCCATTATTTTCACGTGAACTTCAAGATTTTAACAAGTTTCGAATTGTCCGATTTAAGTCAAATACGCACCGTTTTGTTCTACAATTTGTTGAGATTTTAAAGGTAGCTTCATAATGCCTCTCTCGTAGAAGTCTTGGTCCCTGTTGACAAAAAATTCTTGTAAACGACTTTCACGATCTTCTCTTGATACTAATTGAAAGTTTTGCAATGCAGGAAAACATGGTAATCGCTTGATCCCAGTTTCGGACTATATGGTGGATACATCAAAACCTCCCAACCAAACTCTA
Organism: Argiope trifasciata; assembly: GCA_026543055.1. NCBI lineage: Eukaryota > Metazoa > Arthropoda > Arachnida > Araneae > Araneidae > Argiope > Argiope trifasciata. Next base: position 772,978 of record JAPMOQ010031113.1, read on the forward strand.
GGAGTTTCTATCGAGTCACTATAGTCATGTGTGATCTAGCGATGTCCTGATGGAACACAACACCTCTTCTGTTGGCCAATTCTGGCTGTTTCTGATCAATCGCTATCTTCAAACGGTCCAGTTGTTTACAGTAAAGATACGAATTTGGTGTTTGTCCGTACGAAAGCAACTCATTATAAACGATGCCTTTCCAGTCCCATCCAATGCATAGCAGAAACTTCCTGGCTGTTAATCCTGGTTTGGCCACCGTTTGAGTTGCTTCATCGCTTTTTTACCACTATCATTTTTGTATTATGCTGTCGCATGTGAAACATTTCTCATCTCCAGTCGCCATCCATTTAAGCAATGGATCGATTTCATTCCGTTTGGCCAAGGCTTCGCAGATGGAAATTTGATGCATCATGTTTTTTGGTCAATGCTTAGAGAGACATTATGAAGCTACCTTTAAAATGGCAGCAAATTGTAGAATAAAACGGCGCATATTTGATGGACAATCCGAAACATGTTAAATAAATCTTGAAGCTCACGTAAAAATAATAGATTTCTTTTTCGCCAACCTAATATGTCAAATCGACTCCGTAAATTCATGCTAAAATTGAATAAAATCTAGAATGAGTCGAATTGACTCCCTCCGTAAATTCTATGCTAAAATTGAATAAAGTCTTGAAAATGATTTTGAATAAGTCGAAATGATTTACTCTATTTATTTAACAATGAAACAAATAAAGATGAATCAAGGTACCAGTAAAACGATATACTAACAGCAATGAATTTTGTACTAAAAGGAATTTTACTGTATGAATTCTTTAAAACCTCCTCATTCGAATAATCAATGATTTCAATTTACTTATAATAACAAATGGTACATAAACAAATCACAAACATCTTCAAATCGCGCAGTCATTATTGTACAAAAGAAAAAGAATAACACGCATTTCATAAAAGAACATTATATATTTATTTTTAGCTTTTTTTCAGATTAACCTTCGTCGAGACAATAAGATAAAAGGTTAAGAGCAATTTAATAGAGAGCTTTTGAACTTCAAACTCCGCATTTTCCTTGTTCCTAAATATTTGATTTGCTACAATTGTTCCAGTGAAGTGTATAATGTATTTTAGGTCTATTTAAAGCTCTCTACTCGGAGAGTTGTTTATTTTTTCGTAAAAAATTCATCTTAACTGCACGAGATCCATCATACTGAGGCAAAAAATGTACTTCCTCGAGGCCCTGAGAAAATTAGTTTGATGGCCCAAAGTAATGATCCAAACAGCGGTGGAGTGACATTTGCTGCTCAGTGCTCAGTAGGACTGTTTTTCTATTCATCAAGCTGCGTAGGAGGACATTGATGATGATAAATAGATTCAAATAGCTTATAAAAATGCTCTTTATACATATTCAAGTGCAATTTATGACTATTTGTCGATAAGTAGTTTCTATTAAGATATAAAAATGATCTTTATACATATTCGAAAGGAAATAAGGAACTACTTGTAGATATCAGTTCGAATATATAGGGCAATCATAAAATAACTTTTCTTTTAAGGCAGAGGTGTCCAAACTTTTCGCAGCACGGGCCGGATCAAAATTAGATCCATGTTATACGGGCCACATGTATATACAAATTGAAAAAAATTATTATGAGTAAAGTAGCATTAAATACTATTAATTAATACTATTTTATTGTAACTTGAAAATACAAAATACTATACTTGAAAAAACAAACAAAGTATAATTATAAAATTATTTTATATAAATTGAAATATTTTCATGCAACTTCTAATGCGAATGATGAAACTGTTTTTTTTTTGTTGTTGTTGAAGAATGTCTTTATAGTTGAGATCAAAATTTGTTACACCAATCATAAGCAATGACTTCAAATGATCATCAGATAAATTTGCTCTATATTTTGATTTGAGATACTTCATTCGAGAAAAAGTTTGTTCGCACACGTAAGTAGTCCCAAACATTGAAATGAATTTACGAGCAAACTTCTTCAAATTTGGAAACTCTTTTGCATCCAAATATTTATAAAAATCTATCAAGTTTCCTTCCTTGTATTTGTCCTTGATTTGTTCGTTTGCTTGAAGATCAATAATTTCTATTTGAAGCTGGCTTGAAATTTCAGCAACGTTGCAATCAAATGGATTTTGGAACAGCCGAATTTCTTTTGAATTCATGCCCAAATCAGAAAATCGCTTTTGAAATTTTTCTTTTAAATCGGCGATGATCTTTACTGCAAATGCAATTGGAAATTGTTCTTCAGTTTTTTTATTAAATTCGTCGCAGTACGGAAATTGGGTAAAATTACATTCAGTCACTTGACTTTCGAATAATTGTAGTTTTGTTCGCAATGCTTTAATTTGAGAGTATAAATCGCAAATTAAATTGTTTTTCCCTTGGAACTTTAAGTTAATGGTATTTACGTGTGTCACAACATCTGCAAAAAAAGCCAATTTCCAGAGCCATGCAGCATCCGATAAAAGTGATTCAAGATGTTTTTTCTTTACAAGAAATAAATCAATTTCACTTCTAAACTTAAAAAACTTTTTCGATATACCTTTATGAAAATGAAAAGGTTTGGGCGAAAAAATCATTATATTTTAAAACCCTCCGCGGGCCGGATAAAATCACTTGGCGGGGCGGGTTTGGCCCGCGGGCCGTAGTTTGGACACCTCTGTTTTAAGGAACCGTATGTAGTTGAATTCAATAAATGGAGCTAAACTTAATTTCATATTCTTACTATAAAAGGCATACATAGATAAATTCAACAAAAAATTATAAATATAAGAAATAAATAAATAAGAGAGTCATAAAAATCTCTGATTCGCTGTCTTGTACACAATTCAATATATTGAAAAAAATTGCAAATAGGTACAGGATGCTATTTTTGGTAAATAAAAGGCTCAGAAAACTAAAGAAATTGAAATTGAACTGCATATAGAGCAATTCGAATTCCAATCTCTTAAGATGGTTTAGTTTAGTTATATTAACGTCCCGGTTAAAGCAACACAAGGGCTATTTTGGGACGGACCTCGACATTTTGAATCAATATCAGATGACGAGGACGACACCTGAACTGGCACCTCCCCTCTCCACACCACACCTCACCAGCGGGAGGACGTTTGGCTTGACAGATTTAACGTGCAAGATGCCCCCTCACAAGACGGATCTTTGGTAGGAATCAAGTCTCGGACCTGAAACCCTCCGGTTCCTGAAAGCCTCCGCGGCCCCCTTAAGATGGAGGATTCGGATTTAATAAAGATATTATATCTCGAGGATATAAATGAGGAATTAGAGGCTGCTAAAAGATATTAAGAAATCTCTGATTCGCTATCTTGTACATAAGTTTAATACATTGAAAACATTGCAAGTCGATGCAGGATCCTATTTTTGGTAAATAAAAGGTTATTTTTTAAAAATTTTATACTGTTCACAGTGTTAATGCCTTTTTTTTTTAACATTCATCAAATTTTGCATAATCTATATTTTTATTCCATCATTGGGATTATTTACTTATTTTTGTTCTGAAAGGGCCAATATCTGACAAATTTGTATCACTTGCTTCATCATTTACTTGCTTGTAAATGTAGTATAAAGGAAGTATAATATTAAAAAATTCGAACGAGATTTTGATGAACTTCCACATTTTAGACCTTCGAATACAATTTTGGAAAATGTCTGGCTTTCTGTGGCGAAAATAACTCAAAATTGCTTTGAGCTAGACAGTTAAAATTTGGTATACTGTCTTAATAAAAATTTGCAGATATCCATCAAATTTTGAGTGAAATCTCTTAAGAGGAAGTTCGTCTATCTGGTTGTTCTAATATAAGTTACCACGATAGTTACAAAACGAAGAGAGCTGGAAAGATAAAATTTGGTGCACAGATTTAACATTTATAATGGTTCATTTATTTAACTTTATTTCTTAATTTTTATTTATCTCACATTTCGAGCCAAATCTAACTACTGGTTGACATTCTTTCGGTCTATACTTCCAGAAACATGCAAACGCGATAATTCAAAAACGCAAAGACTTAAATATACCAATATGGTACTTGATGTCATGCCTACATATCTTTTATTTATTATTAGTTTATGGATTGCCAGGGCATTAGGATGTTATTTGTTTGAAATTTTAGACCTTGTTTGGTTGAATTTATTAAAATGACATGATTTCCTTGATAAAAAGTAAGTCAGGAGTCTTGAAGTCACCGAATACAATTTTATTGAAGATATTTGGGCAGCAAATTTAAAATAAAGGATTGATGTACATGTGCAACATTAAATTTCACTTGAATACAGTATTAAAATTTCGCTGTTGTTTCTTATGGTTCTTGCCATTGGACAAGTAAGCTTTATGATGACAGCGATTTAAGCCGATAGAGGGCTTCACTTGATTTTTTCACTAAAGCCATCTAGGATCAAGAGCACGACTTTACTACTCACGCGTCACAACCCTTTTTAAGGGGGCGGATTTCATTCATGCATTTTTATTCGCTCATTTACAGATCATAATTTAGACCTAAATCAGAGAACGATCACATCTGAACCAGTACCCCCCCCCAATAGTATTACTCTCGCCGTTAAGGACTTTGTGATCACGACAGACTTATACGTGCGTCAGTCACCAACACACACGGGGAATCTTCACCTGGCGTGTTCGAACTCACAACGAAACTGACCTGAGGAATTTTTTTTTCGGATCAAAATGTAATGATCTAAATGAATGCAGAACGAGTTAAATAATTAGGGTATAGCAATTATGGTTTCATTTATAGATTTATACTGAAATTAGAATTATTTTTTAACAGCCTAAAATGAATTATAATTCAAAAACGATAATTTTACAATTGATATTTGGTAATAATGAATTATTTGAAGATAGCATGACCTAGTTTTTATGATTATATTTGAACTATTTTTTTGCTTGCTATTCTGGGTGAGTGTTTTTTTTTTTATAAAATTAACAATAACACTTTCTGGAATAATAACTCGAGAGAGTGTTATTGCTATTAATTACGGATTTTTATTGAACTCGAAATTATTTTTTAACTGTTTTAAATGAATCCTAATTCATAAACCATAATTATAGGCTTTTCAAAAGACTTGACAATTGTTTTGATGGTATACTAAACGAATTCCAAATCGTTATTTTATAAGCATTTCAAAGCTTGTTTTTATATATACAAAGCTTGTTTTTTAAAATTATATATCCTATAAGGAATTTATAAATTTTTTCAGAGCAGGTATCGATCTAAACAGATGTAGAATGAGTTAAATAACTAAGACATAGCAATTATGGTCTTTCTTAGGGATTTATACTAAAATTAAATTAATTTTTAACGGTCTAGAAAGGTCAAATTCTAATTCATGAATCATAATTTGACTATCGTTAATTGATAATTGAAGAAAAGAACATTGCATAAAGAATAATAAAAATTATCATATTTTTGTTGAATAAAAATTAAAACATATTTTATAAATCGTCCTATTTTCTCTACTATCTAGAAATTAATGCAAAAAAACCCACAAAAAAACAATGTGGAAGCAAACAATAACGATGATAATAATTTTATTCAACAGAGGGCAATAAGAAGGAAATGAAAAGGACGTTGAACCAGAATGATTAATTTATAATTATGCAATTAATTATGGCAAGGAAGCACAATTATTTAGTTTAAAAAATGTGTTCTTTTTCTAAAAAATGTTGTGTGCACATTTTAATTTTTTAATTTAATTTTTTCTTCAATAAACAAATGGCAATTTGTAGAATTAATTATTTGTTAGTTAAAATTCACGAATAAAGCTAAAAACAAATTCGAAGTTATAATAAATTTATGATGACATTCGACTTATTAATTTCTGATTCCCTTACTCGTTTTGTAACTACCTAAGCTAACGCAATATGTTTCGCAAAAATAATAATTCCTCTGATATAGAAGATATCGATGAAATGTATAAAATAATGTAAGAAATGAAAATTTTGATATAATAAGAAATGAAATGAAAATTTTGATGAAATAATAAATGAAAAACTCTTAAACTTCCATATTGAAATTCATGATATCATGCATTTTTCAACCCTAAATTATATATCGAAGTTACAGTAATTTTAAAGATTTTCTTTCGAGACAACCAGAAAAAATATAGATGTGATAAAATCACGAATGGAAATATTAAAAAAACGAATTGAAATTCATTTGGATTGTCTTCTTTCTAAGTCCAAACGTTTTAGCAAGCCTTTTGCAATATCTGACCAGTTTGGTAATATTATAATAGTAATAAAAATACTCTCCTTAAATATGCTGAAAAGAGAAGCATTTGATAAAATTATGAATAAAAATGAGTATAAAATTACGAAATTAAAATTCGTTTGGCAGAACTTTTAACTGTTTTCTAAACGGAAAGGAAAGACTTTTGCCGCTTTTAAAAGGTCTGGAAATGTTTATAACTATCAGAAATGATAACATCAGAGGAATGCTTTCTAGAAATGCTTAGTAAGACAGCAGGAGTTGTCACTGAAAGCTCTTTCATACTCCTTTTAATAAAGGTATTATCCTCCTTCTCGCATAGATTTTTTTTCATTTTCTCTTTAATAAAGGTGTTATCCTCCTCCCGTATATTTCTTTCCATATTTTCTTTAACACAGGTGTTATCCATCCCCCTATCAGCTGAAGAATTTTTTTCTCCATATTCTTTTTAATAAAGGTGTTACCTCCTCCCCACATAATTTTTTCCATGTTGTCTTTAATAATGGTGTTATCCTCCTTCCCGCATAAATTTTTTTCCCATATTGTCTTTCATAAAGGTATTATCCTCCCCCCCACATAATTTTTTTCCATATTGTCTTTCATAATGGTGTTATCCTCCTTTCCACATAATTTTTTTTCCATATTGTTCTTCATAATGGTATTATTCCCCCCACATATTTTTTTTCTCCATATTTTCCATATCTTTTATAATGGTGTTACCTTCCTCCACGCATAATTTTTTTTTCCATATTGTCTTTAATAATGGTGTTATCCTACTCCCCACATAATTTTTTTCCATATTGTCTTTCATAACGGTGTTATCCTCTTCCCTGCATAAAATTGTGGATCATAAAGAAGGCTCCTAATGCTTCTCACGGCATTGAAGAAAATTAATTACGAAAAATTGATCTTTGACACCAATCTATCATTTTTACTTAACTTATCATATGAACTTTGGCGATTTTTTCCATTATTAATTCCTCTCATTGTGGCATGACCCGAAATTTTAATTAGGAATTGGAAGTCTTTTACACGATCGATAGAAACCAAAATTTGAATTAGAATTACTACTGTAGACCAAAATTACAAACCAAATTTCATTAATTTAAGCAAATTTCCTTTTAGTTATTGTGTTCACATGCACACAAATATATTAGCAAACAGACGGTCAATTTTATGATATATTTGTTCCAAATTGGATAAGAATCTATATTTTAGATGCTAAACCTGTTTAACAAATATTATTAATTTGTCGCTTAAAGTTTTTTAATTGTCGTACTCATTTATATTTGGAAAGTCGGATTGATATCTTTTCACAGAAAGGGTTTCGTTCAAATTTTCTTAGAAATATTCAAATGTAGTTTTAAGTCTATATACCAAATTTCCTCCATCTAGCTTAACGTGCATAATACTTTTTCTTTATGTGCTTCGTGTAGGTTTAGTTTAGTTATATTAACGTACCGTTTAAAGCAACACGAGGGCTATTTTGGGACGGACTTCGTAATTTTGAACCACGGTCAGATGACGAGGACGACACCTGAACTGGCACCCCCCTCTCCACACCACACCAGCGGGAGGACGTTTGGCCTGACAGATTTAACATGCAACAGACCCCCTCACACGACGGCTCTTCGGTGGAATCGAGTCTCGAACCTGAAACCCTCCGGTTTCGAAGCCGAGACTTTACCACCTAGCCACCGCGGCCCTCGCTACGTGTAGGAGAAAGTAAAAATGAACCCTGATAAAATAATGTAATTTGTTTAGATTTTTGCTAATATTAAGAAAGAAGTATTCCAAAAGGCAAGCTCTGTTAGCAGCCAGATTGCCATGTTAATCATTTGATGAACGAGATACACTATCTTTTTTTCTTGATTAAATATTATAAGATTTGATGTCGAAAGCGTTTAGACTAATTATATTGAAAATTTAAATAATGGCAGATCACGGACATAGCCCACTGAAATCTCTAAACGATGTAGATACGCGTGCTAATTATTTCTTAGTATAGATTGGTAAGCATCGATAATTCCTTTCTTGAACCATGAAAGTTGATGGTCACAGGTTTAACACTATTAAATCGAGTATTTATCATGTATTTAACCTTGAATGTATCAAATTATGTAACAGATGTCCAAAAAAGACAGGTCTGTTTTAAAATCACTTAATTTTTGGATTTTTAACTGCCTTTCTCATTTTTTTCATGAATTATTAATTGTATTTAAGTTTTTTGTTGTTTTTATAATCTTCTGTGTTTTGCATATGTATTATTTATCTTCGTTTTCACGAGCTAAACAGACTCTTATAGCCATTGGGTTCCTCAACCCTGCGCACTTTCCAGCGCTATGTATTATCTATACTTTTCTATATTAAAATCATTGCTGATTTTAGTTGGAAAAGAATTCTGTTTGGAAGTAATATTGGCAAGTAAAAATAAAACAAAGTATCAAACTCAAAAAACACAGAGATGTATTATTTATGTTTTTCTACATTATTTAATGCTTAAATTTTGTTTCATTTTTTACTTGCTAGTATTGTTTCCACACAAGTTAATTATCTAACTAAACTAAACTAAAATCAGCAATGGTTTTTATATGAATAGTTTGCTCATTGCCTTTATAAGAATAAAATTCCTAGATAATCGGATTAAATCATTAAATTTTTCAACTAATACACATATAGTTTTGAAAGCTGACCATTTCTTAAGATGTTTTCAGTTCATAATTTAATTAAAATCAGTTTGTAACATAACTTGACCCGGATTCTCATTAAAAGATCAAAAGTTTCCGTAAATTCTTGGTTAAGCTATAATCAAAGAAATGAGAACAAAAATATTTTCCTTTCTTTAAACAATTCCCTAATGAGAATGAGGGAAAATTTTGAAAAGTAAAAAAAAAATCATAATCATAATTTTTTTAATGCTGACTTCTTTTCTCTTGTTTAGTATAAATACATCAAAACTTGCATTTAGTTTTTATGTCTGAAAGTTTTAAATAATTAGTGAGCGTAATGATGCATTGAGTAAGGAAAACTCAGCACATAACTTTAATCGAGTAAGTAAAACAAGTATTTAATTTAGGACATTTTTCAGTAAATTATGGTCAAGATATTTCAGGGAATGTATTGTACTTTTATTTTGAATTTTAAATTATGAAGAGTTTTATTCTAAATGGTAAATTAGGGGGATTAATCTAGAGGGATTATTTAAGCAAAAGAACAAAGGAATGAAAAGGATGGGGATGAAAATGATTGATAAAAGTTTATTATCTTTAATTAATTATCTGAAATTTTATTCATCTATTGAATAAGTGCTGTACAGCGGCAGCACAAAGAAATATTATCCCTTACTTTCTAGAATATTTTCCTTGTAGTATATATATATTGTATAATGATAAACAATATCGACAATATTGTAAAATGTTGTTGAATATAATATAACTATCTGGTACCCGGCACGTTGCTGCCGAAGAAGAAATAATTTTAGAAATATCGTTTGAAATTCAAAATAACTAGCAATAATAGAAAGAATAGGAATGATAGAAAGAATTAGGGAAGTTTAATTAGGAATGATGGAAAGAATAAGATTTATTTTCGAATCGGAAATTAATACATTCATTGAATTTGAGCGATATATAAAGGAAAAGTGTAAAAAATTTTTAATTTACTTTTTAAAACTTTATTATTCCAGACTTTAGGTTTGGTAGTATTTTTTGTTTTTCCATCTTCAGCAGAAACAAATAAGTGTAAGTGTATTCAAAAGTTTCATTGCAATCAGATGAACGGCAAGGCAGCGCATAAGACATACGGACAAACATTCATTTTTTGTTTATACAGATATAAAACTATGCAACTATTTATACGCCTTTTGAACAAGTGCTGTACCACGGAAACATTAGGGAATATTCTCCCTCATTTTTTAAAATACTTTCATTGTGGTGGTGGGACTAATCCCCATCTGGTCTAGTGGAACTAGACCATATCCATGAAGTTAAAAATTTCCAAAAAATCCAAAAGCAGATGTGGACTTTTCGCAGCCTCTTCACGTGAAAACCCCAGGCATTTCAAAATTTGCTGAGGACAAAACGGAGCATTATCGCATTTGGGACATGATGTATGATTTCTTTCGCCGTATTCAAAATTCACACACTTCAAGTGGCCAGTAGAAAGTCGAGACAGTGTCGTCTGATGTACTCTGTAGCCTTTAAATGTCTTGGCGGCTCCAGGATGTCCTTGAAAGTACCAAGGGTGAGCCGGAGGGTCAGCTCAGGTTTTAGAAGTAAGTTGCTTAGCAATGGAAGAAACCTCTGATGGTGTTAGAGCTATGCGGTCCTCCGGGTTCCTAGGATTACCGGCGACTGACTTTCCTTTTAGCACATATATAATGTACAATGATAAACAATATCGACTATATTGTACAATGCTGTTGAATATAATATAATATTATGCAACTGATTGTGTTACTTAGGTAATGCAATACGTCACATTTCATACTCAATTTTGTATTACAGTAAAAAACACGATTTTCGAAATTTGGTTTCTTTTTAACCAATTTTAAAATTTAGCATAGATAAACAAATTTTGAGTTATGACCATCTTTCAAAATCTATGTATTTTCTGTGTTTTTGAATCATTATATTTATGTACATATGCTCGGATAAATATAATTTCAATCTATTGACATATTTAAAATTTTAAAGTCTATTCTATAATTTTAGTGTACAGATCAAGTACAAAACGTCATCCACATGGATAGTTGCATTTTTGATGTATGATATTTATGAACGCAATGGACAGGTGCTATGGTACCAGTTTTTGATAATCTGTGCTCTTGGCTCAAAGCTTAGAGATGGAGATGTCAGCTAGGGTGTCTTATCCTCTTCATGTGATCTCGTCCCATAATTACGAGGAAATTCTCAAAATAGATTTGATATTGTTTCGAAATTGGGCTTAAATATAACCAAAGTAAATAAACAGGCGTAACATAACATTAAGCATTGTTTAATTAAGTGAATAATACTCAATGAATTAATAATACTTAATTATTCATTTAAGTTAATAATTTTATGTATTTTAATTAAGTTAAACATTAGTAATAATATATGTGTCAAATGCTCTTGATTTTGACTTGAGTGGAGCACCTGAAAGTCAGTTTGTTTGATAAATAAATTTTTTGTTGATCTATGTCGCTTTCGTGATCATAAGACAGTGAAAATGAAATGCGGGTTTAATAATAATACTCAAAGAAATTTGAATTATGTTCAAATCACTCTTTTTTTACTCATTTTATTTCCTTGTCTTTTTTGGAATTTATGAGCATCAAATACAGAGTTAATTGATAAAGAAAAATCTGACAAAATGAAAAGAATTCCTATAATAATTGCGATCAAAATTCTCAACGGAATTTACTTTCATTGAGAATTTTTTTTACTATGTTCATATTTAAATGACAGATGAAGAAACTGCATTTCTACTGGGGTTGCTTTTTTTGTGTAACTTTTCACTGTCATTAGAGGAACAAAAATAATAAAAAAATCTTTTATAATATTTTCATAAAATTTTCAAACATAAATTTTCAAACATTCGATACTTAAAGAGCCTATAAATGATTCTTTAGATAATATCTTCATAATAACTTTAAACACAACTTCGAAAAAAAATTCGTTGCTTGTAGAGTATATAAATGATTCTTTGAATAATATCTACAAAACAACTTCAAACACAACTTTGAAAAAAATTGATATTTGAAGAGCTTGTAAATGATTCTTAAGAGTATATCTACATAATAACTTCAAATTTAATTTTGAAAAAAATTCGATGATTAAATAGCATGAAATTCTTTTTAGATAATATCTTTATAATCGCTTCAAACACAAATTTAAAAAATTCAATGCTTAAAGAGCATATGAATGATTCTTTAGATAATATCTTCTAACATATCAAAAAATTCGATGCTTGAAGAACATATAAATAATTCTTTAGATAATCTTTTAACTCTACACTGTCATTTAAATAGTCTTCATTCAAATATTTAAACATCTAACTTTCTTTCCAATATCATGATTCGTATCTCATCCAAATCTCTATCTCCAAAATGAAGCACCTATCTATTTTTTCATTAATTTATTCCCCAATTAATTATACTGACGTTTAATTTGAAAATGAGACAGTGAACACACGATATTAACTAAATTTATAATCCCTTATCAATTCCATATGCTATGAATTCGTATTAATGGAAATGAGATCCCCATGTCGGCATGAATCACGGCATGGGATATTATCTCAAACACCGAACTAGTTTCTATCGTTGTTGAAAATGTATTATTGATTAACCATTCAGCATAATTGCATCATTTGCTTGCTCGGAGAGTTACGAAATGTGCCAGTGTTCGCGAGCTATCTTTTATCGCATTAAATTTCAAAAATCTGGAGAATTTCATGCCTCGATGCGTTTCATCTCACTCTAGAGATGACTTAATTCCTTGAAATCAGTTTCCTATCTGGAAAAGAGAGCGCCAATTAAAAGTATTTTCCCCGATCTTTGTCTTTTTGGTTGAAGGGAAATGAAGCTACTGGCATAATTGATGATCAAATTTTGCTGGCATCACGAAACACATCCAGGGAGACTTGAAACTAGGGACTAATTCAACAAACAGCATAAGCCCGTCGGTCAATAATGTTTTGACAAATATTTAATTCGGATCCGACTTGCATATTATCTTGAAATCCCAGAGAAAACTGACACGATTGTGAGTCCATTCTTTGCAAATAATCCCGATAGTAATTGATTTTATGTTGAAGGAGTCTCTACTGAGTGAGTTATGGACACGAAAAGTATTTGATGATGAAGTCTCCGAGCAAACATTTAACATCATTTGACTTATTGCAGTCAAATGATGTTAAATGTTTGGTGGCACTGAAATAGGGCTGTTTGAGATGGGAATATATTGCTATTTGCTTGGAGGCACGTGTAAGTCAATAGTCTGATATATATACACCCAGAAATAAGAACCTAGCATTAAGAGAACATTTGCACGCGATGCAGTTGAGTTTGATGTCCGGTATTTCAATGTACTTCAACTTATTGGATTATTCTTAACTTCTGTGTGGAAATATTGCATATCGGTCCATTTAATTCCGTTATTTTTGGAAATTTACGTAAGAGAAACTTTTCGAAAACGTTTGTTAAGATTAAATTCAGAATTTAATAATATCCCAGCTCCAAATAACTGTATTTTGTTAAAATTATTTCTGTTTAAAGCAATTTATCTCAGTAAAGAATTGGGTTTAAAATTTGGCTTTCAGCGTTTTAAAACTTTGACAACTATTTTCAAAAGTAATAAAGTCTTTATATTGCTCATGTTCAGATTTTATACAATGTTCTAATATTAGTTTGAATTTGGCTAAAATGTAGTTTATTTGCATTATATTAGTTTCTGTTTTTACTTCGATTGCAATTTGCTGGTGGTTTCCATCTGATAATTTTGCTAAAATATTGTTCACTTGTGTTTGATTATCTCCTGTTTTTAATACAATTGTAAACTGTCGATATCGATTCTGTCATAGATTGGATTTGGATAAATTATCCGTTTTTATTACGGTTCAAAATTATTGATGTTGATTCTAGTTTCAATATGGCTTAAGTATTATTTAATTGCTTTCAATTTTTTTTCGATTTCAAATTTTAATGGGATTCTAATTCCACTTTTTAAAAATAATATTTAGCCAAATCAAGGGCTCATGAGAAGAAGAAAGAGTTGAATCATCTGTTTACTAATGAGAGTTTAAACGGGAAGTTAATATAACTAAACTAACTACTAATGAGATTAGATTGGCTGCTTAGAGCCTGTGGTGGAAATTAGATTTAGCCTTATATTCGTGTAGGTTTCTTTCTTTCTTTTTTTTTTAGAACTTTCATAAGAAAACTGGTCTACATTTGTGTTATGCTTATAAAAATATTAAAAAAGCTTCCAGTAGTTAGCAAACCCACAGTGAGAATTTAATATTAAGATGCTCATTACAATTTTATATAGTTTTTGAAACATATCTGTTAAGTTAACACTTAGAGAATGGAACCCATACACTTCTTCCTCTAATTACTATTAATCAGATATGCCTTGCTATAATATTAGGTTTGTGGTGGATATAAATCATTGGTAAATTGAGGAATAGTTATAAATAAAATCTCGACATTTTTCTCAATGAAGTTATTTTTCTTTGTATTTAAGCTCAATATTTTTTGATATTATATAATATTAAACAATATTCGACAATATTAAACAATATTTCATAATATTAAACAATAATGTGAATATTGATCAATATTATACAATATTTGTGTGTTATTAAGGATATGCATTGCTGCTATTTCCCTCCGTAAGTATTAGAATCTTCTTCATGCTGGAGTAATTATCAACTAGAACTTTTGTCAACACTTTATCAAATTTACAAGTAACTCATGAACATGAGAATTTATTTGTCGTAATATTAGTAAAACCGAAATAAAGTCTCTCTCTTTTTTAAAAAAAATTCAGATTGCGATAACGTATATCGAGGTTAAAACATTGTAAAATGAGAATTTAATTTTTTTATGTGATAACTTCATGAGAGCTCCGTTAATAGAGATTTTGATCATAATATTTTGAATTTTGTGACTTTTTTCTTGATATAATTTTTTAAAGGAAATTACATTAATATTATTTAAGCATTTATATATATTTATCTTTTCCTGATACATTTTTCTGTATATCTTTTAGCCAATAAATGTTCATCCTTCCTTTTATTTGTATTTTATTATATTTGGTTTTGTTATATTTGTTTCATTGCAGATCTAGGATTGGTCAGAGAGGAGCTGCCAGCTCTGGTGTCGTCCTCATCATTTTACTGCGGCTCAAAATTCTGAGGTCCGTCTTAAAACAGCCCAAGTGTTGCTTTAGAACGGGGCGTTAATAGAGCTGAACTGAACTGAATGCAAATCTAGGGAGATGTAGACAGGATAATAAATGCAATAAATGGAAAAAATTTATAACTTCTATTGGGTTGTTCGGAAAGTCATTTCGTATTTTTTTGTCAAAATGAAAAGAAATTTTCGTTTAATGAATAAATTATTTATTAAATTATAAAATTGCCATTCTGGTCTAATACCTTTTGCCATATTTTTGGTAGTAACATGATTACACGCTCATAAAAGTTTTGGTCTTTGCTGTAAAAAAAAACTGATCGAGGTGGTTTTTGGCCTCCTCATTTGAAGGAAAAATTTTGCAAATCAGTTCTGGTACTGATGTACTGTTAACACATCTTCTCCACACATATTGGCTAATTTATTTCTGGCTTGAACAGCATTTTTACCTTTTATAGCAAAAAAGAAAAAAATGACGAAAATACTGTTTATTGCTCTCCATATTTAAAAGGGCACCATCCAAAAACTACTGCGAAGAATCAGCTGCACTTTTTCACACTCAAGCCTTGCTATATCAGCTCTTAAAACATAAAATGATTTTGCGGTTTAAGTATGAAATTGGGTGCGAAAAATGCAATTAAATCCTTTGTCAGGAAAAAACGAAATTACTTTCCGAACAACCTAATAGTTTGGTTTAGTTATATTAACGTCCGTTTTGAAGCAACACTAGAGCTATTTGGGAACGGACCTCGTAACTTTGAACCATGGTCAGATGACGAGGACAATACCTGAGCTGGCCTCTCCCCTCCATACTTCCATACCACACCAGTGGGTTTATAACTTCTAATTGCTTTATTAAGTTTGTTTCTCTGCTGAACTTGGAAGAAGCAAAGACAAGACGTTATATGCAAATTTTTAGATTCCACTCGTAAAATACAAATAGAAATAGGAACCAGTGGGAAAGGTTTTGTAAAAGCTCTCACACATACTCTTCAATAAAGGTCAATAAAGGTCCTGCTCTTAAAATTGCTGCTCATGGGCAAGGCTACGAATACCTTGTATATCATTACTGCACGATAGTTAAGAAATATAGATCTTTGAAATAAATTTTTACTGAACATTTTTACTGAATCTAGGGAGGGAATATGTATATTGTGCGCTTCATTAGGCGGCTGTTTGATACCAAAACTTGAGGAAAATTTCAGCTGTAATCAAAGTATACTGAATTTTGTTATTTAATTAGTTTAATTCATGGATTATTGCGTTTACAGTCAAGTGCAAGCAAAGTTTGAAAGACGATGTTGATCGGCTTTGATTTAAAATTTGATAAGTATCTTTAATTTAGATGGTAAACCTGTCTACTGAATTTATCTACTGACTTCTTTGCTACTGAATTTATCTTTGACCTTCCCTGACAATGTTGGACGGTTTTGATTAAAAATTTGATATCTATAATTTAAATAGTAAACCTGTCCACTGAATTTATCTACCAATTTCTTTGCTACTGAATTTATCTTTGACATCCTCTGATGATATTGGACATTTTTGATTTAAAATTTGTTACGTATCTATAATTTAGATGGTAAACTTGTCCACTCAATTTATCTACTGATCTCTTTGCGTTTCGAATAATTGAGCTTATTTGTACTCGAACAGTCAGACAGACAAATTTCCTTTGAATCCATCTCTTTCGAATAGAAATTTTTGATTTTTAAATTTTCAGTTTGATAGAATTTTTTTTCTTTTTTAAAAATTCCATATGTGAAATTTTAGACGTCTAGCTCAAATCTTTTATTGGTCATCGTGTGCATAAACATACAGACAAACATAACGTCAAATATGTGTTTGATATTCTTTAAAATCTCGAATTCCTAATTTTTTTGATAATTCCAATACTTTCTCTATACTTCATATGTATGAAAGTAAAAAAGTCATATGTATGAAAGCAAAATTTTTTAAACTTGAATGCTTGTATTAATTTTTTAAAATTTGAGAATGTTTTTATAAAAAAATTTGAAGTCAATACAAAAGTCTAAAAAACTAAGGCGATACTTTAAATACTATAATTAAATCTAAAATTAAATCAAATTATCTCAAATATTTTGATTTTTATGGAATGCTAAGCAATTATCTTTTTTATGTTAATTATGATTTAGTTTTCTCCACTAATTGCTTCCAGAGTCTCACATTTATATATTTTTCTCCTGACTTCCACATTTTGGATAAAATTATATATATTTTTTATTTTAAGTTTACTATTAAAAGCAGCTTTTTTTTGAAAAAATAATTATTTCTATTATTTTCTACTTTTTACTTTTAAATGTGCTTCCTAATTTATTACTATAATCACTAAGTTTTGTAATTAAAGTTTTCAAATCTATTGTTAGACGAATCTTCTGGCATTTAATCGAAGTTAAAGAAAATTTGGCAATTAATATATAAAAATCAAAATATTAAAACACCGTATTTTCATATGAAAAAGAGCATCTGTTTATAATAATATTTTTTTTGAATATGCGTGAAAAACAGATTACGAAATTCTATTCTTGAAAATACTAATCAAATTAAATTGATTAAAAATATAATTTAATGAAAGCAGTTTTTAAAAACTCATTTTAATTGGTGTTCTAGAAAAGACAATTTTATTTTATGAATATTATATTTTTAGTCCTTCATATAAATTTATTATTTTATACATTAAAAATAAAATTTTTTACCAAATTCACTGTTAAAAATTCAAATTCACTATGTTTCCTTATATGGAATCTAAATTTACATAAATTAATCGATGCGTAATAGATTAATAATACATTAATAGAGGCGTGCAAGTTAATAAAGCAATGATTTTGAAAAAAATTACTTTCATACATATGACTTTCTTACTTTAATACATATGAATTAAATTCTAAAAATATTAAAATAGCCTACTGTCTTCAACAATATAAGAGGTGTTCAAATGAAAAGGTACGAAATGACACTGTGGGTATAAATGATTTTATTCAAAGTATACACAATAGGCCTGAGCACAACGATCCTATTGATTAACGAGTAGAAGGATTCCTTGTTCCCAGAATACTTGTTGTGGTGATACTCAGTCCTTCACAGCGTCCTTGAGTTCGTCGTCCGAGTTTAGGTGCTTCTTGTTCAGATGTGTTTTTCAAAGAAGCAAACACATGAAAATCGCAGAGAGACATGTCCGGGCTGTAGGGCGAATGGTTGAGCTGATTCCTTTTAATCTTGGCTAGTTCCGGGTACGGAGACAGCCCTATGGACACGAGTTATTATGGAGCAGAACCACACCCTCCACGAATACCCGATCTTTTGTTCTTGATGGACCTGCGTAGTCTTTTGAGTGGCTCACAGTACACATAAGAGTTAATGATTCTTCTGTGCTCGTGGAATTCAACAAGTAGGGAGCCTTGGATGGAGACTCGGCTCTCTTCTGGGCATGCGGGTGACCTCTACGACTGATGCCCGATTTGCGACAGAGACTCCAATAGCTTTCCTAGATATCTCTCAACGTTCTCCATAGAGGCATAGAAAATGTGTTCTTCACATATTTTATACACTTCTTGCACAAAAGTGTATAAAATTTCAAAACAAGAATACGATGAATGAAATTAGAATGAAAAATTTATCACAAAGTTTTATAAAATTGCTTGCTGTCGTTTTCGATGGATACTAAAAAAATTCAAATGTGTCCAAAAGTCTTTAGGACTAGCTAAGCGAGCCTCGACACCTGAAGGTTGTATAGAATATCTTCCCTCGAAAGTGAGCCGAATAGTCCAAAGATAGCATCAGCAATGGCAGGGCAGTTGAAGATGAGTTCTGGGTTTAATTGTGATGACGAGCAATGCTTGCAAATGGAGTAAGATCTAGTATTGTCTAGTGCTAATTTCATGTCTTTAAAGTGGCCTGTGTGGAGTCTTACAATGATTGAAGAAAGGTGTTTGGGGCAATTGAGATACGGAATGGACAGCTTTTTGAAAGTTTTTTTAAAGAGTCTGCGTTTTACTTCTGCATCAGCATCTTCTGAGGTGGCAGAATATGGTTGATCCAACTTCCGGAAGGCTTTGGTGAGGGTGTCAGCGCTTTCATTCCTGTCGATTCCCAAATGAGGAGGAATCTACTGGAGGATGCATGATTTTTTAATGCGGCAAATGAGGCTGTTGATGTTTTGGGATAAATTTGAGTTGCCATTGCCAATGACCTCCGGTACTGATTTTGAGTCTGAAAAGATGACAAGGCCGTCTGTCAGATCTGAGGAGTAATGTAGTAGATAGAAGGAAAGAGATTCTTTGATTGTCATCAGTTCGCTGCTGAAATTTAAAGACATTTGGCCTGTTCGGATTTTGAGTTTGGTTCTTTCATCCAAAGGATGGGAAACGAGAATGCCTGTACCTGCTTTACTGAAACTCTTATCCGATGAACCATCTGTAAAGATAAGAACTTTTTTTTTGCTGGGAATAAGAATTGATTGTGTCCATAGCTTTTTGCAGTAACACATGATTTCGTTCTTTCTTTGAGCAAGGTTGATGTTCAAGACAATTTTGGTGTTGCTAGAAGGAGAGACTTGAAGGAGAGGCTCTGGGAGGATTTCGATGGAGGATAGTTCACGAGATATATCTTTCCTGATAAATAGTAAAACTGAAGATATGTTAAGCCTCTTTATTTTTCTTCATGATTTGAAGGTTCTGTTTGAAATGTGACATTCGTTGCAATTTTTAAGTTTTTTGTGTGTTTGACCGTTGCAAGCCTCCGCCTGCTATCCAGGGAGACCAGACCACTCTCTAGCTCGGCCTTGGTGTTATTTGTGGAGGAAACCGCTCCTATAATAATTTTAGATGCTCGGTATTGGATGGTATCGAGCCTGGCAAATGACAGATTCTAATGCCGATATCCAGTTGGGAGAGGAGTACTCCAGTACTGGCCACAGTATGTGCTTCTCAGCGTGGATGATCTCGATTCCCCGTTTCTTCCACAAAATTCCTTGACAAACATGAAACAAATCAAGTTAACTTTCCAGCTGGAGCACGTATGTGAGAGATGAATTTCGTTGGAGATGAATTTCGTTGCCTATTCTCCCCCCATCCATTTGATCTACTTTCATTTGTCGTAGAAAGTTTGTGGCGTTAACAGGTCTCTGCCGATCAGATATTTGTATTTTAGAGATACACGCTACCTTTCAAGTAAGTTTTTGTTATAACTGACTTTGAATGGTTTTACAAATAAATCTGTATTGTTTTAGACTTGCGACAGCTGGCAAATGCACTTAAGAAAGAAAATGTTGTGAAAAGAGCACCCACGTCTTTACAAAGTGAGCTAAAATTAAAATGCTGAAGAGAAAAGCCGAATTAGGTATTGAAGAAGTGGAAAATGCGACGTCAGGGAAAAAAAGATGCAAACCTGCTAAAAAGAAAAGTGGACTAGAATCACGACGCTCAGTTGTGAGATGTGACCGAAGTTGTGAGATATGTTTGGTGCACACTAAACACATTTGCTCAAATTGTCCCACTGCAATGAAATAACAATAAACATATTTTCTTCCTTTTCATATTTAAATGTCAATTACTTTTTGCCTTTTTATACATTAATTCAGTATTATTTTTTGCACTTCTATATTTTACATGCAAATTGTTCTGCATGAATATCTGTAATTTCATTTATATGATTTTTCAATCAATTCATTTAACCTGTGGTCATTTTATATTGTTATTGCAATTTATGTTTACGTCGTTTCTGTTTCTTTTTAAGTAAAAAAATGTTTAAAGTAATTGTAGTTATTAATCCTAAGCTATTTGCAATATAATTTTAATAGTTATGCTTTTGAAAATTTACGTTTTACTATAGCGTATGTGGCAAATGCGAGCGACCTTTCATGTTGATATGACTGCCACCCCCTCTGGAAGGTTAAATAGAAGTGTATAAATAAAAAAAAAGAATTTGATATATCTTGGAAATGTGGAACAAAATATTGGATTTTAAAAAACCAAAAGAAAAATACGTTTGTTTCAAAAATATTTCTGAATTTAGTGGATGGGATTCATTAAACTTGTGTTATAGTTATATAGTTGTGTTGTGTTATAAATATAGAAATAACTTTTTACCAAATTCAGGGCCATATGTTTAAATACATAGAATCTAAATTTACTTAAACAAATCGATGAAAAGATAATTAAATTCTGAAATTATTAGGATAACATAGTGGTCCAATAGCGCAAAACCGTGTAAAATTTCAAAACAAGAAAGCAGCGAATGAAAAGGAAATGAAAAACTTATCACAAAGTTTTATAAAATTCCAACTTCAAAAACATGAAACAAATCAAGTTAAACTAAAGTGTATAATTAAAAAAATGTCTTCGAAACGCGTAACAAAATATTGGATTTTAAAAAACCAAAAGAAAAATACATTTATTTAAAAAACCTTTCGGAATTTAACGGAAGCGCTTCATTAACTTTATTTTAAAAAGTAGATCTTCCTAATCATTAGTTGTAACTCTAATAAGGATCGAAATGACCCTGTGGGAAGGATTAGATTTCATAATAAGAAGATTATTGTTTTGACTTTTAGCTACCTTCTTTATTCCACGATTACGGTTAAAAATTACATTTTCCTTACCCAATTAATCCGAACCGCTTAATTAGGACTTTTAAGTAACGAAAATAATAAAGAAAATCATATCAACGAAAATAATTGGGAAATTTAAGAACTTGTGATAAGAATTGTGTTTTTCTCCGTTTTATAGCATCTAGATGTCATCTATGAGGAAAATATTTTTAGAAAAAAAAAACAGTAAAATAATTTAGAATTATTTGTGTTCTAATATTTTGATAATTAACAATGTCCTATTTGCACGTGGATTTTGTGATAAGGAGATTGTATTTTCAGCTGTCCTTTATTATTGTTTTCAGTTAATTTGGAATTGTAATCGTATTGAAAATATAATTAGTGTCTCAGTAATCCGGCAGTTGCTGGTTTAACGAATGAGGCAAATTAGTGGAGTTTCATTAAAGAATACCTTTTAATAGAAAAAATTGATTGCATATATAAATGTAAAAAATATATAGCCGGCGTCTTGACATAGGGGTCGCGTGTCTTTCACGTGATCCGGGCATCCCGAGTTCGAGTCCCGGCTCGGGTGTGATTGTTAAACTGTGTTCTATCTGTGAGTGGTGTGAATGTGCTCCACCCTGTAAAAAGGGGATGTGCAAGCGAATGTTAAGCATGAAGTAGCTATGTCGTACTCTTGGCTCTAGTTGGCTCTACTAAAACAAGAGACGCACCCTACCGGCTTAAATATATGTCTTCGTAACAGAGAGCTTGTCCAACGTCAAGTGTCATAAGAAATAAAAACAACAAACATAGAAATTTATCATGAGAAACGTAACAGATTTTGAATCTAAACTGTCTATGGGTTGAACATCTTTTGACATATTTTTGAAAGTTTGTGAACTCAATAATCGCAAAACGCAACTATTGAGACAAATGAAATACGGAGCGCGGTCTGAAGCAACATGCATTGTAGATTTCTATGAATGTTTGGAGATGATCAGTAAGATGCAAGATTTTTTACTTTCTTTCATACGAAGTAAACAAAGAGAAAGCTTTGCATTCGTCAAAAACTTTTATTGCAAGATTTTGACAAATATAATCTTTTCAGGTATCTTTGAGTCCCAGAAAAACATTTCCGGAATTATGTTTGTTTTTCTGGGAAAATAGTAACACAAAGATGCTTTGGGCTAACCTGGGGAAATTTCATGCCTGAATTTTACATCTAATTTGTAGATTTTTATCATATTTTGATACAAATAATTCATTCACAGAAAATTTATCTGTCTTGCCGTTCGAATGTAAGTTAACAGGAAATTTACCAAAAAAGTAGAGCTAGATGGATAAAACTTGGTTTTCGCGTTTAACATCTGAGATGTAAATTTTTATCAAATTCGGATCCAAATTTGGCGGCGGATTGATTATCTATAGATCGGTTCTTTCCCATGCAAGTAAATGAAAAAACTCGAAAACGCAACGATTTAAGTAAATGAAAAAAAATTTAAATTATAATTTTGATAACGATTATAGTTATAAAAATTAAATTTTGCCATCAATTTCTCAGTAAAAAAGAAGCAAAAAATACTCCTACTTGATTTTGGGATATTTATGTGTTAACTCATACTAGGGATTAATCGCCAAAAAAAATCTTAAAAGATCACGCGATTGAATTCGTGATTCACGCCGAAGAGTTAGTAGCAAATTATTCTCCACTGCCTTTTAAGATAATCGAGGCTTTTCTCAAGATCCACCATCTTATGCGGGGGAGGGATAAAATCCTTATTGGGCAATATGACCTTTCCTGTTGACTTCAAATAAAAATTTACCTCCCTTTTCTTGATCCTATTATTTTGCATGAGAACATATTCGAACTTCAGTTAAAAGAGATGCACTCATCTATCACAGACTTATTTCTACCTGACTTTTCCTATTGTCAATTAATAAATTCGCATTATGATCCAACTGACTAATCATTTCTGAAAATTAGTGGAAGAAAATCATATTGTGAACGCTTGCGTAAACATTCCTTTGTGGATGGAGTGCTAACTCAGAAGCAACTAGTCGGGATCTTTTGTGAATTTGCATTAATTATGCCAGCGTCACTGATTTGCATATCAGTTACGAGAGCTCAATTACCTTTCCTGTAATATATTTAAATTTCCTGCATATTTAAAGATAAATAGTCTGGATATCCCAATCTTTCGCTTCATAGATTCATTTACTGAGAACTTAGTGTATTAATATGGGAGTGACTTGTTTTTGAAGGCCAGAAAACGAATTAAGTAGAATTTTATGCAGAATTTTAAAGAGTTTAATGAATAAAATAGAATAAAAGTTTTGTGTTATATTTTGTACTTTAATATCAGATCAGCTTTCAGCAAAGTTTCAAGCTTTGTCGAAATATATTAAAACTACGTGCGGCATGTTCATTTGAATATTCCTTTTACGAAATTTATTCAAGCCGGAATTAAAAAAAATGAGAAAAGCTCTTTATCTTTTTAGATTTTTGAGGTTTCACGGGAATTAGGAAATTTTCTTAAAAAGGAATTAATATCTTTAAAATGTCATACAGGTAAAACATAATTGCTGAAACCATTAATAACACAGTTTGGGAAATTTTTTGTCTCAGCTTTCGAAAATTGATAAAGAATGCTATCATTATTAATGTAATTTTTTTAGCTATGATTTCGTTTGTTTAGATACGAGTATAGAAAAATAGAAATTTATCAATTTTGTGACGATTTCTCTAATCAAGTTTGATGGATTAATTCGAATTATACTAAAGGTTGAAAAAGGGGTTTTAGAATAAAATAATAATTTTAAGCCCAGGAATTATAATTTATGTTTATACAGCTACTGTACAGTATAGTTCTACTTTATTTAAAGAGAGATATCTTTATGCAGTTTATACATGTAATCAAAGTTTTTGTCTCAGTTTTCGAAAATTGATAAAGAATGCTATCATTATTAATGTAATTTTTTTAGCTATGATTTCGTTTGTTTAGATACGAGTATAGAAAAATAGAAATTTATCATTTTTGTGACGATTTCTCTAATCAAGTTTGATGGATTAATTCGAATTATACTAAAGGTTGAAAAAGGGGTTTTAGAATAAAATAATAATTTTAAGCCCAAGAATTATAATTTATGTTTATACAGCTATTGTACAGTATAGTTCTACTCTATTTAAAGAGAGATATCTTTATGCAGTTAATACATGTAATCAAACTTAAAACTTTTAACTTTGTACTTTTTACTTTGTTGCTGAAATTTTGCCGTCAGATTTTTATATTCTATCGATAAATGTTGTCAAAATGGAACACATTAAGCCACTATTACTTTTTGTATTCTCTATGTATTCAAAGCCAATGATTTAACTTGGATCGTATCTGCAGTTTTTAATCATTAGCCAATGTAACCGATATTTTACCATATGCAATAAGCCCATGCTATCCCAACAGTGCACAATAAACTGCGATTATCTTCAGTAATTGAAAGATATTCCATTATCCAAGCTTGTATGCCAAAGGAAGCAGTTTGATATCACACTGGATTTATTGTACTGAAATGCAATAAATTAAAAGGAATCGTGTGGGAAGTTTGTATCCTTTACCCTTGTAGCCGATATTTTGCCTTCAAGTTTCCAGACACAATAAATGCATATACTCAAAATGGAACACAATAAATCCCGATCATCACCAGGAGTTGAAAACATATTTCAAGCGTCATCAGTTGATTTATTAATTTAATACTATTCAATCTCTATGGCACAATAGTAAAATATGTCCTTGTAATACATAGCACATTGTTAAACAAGCGCAGTGGGAAATATCAGATTTACAGGTCACATCTACTCTCGAATCAAAATTTTCGTGTATATTAATTTACTGGATGTAGAAAAGCAATTGAGTTATAATTAATATTATAGAGTCAAATCTATATCTTTATTAAAGAGGCATTGGATATAGCAAGTAAATTTCTGTAGCTACCAAAGCCTCAATGATATCAATTAAATCATCAATGTAAAAGTAAAAAACGAAAAAAAATTCAATCTTTCGATTTGGAGACCACTTTCAGGTAGGAATTACATGTAGGGAATTTTTTTAAGAAGACTCAGATTTACATCTGAAAATTGACTACCAATGATATTTGGTCTTGATGGATTAAATCTGTCCCAGATATGCTTACATGGGGTCATTCGATGAAATTAAGTTTCGAATCTATTACACTCCAGGTTCCAAATAAAGTTCTTGCCATTAGACAAGCCACCGTAGTGTTAGTATTGGGGAATAATATTGGGTTAGTAATATTACAGAGTCAAATCTATAATTTTATTAAAGAGGCTTTGAGTATAACTAGCAAATTGCGGTGCTACCAAAGCCTCAATGATATCAATAAAAATATCAGAGCAAAAGCGAAAATGATAAAAAAAACACCCTAAAATCATCAAACTTTCGATTTAGAGACTTTGACAAGAGTCACTTCCAGGTAGGGATTCAATGTAGGAAATTTTTCTGGGAAGAGTCAGATTTACATCTAAAAAATGACCACGGATGATATTTGGTCTTGCAGGATTAAACCTGTACCAGAAAAGCTTACATGGGGCCTTTAGATGGAATTACGAATCTGTTGCACTTTAGGTTCCCAATAAAGTTCTTGCTGTTAGACAGCCAACCATAGAGTTAGTATTGAGAAATGTGTGTCCCTTAACATAATTTCAGCTTCGAGGCTAGAAGATCAGGAATTTAATTCTGCCCTAATGCCAGGATTGCCTGGCTTGTACGGCGTTTGACTCGTGTTCGTTAGAACCCTCCAGCAGAAGATGTCTCGTCTATGGTGGTGACTGACGCTCGTATAAATCTCTCACTATCACAAATTCCTCCATATCGAGAGTAATACCACTGGGAATACTGGTTCAAAGGTGATCGTTCTCTGATCCAAGTCTGAATTACGATCTGTAATTGAAAATGCATGAATGGAGTCCATCCCGTAAAAATAGCTGGGACGCGTGAGTGGCGAAGTCATACACTTGGTCATAGATGGCGCTACTGAAAAAATCGAGAAACGCACCCTATTGACTACAATGTCTGTCTTCATAACAGCAGGCTTGTCCAATGGCAAGTGCCATAAGACACAACAACAATTCTGCCAAATATGTGATGAGTATGCCGGCTCACCGTTGATTTCGTCTGTTGAAAAAACAAACAAACAAAAAAAGAATATATTTATCTGGTATGGTGGGAACGTTTGAAAAAGGATTGGGACGATGATTTTACATCCGATCAATATTCTTTCCCAATATTACTCTAATAGGTTCAAAATGGGACTTAAATTGAATAAAGAAAATTTATAATTTTTTTTTCGACCAAAAGAAACAAAGTATTTCTTTGAAATAAAATCAATATTACAACAAATATTTGATGAAGGAAAGTTACACCATTTTCTCTTTACATTAATGATGTTTTTATAAATATTGATTGTGAAATTGCAAGATCATTATTTTATTAAAAACATTGAAAATATATGAAGGTTGATATTTTTTAGAAGTCTTTTGTCTTTTTTATTTTGTTGTATAAATTTTCAAAGGATATTCAGCATTGCACAAAAACAATATTTTTGCACAAAAGCTTTCAATTATTTTTTTGTAAATTATGATCTCAGATTAATTATAATGTAACATAATAACATTTCTCAGGGAAGGAAAAAACAATTAAACAAGAGCGAATTTCTTTCGGTCTGTCTTAATTAATTTATGAAAGACACAAAATTAATTAACTTTTTATTGAGTTAAATTACCTTATAAAAGATACAATATTATTCATCCATATAATGTGATATCCATTTATTATCGTTTGAGTATCAATGTGTGCTTAATTCATTCATCATATTTTTAAGGCTGAAAGCATTCTACAGAATAATGTAAAAAATGATGTGAAAGTTGAGCAGATGTCTTTTCATTTTTACTTTCAGACCATAGAATTATCTTTTTACTTTTGTCTACCCAATTTAAATTTGTTTTAATCCACCGAATAACTGTTTAATGAACATGTACTATAATCTTAAAAATCTAAAAAGTAGGTTTTGATGTTTAACGAACGTCTATTCGCAAAATGAAAAAAAAATTATTAAAGTAGTTTAGCTTTAATATGAATATTTAAAATTATTATATGTCTTATGAGGAAATTGAATAAATTTTTCTGTTTATTTTGTCTGAAAAATTTAATTAAAGGAGGATATTAAATTTTCCTGAAACCACTATCCACACTCAAATATATCTTCTAAGACTCGGCATCTTTAATTATTTGAAATGAAGCATTAGAAATAATTTTTATTTATTTTTTCTTCGTCAATTTAAATTTAAATTGATTCTTTAAATAACTTTAAGATATCATACATTATTTAAAAAATTGTTTTTAATTTTTAACTCTCATTAAATCTCTTTGAATTGAATTTAGAAAGAATTTAAGAATTCACCGAAAACTTTTCAGATAATTATTTCTCATCGTGCTGAATGGATAAAATTATCCGTATTTTTATGCCAAGATTAATGAGTTTAATCTTTCTACCTATTTGTCTGAAAACTTTGATTATTAGGAAATATTAAAGTTTTCTTTACAAATGGAACCAAATTAGGAAAACACGGGATTACTCACTTATTCCAGCAAAGTAATTATTATTCGATGTTTACTCATTGGCAAACACATTTTTTAAATCTCAGCGCCATCTATATTTGAGTATTTTCACCGCTATCACATAAACCGGAAAAGTTTCGCGGAAAAAGAATTTAAGTGTGGGTTCTTTTCTAGAGCTTCTGTTTCAGTGAATTGCCCACTCAGGAGCTATTCTTCCGGCTCTCTGAAATGTGTGGGACCTCGCGAGAGTTTTAATCACCCTAGCGAGAAAAACCAAATAATTAAATGCAAGACGCTAAATAATTAAAATTTCTCTCTTTGAAATTCATTCCGCATCGTTTTCGTTTAAGTAAATAAAATACTTGAATAAACAGGAATGGAAATTCATACGTATAATCTTGAGAATCTAACTAAAACAATATTTTTGAGATAGAATGATATTACAAAGAGGGGAGTGGGTGTATACAGATATATTTATAAAGGGAATGATAAGGATATCTATCTATATAATATGTGTGTGTGTATGCATATGTATGTATGTATGTATGTATGTGAGTATATGTATATGTATGTATGTATGTGTGTGTATGTATATGTATGTATGTATGTGTGTGTGTATGTATATATGTATATATATGTGTGTGTATGTATATATGTATATATATGTGTGTGTGTGTGTGTATGTATATATGTATATATATATATGTGTGTGTGTGTATGTATATATGTATATATATGTGTGTGTGTATGTATATATATATGTGTGTGTGTGTATGTATATATATATGTGTGTGTATGCATATATATATGATATGCATAGTATATATGCACACCCTCACACACACAGTTTTTCTTTCTAAAGTTTCTAAAAAGAGTATAATTCGTCCTCCGTCGTGGCATTTATTAGAGTTAATATAAATATTTAATAAGATGTGCTTCAGCGTCTCATAATTTTGTCTGATTGATTCATTTATAACTAATAATATGTCTGACCTGTGAAATGATGTTTGCTTTAACTCTGTTATTATTTTCTTTAATTATCTAATTGATTGGCACGATCAAAATCACATTTCGATGCCTGTGTCTGGATAAATTTTTTAACCCTTTGGTGTCGTATTAAATTTTGAGGTAGGTGTGTCTTCCTGGTAGGAATTGCCCTCCCAGGGGTCGTATTAAATTATGAGGTAGGTGTGTCTTCCTGGTAGGAATTGCCCTCCCAGGGGCGCATCGTTATTGAGGATGAGATGCTTTCGGCATGGTGGTTGGGTACTGTTTCGTTGACTTTTCGTTGAAATCAGAAATCGAATCAGGGACATCCTGATACCGGAGTCAAAACTGACCACCGTGAATTGCAATTCTGAAGAATGAAAATGGGTTTAGTGTTTAATTTGCAATGTTTTGCGTGCGAAATGAATATGATAGGATAATTTTCCTTACTTTATTGTCAATCACTTGATAAGTTAATTATCGATATGGTCTGGTGGTCGGATCTCGCCAACCCGGTGGGTATACAAGAGGTGGGGGATCTGGCTCCTCTCATTGATGACAGTCACGTACTTCCTATGGGAAGGTTTGTACCGTGGCCGATGATGGTCATTAGGATTCAACCACAGTGATGCTGTAGCTGCGGTCCGATCATTCAATATTTATTTCCGAGTGCCTTCGGGTGGGACGGAGAGTCAGTAATATGGCTTACTGGTCGGAATTATTTTTCGCAGAACGAGCAATGATACATAGTATGCAAGATGATGACGGAAAAACACAATTTATTCATTATTTTGTACACTTAGATATTATAAACATATTATGTTTTAAAGCAATTTTTATGCTAAAAATTATAGTATATAATTACTATCATGGTACATCTTTCAAAACAGACTTCAATGTGAAGTCCTGGTTTTCGATGACAAGTGTTGTAAAAATAATTTGTTTGGAGTCTTCCACCTTGAATTTTCTGTTGGAACAAACAGCACAATCTGTACTCCTGGCGTCTTCATTGTGCCGCAATGTATGTAATCTGCCATTAAGTTTTTGTTTTCTATCTAAGGACAATAGTCCTTCTGATCTCGACGATGATACGCGTTATCACTTTCAATATCGGAGTGAGGATTCAAATAGTTGATCATCGCTAGTTTTCAGTTTCGCAGTTGACTTCTTTCTGTAACTTCCTTTTAGCCATTTTGGAATATTATTTTAAAAATATACAAAAAAACGAGAATGCTAAATTGCTCTAAAATGAAATTGTAGCATACTACTTCGAATTTTACGAAGTATCTCCAAAGATTGTTGATTTCTTAAGTTCAAGATGCAACTGACTCGTTAAGTCAGATGCTGCTCCATTAGCATTAGGATTCGTTATCAAGAAGCAGTAGAAGCGCTGTATTGGTTCGGGGATAAGTTCCCAGCCGTTTCTGTTTCTTCATAGAAAAAGTGTTAACTGATAGTGTAAACTGGAGATTCAGATACAGCGATTACAATATGTTTAGTATGTTTCTTTGATGTGGTGGCTGAGAGCAGACATTCGATCAGAACTGTAAAAAATGATCTGGTGGCCGAGAATAGACAAACGACCACAAAGGCTAGTTTTCGATTGCAGGCCAAATTTTTATTTAAGTAAGATTCAGAACATTACCTTTTTGAGGCATCAGCAAGACAATTTTGAGATGGATCTTGTAACTTTAAACAATGGTCTGATGATGTGATTGAACCATTGCTGGATCTCTTTTCCAATCTTCCAAACTATAACAAAAGTAGGACATTTAACCTTGATAAATTGGAGTTAAATTCACAGTCTCGTACAGCGGTTCGGATGAATCAGGTTTCGAACCTGGAACCCACGCAGCCGACCCCATCCTACCAATCCACTGTGGATTGACGTTGGCGTCTATTACTGTGCTGAAAGTCCCTTCTTTAAGCTTCCACACCACATTCTTGCAAAGACATTTATCCGCTATTTAATTTGAGCTACATTTGATCGTCTCCTACAACGGCTCGCTTCAAACGGGCTTCTTGTTGTTGACGCTTTTCTAGCATTACACAATGGTCGCATGATGACAACAGCTACTGAGCTGAAATTTCACATGACACCAGTGCGAGCACATTTGAAACGAATTTAATGAGTGTCAGGCCCACACACAACTAGATCTTTGATTTAATTGGTGATCCTGTGATCTCAAAAATGTGTCTCCCGTATTAAATCATAATTATGAAGTAAAGTATAATAAGGGCAAAAAGGAAATCATGTACACATAGCATAATAAACACAGTATAAGGGTTGTTTCTTATGGCACTTGCCACTGGAAAAGCCCTCTGTGACGTAGACAGCGATTTGAGCCAATAGGGTGTGTCTCTTGATTTTTTCAGTGGCGTCATCTAGGGCCAAGAGTACGACTTAACCACTCATACGTCACAATCCATTTAACGAGGTGGACTTCATTCATGCGTTTTCATTCACTCAACCACAGATCGTAATTTATATCTTAATCGAATCAGAGAGCGATCACCTCTGAACCAGTATTCTCGACATGGAGGACTTGGTGACCATAGCAGATACGTGCGTCAGTCCCCCCTCCCCCACATGGTTAATCTTAGACTGGTGGATTTGGACTCGCAACCTAACGGACACTAGTTCAACGCCCTGCCAACCAGGTTATCCATATCTGTGATTACATTATAATCTTAATTAGTAGTATCTATATATTAATTATTTACTTGAAAAATTCTTAAACAAACACAAATTTGCACAATATTAGTTTACTCGAATGATGCATAAACAAACATAAATTTAACTACTAATAAAGAATATAAATTCATTTTCATATTAAATAAGCTTACTAATAGTTGATTTAACATACAAGATAAAAATAAGACCCTTTGCATCATTTGAGATTCGTAATAAACTGATCCTTCATTCCGTTAATTTGTTACTGTCGTGTCTACTCTGAATTTTAGCCTTTTCACCCCAAGGGATCATGTTTGTTAGATAATCTTCCTTTTCTCTTTTCCAAAACATGCTGCTTATTCTCAAGAGAGAGTGTTAAGAATTGGGAATAAAGAGGGTCCTTCCATGTACAATCTTAACTTCATAAATTGATTATAACCTCATAATGTTGGCCATGTGTTTAGCATCGTTGATTTGTTGAAAATATTATAGAGCAGCATTTTTCAAATTAAATAAATTTTCAGATAGATCATATTTCATCCTATTGAGGTATTGTTTGGTCTTCATGATATCTATATAAATAAAAATGAATGTTTGTCTGTATGCATCTTATGCGCTGCCGTACCGCTCAACCGATTGTGATGAAACTTTGAATACTTATTACTTGCATTTATCTGTTTCTTTTGAAGATGGAAAGAAATATTGCTAACCCTCAAATCTTGAATTATAAACTTAAAAAAATAGAATTAATATTTTTTTGCACTTCTCCTTTATATATCATTCAATTTCAATGAATGTATTCATTTTCGATACGAAAATCCTATACGTATCACTTCCGATACGAATACTTTTATTCTTTCCATCATTCCTAATTAAACAAAACAGTTATTTTTAATTTCAAGCGATATTTCCAAAATTATTTCTATTGCGGCAGCAACTCGCTGGGTAGCAGCTAGTTTTTAATAAAAGTTAATTTCTAACTTCATTGTAAGATAAGTATCAATAAGTCATTGTGTGTTTATTATCAAGTTTCACAGTTTGATAATAATCGCACTGTATGTATGGACCTCATGCATTTTTTTATTTCAAAGGAAATAGTCTTCATGATATTGTCCATAAAAGTTATTTTACTAATTTCATCGTGAGAATGAGTATCACTAAGTCATTATATGATTATTATCAAGTTTGACAGTTTGGCCTTTTTTTAATACTTCAAAACGAAAAGTCTTCATAATACTTTCAATAATAGTTATTTTTCTAACTTCATCATAAGATTTGTACCAATAAATCATTGGATAATCATTGAAAAGTTCTTGAACTTGGCATTTTTTTATTTCAAAGGAAGTGATCCTCATAGTATTTTCATCAAAAGTTGTCTTCCTAACTTCATTGTAAGATTTGTATCGCTATATCATCAGGTAATCAAGTTTGAACATTTGGCATTTTTTTTTTATTTCAAAGGAAGAGGTCCTCATAATATTTTGATCAAAAGTTATCTTTCTAATTTCATTGTAAGATTTGTATCGCAAAACCATCGGGTAATCATTGTCAAGTTCGAACATTTGAATTTTTTTTATTTCAAAGGAAGTGATCCTCATAGTATTTTCATCAAAAGTTATCTTCCTACCTTTATTGTGAGATATGTATCGCTAAATAATTATGTGATCGTTGTCAAGTTTGGTAATTAGATTTTTTATTTTATTTCGAAGGAAGTAATTCATTTTTGCCAAGCAGTTTTTTTTATCTTACAAATCTTAATGGAAAACATTGGAAGTTTAATAAAAAATGTAACATTTTTTCTAAATTTTAATTTCTAATTAGTTTGTTAAAATAAGTTTTATCTAACGCAGTTCACTTTCAGTATAAAAGTGTTTGTATTTTTTCTTGTTTCTGAAATAATGACTATTAAAAAAACTTAACTTTTTAAGTATTTGTATATAGCTTTATTTCTAATCCAGAAAAAAATATGTGTTTGCTAATTTTCACAGAAAGCCCACTCAGTTTTGTCTGCATGCTAACTCAAGCTGTTAGAATTAGCATTTAATTGTTAAATTTATGCTTGTAAAACAGAGTGAAAGTTCAAATCGGTTAAAAAT
Organism: Argiope trifasciata; assembly: GCA_026543055.1. NCBI lineage: Eukaryota > Metazoa > Arthropoda > Arachnida > Araneae > Araneidae > Argiope > Argiope trifasciata. The sequence goes on from JAPMOQ010031113.1 coordinate 807,065, forward strand.
CTGATAATTTTTTAACTTAATGATAAGCTTCGTAATAATAATAGAAATAATAATTAATACAGAGTATACATTTTAGGTATTCTGATATTTTTTAAGTGAAAATACCAGTTAAATTAGTTAAAAAAAATATATTTTTATTTTTAGAGTAAATGATGATTATTTGCTTTCTTTATTATTTAAAAACTATATTCATAATATCTTGCTAATCCTATTTATTTAGTAAAAACAAGCCATTTGTGTACTTACTTTTTTTCCTTCACTATATTTTCTAAAAATTATCAGCTTCAAGAAAAAAAATCAAAGATGGCGTTGGGTATTGATACTGCAATTCTGATGATATTGTTTCAATTTCTACAACCAAGGAATTTCAGATATTAAAAAAAATACCATCAATTCCACAGTATCGACATTCGCCATTTTTAACTTCCAACTTCTATATTACAAGAGATCCACAACTAATTAATATTCCTGAATCACTTCTCGATACATATTTTCATGTACTTTACTCTCATCACAATTTAAATAATTGCTTAACTTCTACTACGATCTTATCGTTTACGGAGAATATATAAATTTTCTTAGAGAATATTTCTTCCAACATATGTCCCTGAAAATTCAAATATTTACTGTAAATATATTCAATCCGACATAGCCGGGAGACTTATTATATTTACATAAGCATTGAAAAAGTTTTATTCGGTGGATTTTAAATTTAGTTTTATTGTCTGAAGGAACATTTTGAAAACTATTTTATGTAGTTCCTATCTCTTGAGACTGTGGTACACATAAAAAAATAATGAAAAAAAAAATTAAATGCTGGAAAAATTTGGAAAAACGAATTAAATTTTACTTTTTTGACAAAAAAAAAATCAAATCCAATTTATACGTTTAAAGAGTATCTACCTTTTCTTGAAATTTTGGTGCAAGTAAAATCTTACTTGAAAAAAATTGTAATATTTTTAAATTATAAAATTAATGAAATTTTGAAATTAAAATAGGAAAAAAAAAATAAACATGTATCAAGAAAAGGATACCTCCCTTTCTCTTGAAAGTGTGGGTTATATAAAAACTCATATGAAATAATAATAATAATAAAGGAAATCCTTGTAAATTACAAAAAGAAATAAATTTTGCGTTTAAAACAAAAAACAAACATATTAAATATGTATATATGTTTAGGTTATCTATCTATCTATTGAAGCTGAGGTAAAATCTCATATGAGAAAAAAATTGGAATCCCTGTGAATTACAAAAAGAGTTAAATTTTACATTTAAAACAGAGAACAAACAAATTAAATATGAATATATGTAAAGGTTATATATCTATCTATTGAAGCTGAGGTTCTTGTAAAACCTTACATGAGAACAAAATTTGAATCCTTGTGAATTACAAAAAGAGTGAAATTTTACATTTAAAACAGAGAACAAACAAACTAAATATGTATATATGTGAAGGTTATATATTTGTCTATTGAAGCTGAGGTTCTTGTAAAAACTCCCATGAGAAAAAAATTGGAATCTCTGTGAATAACAAAAAGAATGAAATTTTACCTTGAAAAAAAAAGGGAAAAACTGAGTAACTAAAAAAATACAAATAAAGGATATCTTACTATCTCTTGAAGCTACGATGCACATAAAAATTCCCCAGGAAAAAGTTTGAAATCCTTGGGAATTATAAAACGAATTAAATTTGGCATTTAAGACAGAAAAAATGAAATATACATTAAGTAAAGGGTACCTACCCGTCTCTTTAAAGCTGTGGTCCATTTAAAAATTCATGTGAAAAAAATGGAATCCACGTGAATACAAAACATAAATGAATTTTGCATTAAAAACGGAAAAAAAGCCAAATTTAATATATATGTAAGTAAAGT